>CM062818.1:1073806781-1074291371 GCA_031772625.1 Pinus tabuliformis
ACAGCACTTCCTTAAAAGATACAAAATTCCAGCCTCTGGATCTCTGGGATGAGGGATCCATATATAGATGATTACAGGGAGGTGAGTCAGCTTCTGGGATTTTGATTAGTGTCTTCTCTCTGATAGTTCTTGATTCCACTTGGAGATTGATGATCTCTTACTCATCCCTGGGTGAATTTAGAGAGGCAAGTGTCACAGGAGAAGTTTCTGGAAGATTCCATGATCATCCACCTCGCAAACTGTCTCTGCCATTTGTCCATTCTCGCCCATCGCACCCTACAGAAGGGCTTTCCAGTATGCATCACACCTTTTACACTGGGCAGGTGAGATGCATCGCACCCTTAGCACTGAGTAACCTATATGGTCCAGTTTTGACCAGTTCTGAGTAGTTTCCCGTGGAGAACTTCTGGGAGATGATGTAATCAGCTGACCTTGTTCCTTTAGGGCATGAAACAACATTTTTAGGGACTTAGAAGCCCTTGGTTTATGGACATATATGATTGGGGTTGCAGTGCCCAAAAATGTCTATAACAGTTGCCCCCTAAAGCATGAGGTCGTTAATCTTTTGATGTCAAGTGAAATGCTTTATCATGAGGATCCGAGGTTTTTCGAACTGGAAGGCGACCTATAATAAGATACAATAAAATACATTATCTTCATAACATTTTCATGATCTAGTTGAGACGGGAATTCCCATGCTCAGCTTTATAAATTCATTTTCATGTACATGGGACAGACAACCGTCTGTGTGGCAGACTGATGATTCTGATAGAGCCATCATCCTTTGATTTGGATGATCATCTGTGCAGCAATGATGTACATTTGATGTCTTTATTTTCCTGAATATATCGCAGCCCAGATGGATGAAACTAGATCTGGGGTCTTCAAACTCGTCCAATCTTCACCCGAAGTACAAGTCGATCCATGTGAAAAATGTTCTAGAGTTGAACATGGAAAGACATCACCTAATTACCAGCCAATGATGTAAGTTGTTAATAGGAGCGAGAGGAATCACTGATAATGATGATGACCCTCAAGGTACGATAGTATAATTCGTGTGGTGTGAAAATGGGACTTGGCATCGAACACCACGCAAAATCTCTTGGTCGAAGGCCATTGATGTAAACCTGTCGCCGAAAGTGAGAAACTTGCCATTGAGGCATGCAAGCTTCAAAGTACTGAAAGGGTTGTTCCTAGGTCGACTTCTTGGATAATGAGTTGGTGTCGACAAGAAGTGACCCATCATAGGAGGGCCTTAATGAATACCACATCTATGACACGGAACGGAGCAAATGACTTTTGGAGGTGAAAACGATCTGATGATACAGGGTTCAAGGTAGCGGTCGTGAAAGAATGAAGCGTAAATGTATTGCAGCGGATGAGACACAAGATGGGTTGGTGAATTCTCTGATCGACTTCTCTTGAACATACCGGTGACACTTGAAATGGATTGGTAGTGTTAACACCAAAGATGGATGGTACGGTGGACTAATGGTAATATGACCGGTGAACGGAATAACCCAACCCGACACAGACATGGAGTGAAAGTGTCATGTTCAAGAGCGACTTGCTACCAATAAAGTTTCTTCAAGTTTTCTTCCCAATTTTTCCCCAGTCATTGCTGACCAGTACCTCTTTATTTTTATCAAGCTTGAGGAGGATAACATATGTTTGTTCTATAATTTTCCCTTCGAGCAAACCCGTCGCTATGTTTTAACGAGCCTAGTGACAGTGAAACTCGTTCTTGTCTATATGGACAAGTTTGTCGCTATTGGTTTTAACAAGTTTAACGACAAAGATAACTCGGTCCTTTTTCAATTTTAGAGATTCTGAAAAAGGGACGTAAAGGAAACTCCAATAATCCTTTTTCGTCATATAATCCCTTAAGTCTGAAAAAGTATAAAACAATACGAAAGGGATGAATTTTAGATAATTTTAACGAGCTGAACAAGACAAATGCTCGATCTTTTTGTTTAATAATCCCTCAGGTCCAAAAAGATTAAAATCTAGAGGAGGGATGGCACTCCCGGTAGCTTTAACGAGCTGGAGAGGCCAACTGCTCGGCAATCTTTTCATATTTTACGAGTCAGATGAAAAGAGCTTAAAGGAGACTCATTTTTTGAGGAATGAGTGATAATTTAGGTAGCAACTAATTCCAGGTAAGGTTTGAAATTTTCCAATCACGGCAAGGTCACAAGGATGGCTAACAGAATCACTCTTGGCAGTTGTTCCTCAAAAGGGGTAAACAATCAAATGGAGGCGAATGATCGGCTAAAACAGAGTGGAGGTGATGATGAGAACACGACCAAGGCTCAAAAGCTGATGATAATGCATTCACAATGGTTATTTACCAGAAATTGGTTCATTTTTTAATGAGCTTAAACTTTGGGGAAACATTTGCTCATTGCTTAGGTTTAATTTTTAATGAGCTTGAACTTCACATAAAAACTGCTCGTGATAATGGTCATTGATTATTTGATTTCACCGCTAACACTTTGTTCCTTCGGCAGTCGTACTTCCTGTTCAATTGCTTCATCAATCCGATTAGAAATGAACAATACATGCTTGAAAAATGAGTTAAAACACTAATGCCTTACTCGAATTACGTGAAAAGTAATTTAAAAGTGGTTTTTACCCGTCATTTTACCATTTCATTTGAACTTTGGTTTGTTGGAGCTTTGGAGGTGCTTTCCCCCCTTGATTTTCACTAGCTGATTCCAGGAGATTCTGTGGACAATTCTCGGTGCCGTATGGACCAGGTAGGAGCTAAACCTGAGCTCTTCAGTTGCATTCCTTCCTTTTTGAATTCTGAGCATGTTTCCCTGTTTTTCTGAGCCCCTGGGGTTTGAAAAATTCGCCCTGGAACCATTGCACCTTTCCTATATCGAAAGGTGCGATGCATACTGGCCTGGCCATTAGCCAGTTAGTATGCATCTCACCCAGTACACTGTTGGGGTGCGATGGGCGCAAGAAGGGAAACTTTTACACTATTTTTTCATGGAATTTTTGCCTATTTTTTGCCAAATCAGGACCCTTACTCTTCTCTTGTTTGTTTTGCAGAGATTCATCGGAGCAAAATGGTTGTTACATGGTGAGAACATGAGCATGAAGAAGAGGACATGGTTCCTTTACATGATCTGGGTACGGTAACTGCACTGCGGAACTGTGGCCTGCTCAAGTTTTTCTGCATCTCTAGCATGAGGCAACAAATCAACTTGTTGTAATATTTCCTTGATGCATGGGATCCTACCAACCAGGTGTTCCAGATCAGAGGTAAATCCATCCCCTTGACTGTCATGGAAATCTATTTTTTGATCGGTTTATCGAGGCGTGGTGCCCCTCTCTCATTATCAGGTTCCACCCGTGGGGGCGAATCCGTGAGAGATTACATTCGTCGGTATTGCAGAGAGGGATCTCAGCCAAGTAGGGACGGCAAGATCAACATCCGAGATGTCACTGACCGGTCCTTGAGGACCATTTTGTTCACTTTTTCTAGACTGGCTGGTAGTGCAGCTCTTCACGTGGCTAACAGGTCCTATATGCAGTACGCCTTGGAATGCCTTGAACCAAAGGTGTTCAACTGGTGTGACGCAGTACTCCCTGTGATGAAAGAACAACTGACCAAGGTAAAAAGCAGAAGATCCAAGAATTTTGGCTATGGTTCTATTTTGACCGCTTTCGCCTTGGAAAAGATCCCACTGATGCATCCACAATACATTTCACTTGGTTTACCTCCACCGACTGAGCCACAGATGCAGAGATGGGTTGACCTCATGGCCCGACATGCTGGTCAGTCCCAAGTTTCTTTCTCTGACACCTTCTTCGAGTGGTTTAACCATCAGGAGATGGTTTATGCTGAGTGTCCATATGCTGGTATGGATTTCCAAGGTGATCCGGATTTGGTGTTGTTGGCTAGTGAGTAGTGGGGTGTTATAGGTAAATTCTCTGACCATATCTCAATTATCATTTTTTATAATGTTCTCGTGCTTTCTTCTATCAAGGCTAATCAAAACTCATGTGCTCATGTAGATATTTGACTAGTTTGGCCAGCAGTACGTCTGAGAGCACCAGCTGTCGTTCCAGCAGGAGAGGTTGTGGGGAGGGCTATCCTTCGAGACCTTGATGTGGCCGAGACTCTTTCAGCATTGCAAGATCAGGTCGAGGGTCTCACTCTTGGTATTCCATATGTGAGGACCGACGAGCTGCCTCTGAGGTTGCAGCGACATACTACTAGCGTGCCGAGTCGATCGACTAGGCGTTTACGCATGATTGCACAGGCGGTGACTTGTTATCACTAGCATCATTAGACTAGGGTTCCCCCTATAATTTTGAGTTTTGGGTCATTTGACTGATTTTTTCTTGGTTACAGAACATTATGTATAAACCACAAACAGTTATATAAATATTTTTGATTTTCGGAGCTTTATTTTGGTTAAGTTACATGATCTTGATGCAAATATTGATGAAATGCTTCTTTTATAAATGTTGCAAATGTCTATCTAACACATAATTTGTCAATGAGTCTATTAATGTGTTTAATTTTCTGGAAATATGTTGATATTGAATAGAATCAAACTGCCTTTCCAAAATCTTGACCCTTAGGAACATGCGATAGATAGCTGGATTCCGTACAGAGTAGATACCGGTGAGCTGTAGAATGACGAGTTGTGAGTCTAGCTTGACGACAAGTTGGCGTATTCCATGTGTGATGGCATCAGAGAGGAGTTCTATCAATGCGTTGTATTCAGCAATGTTGTTCATTGACCGACCAATACATACCCCTCTAAAACTCACTAACTCTCCACTTGGATCGAAAATGGCCCAAGCCGCAGAAGATAGGTTCCGCGAACTACGACTCGCTCTGTCAGCATATCCAAAAAATGATTCCAATAGGTCCGACATCTACAACAAATGCAAAAGTGGATCACTTAACCAAAATAATTACCCTTAGCGAAAACAAAAATGTAACAAAAGCATAGGGGTTACTATCTTGAGTCAAGCATAGTAACGCTTAAGGTACAACCCGTTGCGGGGTTGCGCCAGTGGAATCCCATCATAATCCACTAACTCGTAGGCTCCTTTTGCTAATACATGCTTAACAATATAGGGGCCCATCCATAAAGACTTGAACTTACCTGCTCCTAATTTATCGGACTCCTGGTCGTAAAGTAAGACCAGGTCTCCTTCTGAGAAGACATGGGGTTTGACATTCTTGTCGAACTGCGCCTTGACTCATTTATTATGGGCTTCATTAGCTAGAGCAGCATCATGATGGGTTTCATCCAATTGGATTAGCTCTAAGAAACGAGCCTCCTCTTCTGAAGTTCAAGGGAGAAGGTCGATCGCGAGTTTGAGGGACGAGATTTCGCACTGAACCGGTAGGATTGTTTCCAGGTCATACACCAGTTGAAAGGGTGTAAACCCGGTCACATTCCTCACCAATGTTCAGTATTCCCACAAGGCCGAGTATAGGATCAGGTGCCAACTCCTTTTATGGACTCCAATCATCCTTTACAGCATCCGCTTCAGGACCTTGTTGATTGCCTCAACTTGTCCGTTAGCTTGCAGATAATATGGAGTAGAGCTGTCGCGGGACAGCCCTAATTTGGCAGCCAAGTCAACCATCATGTGATTGCAAAAATATGATCCATGATCTGTGACTATGGCCTGTGGAACGCCGAATCTGGAGACTACATGATTAAAAAAGAAGAGGGCAGCCATTTCGCCACTATTGTTTAATGTAGGCATCGCCTCGGCCCATTTGGTAAAATAGTCTACTGCGAATATTATATACCCATGCCCCCCAGCCGAGGTGGAGTTACATGTCACGAAATCTATGCCCCATTTAGCGAATGGCCCAACAGCAACTGCTAGTTGCAAAGGTGCGGTTTGTATTCTGGTTTTGCGATCGAATATTTGACACGCATGGCAACTTCTGACTGCGGTTATGCAATCTTTGAACATTGTTGGCCAGAAGTATCCTGCTCGTAGAATATTTTTCACCGTAGCGTAACCAGATTGATTCCCCCCACACGCACCTGAATGGCAATCATTCAGGACTTATTCGGCCTCCTCATGGGTGAGGCACCTCCGCAGGATTGTATCGATACCACAACGGTAAAGTGTATCACCGACGATCATGTAGTCTTTTGCTTGGTATCGAATGTGTCGTTGTTTCGAGTGGCTATATTTTTGGGTTTGGAGATAGATTATTATGTCTCCATACCACGGATTGCTTGAAGATATTAGAAATAAAGATTTGTCCACAATCGCTTCTTTTGATGTTGCATCGTTGGACGACGACGGGAGATTGCATAGTAACTCCGCGAAAACCAGGGATTTCTTCGATTTGGATTTTATGAATTCCAGATCGATTTCTTGTAAAATTGCTATCCATTTTGAATATTTTCCCCCTAGCAACTGTCACGACAATATATAAGTCATGGGGTTGAAATCTGACAAAATGGTAGTTTTTCGAAAGAGTACATAGTGTCGAAATCTCTATATCGCTTGAACAGCTGCGAGAGCTAGCTTTTCAACGTAGGAGTATTTCTTTTTCGTATCATTTAAGTTTATACTCAAATAATATATAGGATGCTCAATTCCATTTTATTCTTGAACTAATACCATTGTGATGGTTGTATCTGCTGCAGGAAGATATAGGTTAAAGTCTTTTTGATAATCAGTAGCATACATTAATGATGCTTTTATTAGGGGTTCCTTTAAAGCATCAAAGGAAGCTTGCGCGACCTGATCGCAGATGAAGGATACTTCTTTTTTCAATAGACGAGTAACCTTTGGCAAGTTCGGCGTAATTTGGAATGAACCTCCTCAGAAAGTTTGCTTTCCCTTGGAGTTTCTGAATCTGAAGCAACTTTGAAGGTGGAGGCAAATCAATGATTGTCGGAACCTTACATGGGTCGAGACGAATCCCGTCCTTTGAGACCACAAAGCCAAGTAAACAACCAGAACTGACACAAAACACACATTTGTGTGGATTGAGTCGTATCTTGTAGTGTCGGCAACGTAGAAATATCGCTCTCAAATGCTGCGGATGATCGTCCGTTTTCCCGAATGAGCCGAAAGATCATCGAGATATGGTTGAACGATGTCCTTTATGTCATGGAAAGCATAATTCAATGCCCTCTGAAATGTGTCCCCTGCGTTCTTTAACCAAAGGGTAGCTTGCGATATGCAAATGTGCCCCACGGACAAATAAATGCAGTCTTTGACTGGTCCTGTGGATGGATGTTAATTTGATTATACCTGGAAAATCCATCCATAAATGAAAAGATTTCACATCCAGTGCATTCATCAATTATCTGGTCAATGAAGGGTGTAGGGTAGTTTTCTTTCGAACAATCTTGATTTACATCCCTATAATCGACGCACACTCTAATCGTTCCTTGTTTTTTCATTACAGGAACAATATTCGATACCCAATCGGTTAGAGGAACCAGGTAAATAAAACCAGCATGGAGAAGTTTTTCAACTTCTACCTTGATGGCAGTGGCTTTCTTGGGGTGCACCTGCCGTAGCCGTTGTCGTACTAGTTTGACATCTGGATACATCTTAATTTCATGTTCAACTATGCTCGAGTCAATGCCTGGCATTTCATCATATGACCAGGCAAAGACATCTCTGAACTCGCGAAAAAGAGCGTAATATATTTCCAGTTCTAAAGAAGAACAAGATTTTGTCGACATGAATATTCTCTACAACATTTGTTTTGGTCGAGATATTTATGGCAATAGTCTCTTCAATATTGGACAAGTTTCGTTCGGAATCTGTTAGAGCCTAGATTTACCTTAGGCTAAAAAGGTAAGATTCTAGGTCCACATCAAACCATGCTCAGCCTCGTAGCTAGCCCTAAGAGGATAGGAGAGGGCTCTCTCTAGGTCAATCTCAGCAAAAGATAATCAGATGAGGCTTGAGATGACTGATTTAACAACTAATATTAGGCTAGATATGAAGTGCAAGGTTTTAATTTGAGTTTTTGAGGGTTTTGTTGGAAAAAAGGGAAAGGCAAATTTGGATCCGGGGATGAGGCCAAATTTTTGCAGAGTTCCAGTTGGGGCAAGGTAGGCAGTAGTTGTGATGCTTTACATTAAATGAATGGATGGAAAAGACCACTGAGGAGATAAATAGGGCAAGAGGCTGCAAGAATCCTCTCCAAACAGATGAAAACATGTAAAACTAAACAAAGTTTAAGGCATAGCACAACAAACTCATGAATTCTACCTTTGTCACTCAATTTGTTTAATTTCAGAAGCAAAGAGGAGGGAACTGGCATACATAAAACATCAATGAAATCACAATTACATGAAGAAAAAAACCATCAAAACACAGAACCACAAGGATCCCAACAAGTGCTGCAAAACCCTGGTCTTTCCTTTGCCAAAAATGCAAAAATCAAATGTACAATGGAGTGCCAAGCAATCCCAAGTGTCCAACCCTAAAAATGACTGAGAAATTACATGATATAGGCAAGCTTAACTCATTCCCATTCCTCTAGGGGTCGATCTCATCATTCTAGGAGCTGTTTCAACCATATCTAAACAAGGAACTAAAAAATAGGCAATGAAACAACTTGCCTCTATATGTTAGGAAACTGATTCATTCAGTTGTTTTTCACTTTTTAGTGAATGAATCTACTAAAACAAGTAAATATGTGCCAAAATTACATCATGGTCATGAAATTAAATCAAGTTAGATCAAGAGTAACATCAAAAAGTGAAACTAGTCAAAACTGGCCGAAATTCTGAGTTGAAGAGTGAAAAATAGGCCAAAATTCTCTATGCGTCGTGCCCAAAATCTCTATGCATAGCACAACTTTAGAGCTGATTTTGAGGTCCTTCCTGAAGTCCAAATTGAGCTCATGATAGCTTGTTGGAAAGCCCTACCTGTCTAATTTCCAACCCAAGTGGAATTTCTGGATTTGGATGTCATTTGCCCCTCCAAAACTTCAATCTCCCAAGACTTCTTCCTGTGGGTGCAAAAGGTGGTAGAAAGGTCATTTTTTGTGTGTTTTTGACCCTTTAGGCAACCCAGAACTTGATGAAATCCTTAGGTAATTCATGAGCATGCATAAATTTTCATAAAAAAATCCAAAAATGCAAATTTTTCCTCCAAAGGATCTCCCAATTATAAGCATGCGCCAAGTGGCGCTACGCGTTGGGCAGAAAAATCTGTTTTGAAGCCAAAAAATTCAAAATTGACAAAATTTCCTCCAAATTTGCTGAAATTTGGACTGAACGTCCATCATCAAGTATCATGCTTGGCCAAAGAAGATTTGGCCAAGATTTGGAGCCTATCATGCCTTTTTCGTCATTTTAGTGCCCTCCTTAGTCTTGCCTTCAAGATTTTGATCCTTGCTTTGCAAACATGATTTCGTGCCCAACAATGATTTTTCATGTGCCTGAGCATGTCTTTGTCCTTGTTTGCCTTCACCAATAGCTTCTCAAGGTGAATGCTGACCCTCTCGAGCCAAGTCTCTCGATCAGCCTCTATCTGCTGCTCCAATGAAGTGAACTCTATCCTCCTCCTTTGGGCAGGTCGGCAGTTTTGCCGAATGTTTTGTAACTCCATGGTTGTATGCTGATCCTCCAATTGTTTGTTTCGCTGCTCCAAATAGTTTATGACCCATCGATCTCTCTGTAACTTGTCGGTCAATACATCTATCTCGGCCTTCTGCTCCTGAATAATCTCCCTTAGCTTTGAGGTAGCGTTACACAGCAATTTGTCACCGTTTGTCACCGTCCCTGTTCCCCCTCACCCGTACACTGGAGGACTCATTCCGGGACCTGTGAGAAGTGACATGGCCTAAAATCACTTGCATCATATTCCTCTAAGTATGAGTTTCATATGCCCTAAAGACATCTCCTGCAAAATACCCATGAAAACAGCTCTTTTTGCATTAGCGCGGGTCCACAGTTCACTACCCGCGCCAATGAGGGAAATCCTCTAAAAGGGGCGTGCCATTGGCGCTCTGTCTCAGAGTCGCACTCGCGCCAACCAAATTGAGTAAAGTTTTTAACCAACAGGCTCCCGAAGGTTCTCTTCAACCCATTCACCAACTGAATCTATGTTGAGCTAGGATGGTTTGGCTTCGAATCTCCATAGAAGGGAAAGTGGTTTGACACCTTTCATGGAAGTTTCCAAGTGATAAGGCCAATCCCATGAATAATGTGGTTGATCCTATCTCTTTCTTCTCTATCTATAAAAGCTTGCCTCTATGCCTTGAGCAAGCTAGTTACAATAGTTCTAGTCCCAGCATAGTGATAGAGAGTTTGAAGCTGCAAGAGCCTTATTTGCACCCATAAGGCCAAATCTAAGTAAGGAGATTCTTGTCACCCAAAGAGAGAGAGGCTTGTTCCTCATCCCAACAAGCTTTGCAAGACTTGTGTAGCTAACTACCCAGCCAAAGGAGGATTTGACTTCAGAACAATGGTTGTATTCTTCTTTGTTATTTATTAATAATAGATGACTATCATTATGGTTCCACTCTCATTGTCTTATGTTTGATGTTGAGTTATATCTTTTCTGACCGATATATAATTGCATCTACTAGATTTTATGCTTGTTTTCGTGTTGTTCTTTGCATGTGCAGGTGTCCAATCACGGAGATCGTGGGGATCGTGACCGGCCAAGGCAAAGGAACAAGGGCGACATCTCTTCTATGAACACTAGCATTGGAATCCAAGTAGGTTCTCACCATCCACTTTGTATTTTCAATTAGGGACTTGTGTGATAGCATTGTGTGATTGTTGCTAGACCTGGTCTGGGCTAGTAGGGATCGTCTCTGTCCGCAGAGAGGATTTACCCCCACAATAATTTGGCGACTCCGTTGGGGAGGTCTTGTCTCTTTGGTTTCTCATTTGGTTGCTTAGATAGCTTTCTGGGTTGGATTTCTTGTTGTTTCTTGCTTCCTGGTTTGCCTAGATAATGTTTTCAAGCCCTGGGTTGCTTGCTTTTGTTTTTGACTTAGCAAACTCGATTAGCGTGCTTTTTAGCCTTACAGTAGCACCAATTGGCGCTAGTTGATCAAAAACAACCCGTGCCAATCCCATAAAAGCGCGAGTTGCAGCCTGACAGTCGTGCCACGCCTGTCAACTTTTCCAGTTCGCTTGTCTTCAAGCCCCCTGAGCTTGGATTTGTATTTTGCCGCGTCTTTTTCAATTACTGGAGTGTGTTTGAACCTTGTTTGACTGGTTTTGGACCTTCATCCTTCGGGTGTTTGCCTTTTTCTATCGATTTCACATTTTAGCCCTAGGGCATCTAGTGGCTTTGTGCATCGAGCCTTCCGTAGGAGTCTTGGGTTCTTTGATCGTCCAATCAACTTTGTGATTACTTTTTGCACTTGCTCAGTAGTTGTCAAAGCCTTTTGTTGGTATTCAAGTGATGTGCTCCTTTTCCGCTTGGATTTCGCTTGACTTCGTTTAGGCTTGGATTACATAGCCCGTAGAGGTCTTTGTGTTTTCTTCTTGGTTTGAAGGACTATTTTGGTGTTTTGGGGATTCGATTGTGTGCTCATTGAGTGAAATTGATCTTTTGCTCAGTGTTACTATCTCTCAAAATTTGTTTAGTGCACTTTGCCATTGAAAAGAAAACGAATAATCTCTTTTGCGTTGCATTAGTTAATTGTAACTAGAAGCTTTTCATTGATTAAGCGATTTAAAACAAAGAAAAGTTTCATTTATTTGTCATTAGCTGCATTAGAGTGGTTCTTGATTGTTTGTGGTCATTTTGTTTGAAAAATTCTCAACTCTCTCGTAGTTAGTATTCATCGAACGAAATGATATTCTTTGGCATATAGTTTGCATTTAGGGAATTGTGAGAGATTACATACGGTAGGACCTGGAAATTGAAACTTAACTAAAGATCAACCATAAAATGAACTGAATGAACTTAAAAACACATTGGAACATAACGCTCACTGATTAGAGGTCTAGGCTAGAGACGTGCTCCGGCGTCGTTAAACCTAGTCACTGTTGTTTCACACTACGGTTGGGTGATTCCTCCTTTTGTGACTCGATAGTGGTCTAGCACGAACTTGAGCTCCCACGTACCGTCGCGTATATAGGGGAGACCCCACTAGGTTATCATCCTTTATCCACAGGAAGCCGTGTCTGCCGCCTTACAAGCCGTAACGCACCAAACACAGCATTCGGGAAGATTGACTGCCGTACGGGAAGTCCTTGGTTTTCATATGACTGCCAAGGTGTATATGCAGTTTTACGGATTTGTTTGGTAAACCCTTTGCCTAGTCTCTCCAGAGTAGTCACTTTTAATCCTTTTCAGACTCCTTAAAAGAAAAGGCTTACTTGAGCAGTTTGTCACTTCAGGCTCACAAAACATTCGAAGGCGACTAGAGTCACCTTTTTGTCCTTTTCTCGACTCTTAAAACATGAAAAGGTCAAGTTGTGTCCTTGCGTCTTAAAATTTATTTGGCCGCGATTAACATTACCTGGTTAGATCTTGTGTGCGTTAGTTTGAGTAGGGTCCTTATCGTTAGGTTCCCTTAGGTCTTGTTTGAAGTTTGTCATCATGGTTGAACTGTCGACTCTCATTCCAAGTGATCAAGGGTCTCCGTCTTCCGTTGCTCCTGAGGTACCGGTTGTAAGTGATACTCTTCCTGTCATCCCGAGTATCCAACCAATCAACTCTCGTGCCCCGGACGACGAGGATTACGAAATTCATTGGAACCCCATCTGGGAGCCTGAAGAGGACGATATTCCTGTTACCCCCCCTGGTGTTTCGTCTCCAATGTCTACCTCCCACATGGATGAGACATCTCCTAGAGTGAGTGAGACACCTGTTTTGTCGAATATCGACACTCCCATTCCAGCTACTTCTCCGCTCCCCCCACGCTACCAGTCGTTGAGGGATAGGGTAAGTGCCAGGACCCCTGCTTCGAGTATGTGGGACCCCCACATCACTCCCACCACGGGATCTTTTGTCTCACAAGTCCACACTACACCTGTCACTTCAGTTCCGACAAATCCAACTTTTTGTGTAGCACATTCAACTCCGGTTGTCAGTGCCGTTACGGCGTCTTCAGCTTTGAACACTGGTGCTGGTCCCCCTCACGATCAAGTGAGTAGCGGCCCGCCGGCACACACATCCAAAGTTGTTCACCCTGCACAAAGTGCACCACCCTCTTCTGCTCCCGTTCTAGGAGGGGGGCCGTATGACCGATATGGACAAGTTGTTCAAGATCCGAACGTGCAAGGTCCTTTCTATTATTACGATTCTACTGGTCAGTTCCTTTATCGTTCTGGACCCTTGCCTGCTCAACCTATTGTTGAGGTTTCGGTACCATTATCCGTTGCTTGGGACGCCACCACTTTCCATGGAGGCCAAGAAATCCCTGCGCAGCTTCAGGGACCGCCTAACCAAGGCCAGCCGTCTTATATGAAAACCCCCCAAGGGCAGCAATATTATGGCCAGTCTCACCCAGGACAACCTGGGGGCCTACAAGGACAACCCTATCAGGGACAACCTTTGGCCACTGGTGGTCCATCTTTTACTTATCTGACTCAACCTTCTGGTTACCCGGGGCAACCTGGTACCCAGCAAGGTTACCCGTCTAGACAACCAGGACAACCTTACATCCAATAAGGCCAACCTGGTATCCAGCAGGGTTATCCCTCTGGACAAGCTGGACAAAATTATATTCCACAAGGTCAACCGACAGTCCAACAGGGGTATCCTTCTGGGCAAGCGGGTCAGCTTTCTGCACAGCAAGGCCAACCCACTGCCCAGCCTAGTCATCCTTCTGGACAGGCTGGCCAACCTCAAGGTCAACCGGCCGTTCAGCCCGCTCAACCATCTGTTCCGCAAGGACAACCCTTGGTTGCTCAAGGACAACCTGGTACCCAGCAAGCACATCCTTCTGGGCAAACGGGTCCGTCCCAAACCCAACCAGGCCAACCTTCCGGCCAGATGGTCCAAGCTCAACCTGTTCAAGGACATCCTTCTGGGCCCCAGACTCAAATTGGTTATCAAATGCAAGGTGGGCCACGACCCCAACCTTCTTGCTAAGCACAGCCTTCTTATTAGGCTCAGTATGGAGCTCAGCCGACGTATGGCTACCAGCAACCCCAGGGGCAAACTCAATTTACCCCTTATCAAAATTATCAACAAATGTAGGTCACTCCTTACCAGAATTATCAGCAACAATATGTTGCACCTGCAGGTCAAGTTGCTAGTTCATGGGGTGCTGGGGGGCAGACCCAGGGTCAACTGTCTGCTTATGGACAGAATCCTTATGGACAGAATACTTATGGACAGAACCCCTATGGGCAAAATCCCTATGGGCAGAACCCTTATGGGCCAGGCCCATCCGGATAAAGTCCATGGGGGCAACCACTACCTGGTTGGAACCCTGGTACTACCTCTCTTCCACAGCCACAAATGTCCTTTAATCCTCAGTTAATTTTCTTAGCGACGTTGGAACTCCCAGATGTGTCCAAGTTGACGAATGATCCCATTCTTCATAACCCATAATGGCCACCAGTCCCAACTAAGATACCCGGTGATTGCCCGAAATTCGATGGCAAAGCTGGTGAGGACCCTCAAGCCCATGTCATGACCTATCACCTTTGGTGCTCATCCAACTCATGGCTTGATGACTCCATCCGGCTCCCCCTCTTCCAAAGGACTCTCACTGGCTCAGCCGCTAAGTGGTATATTGAGTTGAATAGCGGAACATTTCAAGATTTCAATTCGCTGGCTATGGCATTCCTAACTCATTTTCAGTTACCCATTCGGTATGATACAAGGACACATCTCCTTACGTCTCTCAAACAGGACACGGCCACGCATATATCCAATCATATACATGAATGGAGACGACGTCGTCGCTTGATCAAATTTTGGATTCCTGATCAGCTCCTGACCAATTGGTTCACGACTTCCTTTGTCCCAGCAATCGCACGAGACATCGCCACGGGAGCTTGTGTAACTGAAGAACAGGCTATCGCGCGTGCTCAGTACCTTGACTTGGTATATTCTCAGTCAGTGTACTTTATATGATTATTTGCCAGACGCCCCGAGACCCGGAACATCCAAAGCTCCACCAAAACCATCTGTTGACGGTGTTATTGGCTCTGTAAATGCGTCTTCAAAGAAATCATCCGCGAACCCTGGGAAGCAAAAACAGAATGCTTCTAATGGAAACACTTCTCAGGGTCAATCTAATTCTAGAAGTACCTCTGAGGTTAACCCCATTCAGTCCACCACGGCGGATAAATCCTCGAAAAGGAAAAAGCAAGGGAAAGCCAAGAATAAATCCGAACAGCCCAAACAGGACTCCCCTAAACCTCCACCCGAGGAAGGAGCCAAACATAAACCTAAGTATCCTTGTCTTATCTGTGACGAGGATCACTACACTAAAGACTGCCCTAGGCGGTCCAAAGTTAGTCGATTATTGAAAGGTGCTCCTGGGACTCCTGCTGTGCTTAAAGAACCTTTCCCTTCGCAGCAAACTCAAATGGTGGCAGATCCATCGCAACCCTCTTCTTCATTCGGCTCTCAAGTCTTTATGGCTGGGACGATTCCCATCCATGTCACTACTCGAGCGAAAGAATATCCATCTCATGCCGAGAAAGAGCCGGAGGTCCCCTCCAGCGCTCCTCCATCCAGTTCTGGTCCACTCCACATCGAAAGACCTAGCACTGAGACGACTATCCGACCCCCTCCAAAAGGTGTACTCCGAAAGTCTTCTTACAACCCTAATGCTCGTGCTACTCAGCACTATAGCATTGTTGAGGACTTAGCCCAGGCTCCGTCTGCTATGTCCGCTCTAGAAGTCCTCCAGAGCTGCCCCTCCCAGAGGAAGTCCTTGCTATCGGCCATCGGTGGCATAGACCCGGCTGACTCGGATCTGATTTCTTTTGATCTCGAGGGCTATACGCCGAGACTGCCTCACCAAATCGCTTTCCTTATACAGGTCATCATCAATGGTAAAACGATTCATCGTACAGTCATTGATGAAGGTGCCTCAACTTGCATCATGTTTGTTGCCTGCTGGAAAGCTATTGGTTCTCCAACATTGAGCCAGTCTCCTACGACGTTAGAAGCCTTTGATGGAAGAGAGTCCCGTCCTTACGGTATCCTCCAACGCTTGCCCATCTCCTTGGAAGGGAAGACGGTAGAAGTGGAGGTCGAAGTTGTCGACACTAATCTTACCTACAACCTCCTCCTCGGACGTAGCTGGACATACGCCATGCAAGCCATGGCTTCCTCCCTTTTCCGTGTCATTCGTTTCCCTCATCAGGGGAAGATTGTCACGGTGGACCAGCTCTCCTTCTTCGCCTCTTCTTCTGAAGGCAATGTGTCGTTCATGGAGCATACCTCCAAATCATTCGAGAGTGTGGGAGCCGGACTCTTTAAGGATCCCGCCCTTATGGGTGTCTTTTCACTTCCACCTCCGAATCTCGCCCCTATTCACATGATTTCCGTGCATTCTGATCCGTGGGTCCTTCCTCCCGCTAATCAGATAGAATCCTGGGGCGATATGATGCCGTTCAAGCACAATAACATTAATGTCAACCTTCACTCCATTTTCAATGGACTGAAGCTTAGGGGGCATGTACCTCGAATTGAGACACCATGCTGGGGGGCATGCCCGTTACTTTATTCTCGAGCATGATTCATGCGCTTTGATTTGTACATGCGTATGTGTGTGTGTGTGAGTTTTCATGTTTTCGGTTTGGTGTGAAAGCGTGATTGCCCCTTATTGTGTCTTTTTGCTTCTTGTGCAGATTTCGGGTGCACCCTACATTGGTTTCGCTGATGGTGCCTGCCGCAGCACTCGTAATTTGTCCTCTGCGGCGTGGGTGATCAACGATCCTCACGGTGAGTTGATAGATCTTCAAGGTGTCTGTTTAGGCTGTACTACAAACAATGTTGCTGAATATAGCGCTATTATTGAATTATTAGCCGAGGCAATTAATCTCGGTATTCGTACATTGCTTGTTAACCTAGACTCTCAACTTGTCGTTCATCAGCTCAATGGGCGATATTCCGTCAGAGATCGTCACATTTTAAGGTTGTACTTACATGTTAAATTGTTAGAAAGGAATTTTGACTTTATCACATATCAGCATATTCCACGACGATTAAACACATTATCTGATGCATTGGCCAATCATGTATTAGATAGACATTTGCGTAATTTATAATCAAAACATCATACAAGCAAGCACATAAAAGCACAATAATAAACCATAGGCATATGTATATATATATGTGTGTCATAATGTTTGCATTGCGTGCATTACAAAACCCAAAAAAATAATATATGTTCATCCTGATACATCCTCGGACAACATGTCCCTCAAAAAATATGCATGAAAGAAGCCTAGGAGTCTATTCGTGGTGGTGCTCATGATAGCACGTCACCGCGCGCACCAAGCGTCTCAACAGACGATGGATGCGGGTCGGCACCCCCACTGTGTGCCTCTGGTATGCAAAAGGCACATCCGCCAATCTAGCGTAGCCTGGAATCCCTTGGGTAAGTCCCTCGAGATTCTACACCAGCTCTTCCCCCACGGCACCCCTTGCCCGAGGATCAGCTACAGGTTGATCCCTCCGCGCTATAGGAGACAAGCCGGCTGGTCGCTCTGGGCCCACATCTGCATATACATAAAACTTCATCAGAACATGCATGTATTGACAAAAAAATGAAAATACATAAAACATCAAAAGAGAAGATCATACCTAACTCCTCTTCCCACTCCTCTTCCTCTGGCAGTGGGAGGTCTGGGTCCCCCATGAAGTTGGCTCCTGCGTATGGCCAATCCTCTACCACGATCAGCTGACGGCGAAGCCATATGAAGAACTCGGGCCGCCAAGACATCTGCTGGCCCCCTCCTCCCCTAGGCATCAATGCTGCCCAGTGAGCCATCCTAGGCTCTCGTGGCAATGGGTCCGCCACTACAGCTCCCTAGTACTGGAAGAGGGGTAATCGTTCCAAGAAGAACGACACCACAATCGAGCCATACCTGAACTGTTTCACTCCCCCGCGCTTACACTTTGTAAGATGCCTTTTGATATTTGTAGTCACCGTTGTAGTCCAGTCAAAAATGGTGGGGCTGAGGCATTCTGTCGCTAGTAACAGATGATTCTTGCTCGCCTCATGGGGCGCCTGTACCCCAGCTGCACGCGTGATAGTGAATAGTATCACCCTAAGAACCAAGTCATGGATGGTGGCGATATCCACCTTGGCACTGTTTTTCTCAAATTGTGCCTCTCGACACACACGAGCCTTCACTTAACCTATCTTCTCTCCGGAAGGCCTGATTCCAGTCAAAATGGGGCTCGCCCCTCTCCGTGACAGCCCAGTAATGAAGTACACATCAGATACATCCAGCTCTAAGGTTTGATCCCGTAAGCGAAAAACTTGGTCATCAACATCCCAAGCATCCACTATGAACTGTAATAGCTCCGGTTGAGCTCGCAGATAAGAGGTGAGGAAGAACGTTTTGAGACCACAGTCTCTCAAAGCATTCATACATCCCTCATCCGCTATGGCCAAGGCATCTACGACATCATGCTCCCGTTCTTTCCATTCCACCACCATTTTTTCTTGTCTCCTGCACCCACAAGGATGAATAAATCATTATTGAAACCCTGGTAGGCTTACAAACCGGACAAATTTCAAAAATGATGGGAAAATTCAAGTAAAAAGTTAGGTCGCGCGGTTGGCGCGACTGTTTCTAAAATAGTCGCGCCAATGGCGTGGCACCTTTGGGCAAATCACCCCATTGGCGCGGACCCGTGCCCGATACCCGCGCCAATGGGGCGCAACCCTAAATTTTAACATCCCCCTTGCGGAGGCTCAATCAAGGGACAAAACGCATAAAAAAAGTATGAAAATGGAGCTAAGGGAAGCGCCTCTTACCTGGAACTGGCGGAATCTCAAATGGTTGCACGGATTGGCGGTAATCACTGCTCGAAGTTCGCTCCCCAAATGGACCACTACTACTATGCAAGAGGTAAAAAGTAAAAGTAACTCTATTTTTACATTTTCACCATATTTATAGACTTTTTGACTTGTAATTAGGTTTAAAGAGTTCTTTTTTGAATATTTTAATATATTTTTGGTCGAAAATGGATTTTACGCTTGCTTCTGGTACTATGACAGGTCCTTTTCGCAACCTCGATGGTCAAACGAGTTGTATTTTATACTTTTTCAAACTCGGTAAATACACGAAAAAGTCACTATGGAGTCATCTTTCAGCTCTTTTCTGACTCGCTAAAAATGAAAAGATTGTCGGGTTACCCCTCTTGACTCGTTAAACGTAAATAAGAGGTGTTACACTAAAAAATGTCACCATGACTATTTACAGTTAGTATGGCTCAATCAACAGTCATGCTACCCTCTTAGGCAAGTCTTATGCCTCTGCTATCCATCTCAAACTCAAAGAAGAGAGAAAGTCTTGTAAAAAATGTGTTTATCTCTGGGGACGCAGTTTCTCTCAAGCCTTACCTGCGGGGACGCTCACAATGTTCACAAAGGCTGCGTCCTTGGACGCTCTGTATGTTAAGGGACAGGTGCGTCCTTCTGTAAAAGGCAAAATGCGCAAGTTTCATCTTAAAAAAGTTACTTGTGGTTACTTCTAGAACTTTCTAGAGGTCGGTTTGATGAAATGGATGCGCCTCTAGTTGGTTCATGTATCCCTATTAAGGAGAAACTTATCCCATCAATAAGGGAGCTATCCCACCCAAAGAGGGGGATTATCCCATTGATGGTGGACCTGAATAACCTCTTTACAGCACTATAAATAAAGGCATTGAGCCAGAGGGAGAGGAGGTTGAAGCTATACATTTTCTTTGGGTAAATGCTGCAGGAATTAGGACTCCCATTTAGAACCTTGTGAGGAGAGATTGTCTTTGCTTGATTCTACTTGGAAGTGGGTGAGCTTTGTCAAAGTAGAGGAAAACCCTTGATGGACCCTGGGAGGAACTTGCACAACACCAAGGCCAGGTTGTAAGAGTTTCTTTGTTTCGTTATTAATACAAACTGGTTCATTTTTCTCAATAGCTTGTGTTAATGAGTTATTTCATGTGTTCCTTGGTCTGCATGTTGAATATATGTTTTATTATATGAGATGCAAGTGCTTGGTAATTGTTTGATTGTTTGTGGTTGCAGGAATTGATGTGAAGGAGGAGCTCATCCGGATCGGCAAGGACGGACTACAACAACAGCGTTTTGGAATAAGGTAAGCCTAAACATTTGTAGTTTTCATGTTTTAAAAGGTGTATTTAGAGAAAGATCGCTCCATTTTGTCTTGTTTGTCGCTAGAGAGTTTAGACTCCTAGGGAGGTCAGTTGTGTCCGCACAAACGACTTTTTCCGCCACGACAAATTGGCGACTCCACTGGGGAAGCCATTAATGTGAAAGTCTTTTCCTTTGTGTGAACTTTGCTCTGAGAAAATCATTTTTATTTTCTGGTTTTTGACTGTGAGAATTAGTATTTGGGTGGCTTAGCTTTAGACTTAGTTAGATTTGGTTTTTCTTAACTTTTCCAGAAGGACGCACCCTTTGAGTACTGCACAGTGCGTCTTTGGACGCGCTGTTGCCGTTTGCACAGAGCGGGCCCGCGCCTGTTCTAACGGGTTGCCTGCGTCTTCCTGTAAAAATTTAGGAAAACTCCATTTTTGCTTTAATTGCTTTTATATTTTGTTTTTTCTTAGTGTTTTCTGCCCAGATCCTTTAGTACCCTGTCAAAAATTTTCACCTGAACTTGTTTTGTGAGCTTTGAGTGTTTTAGTGGATTTCAACGAAGTTTAGGCCTAGGGTTTGATTTTTGAATAGGTCCTGTAGTGACTTTGACGGTAGAAAGTTGTCCAGCCTTAGATCTCTCTGGTTTGTCAGCCTTCTTAGAAGTCGGGCCTGTCGTAAAGTCTCCTTGTGTGAGCAGCTTGCCATTTAAGTTGTCTTTTCGGTCAAATTTCGAATTACTTGTTTATAAAGTGTTGATTTCCATTTTACAAAAGAACAAAAAGATTAGAGTTTTGTTTTGACTAGTTTTTGGTTCTGCAATAAGCTAGTCCTTGATTTGATTGTGATCAAGTAAAACACCTTAGAATAATCATTGTTGGCTTTGCCTCATTAGGTTTAATTAAGGTAATTTCCTTTTGATTTGTTTTTTTTGAGTGAATTTTCATAGATTTCATAGTTTGCAATTGATTTTTATTAAAATAGATTTATGTTTTTCGTTAAATAAGAAAAATACAAAAACATCTCCTTTTAAAAGTTTTGTTTCAAGTAGCATTTAAAGTTTTTGGAAGAAAAAGAGTTTTTTCGTGCAAGTAAAGAGCGGTCATGTTTTTATGCTTGGAAAAGACAAACGAATTGTTTCTTTGATTGTCTTTAATTAAGAAGTTGCTTTTATAAAAATTGCATTCTCTCAACTTTTTAGTTAAGCAATTCATCGAAAAAGTAAAGTAGTGGGTAAATCATCCTAGGTGCATTTTGTAGTAGTTTCGAGTCGAGTCAACACACCATTGGTTTCACTTCCATCAACTTTTGACTTAAGAAACAACCTTAAAAGTAACGCTTAAATTAAAATCAATCTAGTAATTTTTATTTTTCTAGGGCTCTGAAACACCAACATAGCTTAGGCTAGGGTCTTGGAGTAGGTGAGTACTTAACTCTCCAAGACTACAAAACCAAACAGATAGTTTATCTTGAGTAGAATAAATCCAATTGTTTCAATTGCACTCTGGGAAAGCATCTCTTAAAGGAGAAGCACGAGCTCGTGTCCGAACCAGTGAGGGGATCATTCCCCCCTCGTTGGGAACGACGCCAGACAGTACGTATTACAAACGGTAAACCTCGGATTAACCATTGTCGAGGAGCCAGGGGTCACTTATCGGTAAACCTTGGATTACTGTCAAGGAGCCGGTAAGGGGATTGAGCTTGTTACTCTGCCCTTGCGTGCTGTCGGAGTTTAGACTGTTCCCCCAGGTGTAATTGTTGTGATTGGTAACTTTAGTGACCATAATCTTTAGGGTTCTACCGAGGTGACGGTGGAGGGAAGGTCCCACTGTACCTGGAGCAGACGTCGGTTATACTCACTTGGATTTTCTGGGGGGTTCACTTCACTTCGAGACGGTTAAAGTGGAGGAACTTGTGCCGGTCTATTCATTAAGCAGGTTGCCGGGGTAACTGTTCCACCCGCCATTTCTGTACTGAATCCTGCGAGGTTGGGCCTAATCACCAACTAGCGCTTTTGGTCCGGAAGACTACTGTTTGTGTTTGGTTTGACGCTCTAGATTCTTTAGGCGTGTGCTTCAAATTTGTTTGCTTCTTTAGAAGACTTTAGGTGGTTTGATTTGAAATTTTTACTTTGTTTTCGTGTGTTGTAGTTAAAAATCTTTAATTGTGGCGGAATTACCGAGACAGTCCCGTCGACTTCGGGGCAAGTCTCCTGAGATTGTTACCGGAATAGATTTGTTAAGAAAACTCCGTAAATCGCGGGGTGAATCTCCTGAAGACATTCCGGGTCAGTACGAAGGGTTAAAGGTCCTTGTAACTCCTCCTAGTGACAGTAGAGTAGGTTCACCTGAAGAAGGAGAATCTTCCTTGGTAGTCCATCCAGATTACCAAAGTTTAGAGACAGGTTATAATCCCGAAGCTGTTTCAGTTTCTGAGCTTGTTGGTAGTTTTTCGTCTGCTAGTGATACAGGCGAAGAACCTGAAATATCTGAACCTGTTACTCCAACTTCTAGTGTTCCAGATTCACCGAGAATAGAAAGAATTATCACCGAAAATCTTCCTTCTGGTTTGATTGCTATAGAAGAACTTGCTCCAGAAGGGGATATAGGTGTCTCTCACCTTGAAGGTCAACTTACTATTGATCTAAGGGAGCGTGAATCCATCTTTTACAGTCCTCCTAGAAGTACTTCTTGGTACCTTGCGTTAACCAATTTTTTAGACAACTCAGTAGGTTTTTCTACACCTCGTACTCCTTTTCCACCTGGAGGTATTTATACTCCTGTAAATATGTCTGGTCAGTCGTCCGTGTTTACTCAAAGTCCTGAATCTTTTTTACACGGCGGTCCTTCTGTTCCCACTGGGTATCAGTCACTTTCTGGTACCTTTGTAGGGGCATCTCCTCAACCCGTTGATCATGGGTTATTTGCTGGAAACAGTGGTAATATACCATTGGGTGTAGGAGACATTTACATGATGTCAGGTTCAGTTCCCGTTTCCCAACCTCAAGGTGGCCAATTACCGCCTGGGGGGCAACCGCCGTTAACGCCTGGGGGGCAACCTCAAGGTACACAAATCGTGTCTAGGGGGCAACCTCAAAGTCAGTATGTACCTATGGTGCAATACGTGCCTCAAGGTCAACCTCAGCCTCAATATGTACCCCAAGGTCAACCTCAGTATCAATATCAACCTCAAGGATGGCAACCCCAAGGATGGCAACCTCAAGGGTATCAACCCCAAGGTTATCAACCTCAAGGGTACCAACCTCAAGGTCAAGGTCAACCCCAGTATCAGTATTTACCTCAAGGTTATCAACCTCAAGGTCAATACTCAAGTCAAGGTTATCAACCGCCTCAAGGTCAGCCATATGTTCCAAGTATGGGAACTGCACCTTACAATTATCAATCCTACCCTCAATCTGGTTATGGATCTCAGTATCCTCAACCTGTTACGGGTCAATACCCTGGAATGTTAGTGTGGGATCCATCACAGGGTCAACAGGTGTTGCAGCCAAGTGTACAGATGGTTCCTCAAGCTGGACAACCCGTAGTTTCTGGTCCAACCCAGCAACCGCAACCTGTCCAGCCAAATGTTCAAACTTCTGTAACTTCGGTAGTTACTCAGCCGTCAATTGCACCTAGTACTCCATCTCAAACGGCTGCTGCAACTACCGCTACATCTACCATACTTACTTCTGGAGTATCGACGGCTCCAGTTTCTACTGTCCCTGTTACCACACCTCAGACATCTTTACCGTTGTCTGGATCTACGATTCAAACCACGGTCCAGATGCCTGTAGGTCAGCCTGGTATAAGTACGGTTGTCACTACTCAACCTCAATTTGTTCAACCTCCGTACCAGGGACAGTACCAACATGGGCAAGCTGTCCAACAACCGGTTTACCAGTATCAACCGTATCCTGGGTACACTTATCAACAACCTCAACAACCCCAGTACGGTCCGGTTAATCCTGGTTTTCCAGGAGGATATAATATCCCAAATGCGACTCCTGTTCCTAGTTATCCTGGATATCCTCCTCCTGGGGCTGGTATTGTGACCCAGAGTTTTAGAGATCCTAACCGGCAGTTACCGTTTATTGCAACTTTGGATTTACCCGACTTGACGCGCCTAACGAACGATCCAATTCAATATCTTCAGTTCTGGCCGCCAATGCCAAATAAGTTGCCCAGCGATATACCCAAGTTCGAAGGTAAGTCTGGAGAGGATCCGTCCAATCATGTGATGACTTACCACCTCTGGTGTGCTTCGAATTCTATCTCGGATGATTCGATCCGCTTACGTCTTTTCCAGCGTACACTCATTGGTCTCGCGGCCAAGTGGTACATTGAGTTACCACGGGCCTCTTTTTACAACTTTAGCCAGTTAGCTACCTCGTTCTTAACTCACTTTCAGTTACCGGTCAGATACGAAAACGGCACGGAGTTATTAACTTCACTAAAACAATCGACGTCCACGTACATTTCTGATCACATCCATGAGTGGAGACGTCGTAGGAGGTTAGTGAAAGTTTTTATCCCGGACCAAATCTTAGCTGAATGGTTTGTCAAATCATTATTACCGAAGATTACTGAAGATGTAGCTAAGGCCGGAGTAGTTACTGAGGAGCAAGTCATTGCTCAGGCACAATACCTTGACTTAGTTTACACTCAGTCGGGTACGTTACACGAGAAGATCCCGGATCTTCCAAAGTCGAATCAAATCGCTGCTGCTCCTTCGGGATCTCATGCCGCTGATGGTATGATTGGTATCGTGACTACGAAGAGCAAGAAGAAGTCTTCCAAGGCTTCAACTACTCCAATTATCACTTTGCCTGATTCTCCGACAGGAGAGTCTTCTCCTGAACTTACCGCCGACATTCACGCTGTAGAGTCATCTACGGCCAAATCAAAAAACGGTGGAAAGAAGAAAGGAAAGAAGAAGGCTAAAGCAGACAAGGCTCCAAAGGAGAAAACTGAAAAGTCGGAAACCAATGACGAAAAACGCAAACCTCGATATCCTTGTCTTATTTGTGAAGAGGATCATTTTACGAGAGATTGCCCTCATCGGGCCGAGGTTGTGAAAATAGTCAAAGGTTCTCCCACTCCTGCTGTGTTAAAGAATCCATTTCCAGAGCAGGAGAATAAGATGATAGGTTCTTCTTCGAATGCCAGTGAAGAACCCATTTTGATGATGTCTCATGTGAGGATTGCGACTCGATCGCAAGATTATGGTAGTAAGGCTCCTGTTGATGGTAAGGAAGCAGAATCTTCTCACTCTAACCCATCAACCTCAGCTCCTGGTTCCGATCCACTACAGATCGAAAAACCTAACCCAGACTTAGTGATTAAGCCGCCCGCCAAGGGTGTACTTCGAAGGTCTGCTTTCAATCCACATGCGAGAGCAGCCCAGAATTACAACATTGTTGAGGACTTAGCTGTTTCACCTTCAGCAATGTCGGCACTCGAAGTGCTGCAATCATGCCCAGCACAACGGAAATTGCTTTTGTCGGCTATCGGAGCTGTCGATGTTCAGGACCCGAACCTAATGATCTTTGATCTAGAAAATAGTACGCCACGTCTCCCCCATCAAATGGCTTTCCAAATTCCAGTGATAGTCAAAAACAGGCCTATTCATCGGACTGTGATTGATGAGGGAGCTTCTACGTGTATTATGTCGATTCAATGTTGGAGATCGCTTGGTTCTCCTTCGTTGAACCAATCCCCCACCATCCTTAAGGCCTTTGATGGCCGTGGGTTCCGTCCGTTTGGTATTCTACAAGAATTGCCTATAGGGGTAGAAGGTAAAACCGTTAGTCTGGATGTGGAAGTGGTTGATGCCCCTCTAGACTACAACCTTCTTTTGGGTCGAAGTTGGTCATATGCTATGACAGCGGTCGTTTCATCGGTCTTCAGAGTAATTAAGTTTCCACATAACGGTAAGATCGTGACTATTGATCAGCTGACATACTTTTCATCCGACCCAGCCTCTTCAGAGAGTATCCAGCATGTCGGTAAGACGACAATCCCTTATAGGGACGTTGGTGTAGGTTTAGTTAAGGATTCCGGTTTACTGGGAACTTTTCCTCTCCCTCCACTCAACGTAGACCCTTCATTTGCAACAATTCATATGATTACATCAGAAAACATTATTTATGATGATCCTTGGATTGTCCCATCTGACTCTGAGATAGACTCATTCGGTGATGCTATGCCTTTGAGTCCATATGAAATTGCTTATGAAGCTGTCATGTCTTTTACCGACTCGCATTCAACCGAAATCGACCAAATGAATGTGGTCAGTGAAGAATCACTTTTCACCTCAACCTTAGAACGGATAGCGTTTCCCGAAGTCGTGTCATCTGACGAACAACTTCACGAAATCCTAAGTGTAGATGATCTACCATGGGAGGATCTCCATCACTAAGGATGATGCATTTGAAAATGATTTTTCATCTATCTTTACCGCTGAATATGTCAAAGACGCTCAGGATCCAACGAAACATTCTGATTCAGAGTTGAATTTAGGGAATATTTCTCGTACTATTCCCATTGATATTTCAGTGAAGCCCGGAATCGAGGAAAACATTCATATAGGTGCCGCATGTACAGAAGAAGAAATCCAAACTTACAAGGCCCTATTCCAAGAATTCCGCGACGTGTTTGCCTGGTCTTACGAGGAAATGCCGGGAATTGATCCTGCCATTGTTGTTCATGAAATAAAGACCTACCCGGATGCTAAACCCGTCCGGCAACGGTTGCGTCAAATTCACCCTCGAAAAGCGGCTGCGATTAAAGCAGAAGTCGAAAAGCTGTTGAAAGCAGGTTTCATTTATCCGATCCCGTTAACGGATTGGGTATCGAATATTGTTCCGGTTAACAAGAAACAAGGAACAATAAGAATCTGTATCGACTATAGGGATATAAATCGAGCTTGTCCAAAAGACAACTATCCTACGCCTTATATCGATCAAATTATTGATGATTGTGCCGGAAGTGAAATGTTTTCCTTTATGGATGGTTTTCAGGCTATAATCAAATCAATATTCTACCTGCCGACCAACCAAAAACGGCATTCATTTGTCCATGGGGGACATTTGCTTATTGCAAGTTACCTTTTGGGCTTAAGAATGCCGGGGCCACTTTTCAACGGGCGATGTCTTATGCATTTCATGACATCAAGCACATTGTGCAACCCTATCTCGATGATTTGCCTGCTCATTCTTTACATCGAGCTGATCACCTTGTCCACCTACGAGCAATCTTTATGAGGTGTAGGCATTATCGAATTCGGTTGAATCCCCACAAGTGTGTTTTCTGTATAGAAACAGGTCGATTGCTGGGATTTGTTGTTTCAAAAACCGGCATTCGCGTCGATCCCTCGAAAGTCGAAGCTATCATCAAATTGCCTCCTCCTTCGAGTTTGCGCCAACTCCAAAGTTTGCAAGGGAAAGCGAACTTTTTACGCCGATTCATCCCAAACTACGCCGAGGTCACTAAAGGTTTTACACGGTTGTTGAAACAGAACGCACAATTCTTTTGGGACGAGATTGCCCAACAATCTTTTGATGCACTTAAACACGCGTTGACCCATGCACCGTTGTTGCATCCTCCCAACTACAACCAGGACTACTTCTTATACCTCGCAGCTTCGCATTCCACCATTGGAATGGTGTTAGTTCAAGAAGATGAATTCGGAGCGGAACATGTGATATATTATCTTAGTAGGACCTTAAATCCCACTGAGTTAAAATATTCGCATGTGGAGAAATTGGCCCTGGCAGCCGTTCAAGCTGTCCAGCGTTTTCGTCACTACATTCTCCTCCGTAAAACTACAGTTATTTCGGATTGCAACCCTATGATTTATATTTTGACAAAACAATTGCTAGGGGGCAAGTACTCTAAATGGATTGTCATCCTGCAAGAGTTCGACTTGGAGTTCGAGAAGTCCAAGTCTAAGAAATCCTTAGTTTTTGCGGAATTGATGTGTGATTTCCCGAGTGCTGACACAGAGACTGTGGCAGAGGAGTCCATTGCGGACGAATCTTTGTTTCTTATCAGTACTTTAGATCCGTGGTACGGGGATATAATCATCTATCTCCAAACCCAAACCTTTCGGCCTGAAGCTTCCAAAGAAGAACGTCGAAAAATTCGGTTTCAATCCCAGCAATTTAAAATTATTGGAGATACACTTTATCGCCGGGGGGCAGACTTAGTTTTTCGACGTTGTTTAACTCACGAAGAGGCTGAGAGAGTTTTGAATGATTGTCACTCTGGAGCATGTGGCGGTCATATGTCTGGGTATGCCACAGCTCAGAAGGTGTTGCGCGCTGGCTATTTCTGGCCGTCTATGTTTAAGGATTGTATCATTGCCGTCAGGAAATGCCACAACTGTCAAGTGTTTGATCGCAAGATGCGCGCTCCACCTGCTCCTCTCCACCCTATAATTGCCGCTGGTCCATTCGCCAAATGGGGTATTGACTTTATTACTTGTAACCCTCACTCGGCCGGGGGGCATGCGTATATCATCCTCGCGGTTGATTATTTTACTAAATGGGCCGAGGCGATGCCTACATTCGACGCAAGCGGCAAGACAGCTGCAGTTTTCGTATTCAATCATATCATAACTAGGTTTGGTGTCCCACAAGCAATCATTACTGACCATGGGAGCCATTTTCGAAACGTCATGATGACTGAGCTTACAAGCCAGCTTGGTTTGCGCCACGATAGCTCTACTCCTTATTATCCGCAAGCCAACGGTTTGGTTGAGTCTATCAACAAAGTTCTAGTCATCATGATTCGACGGATCATTGGTATCCATCGAACGAATTGGCACAACATGTTATTTTTCGGCGCTATGGGCATATCGAACCTCAGTAAAAAATTCAACAGGGTTCACTCCTTTCCAGCTAGTTTATGGCTTGGAAGCTGTGTTACCCATTGAATGCGAAATCCCATCACTTCAAATGGCTGTCGAATTACTTCCAGCTACTTCCGAAGAGGAGAAACGGTTATTGTACTTGGCTAAATTAGATGAGACTCGACGTGACGCTACATTAGCTATCGAGACTCACGCGAAACGAATGAAAGCTCAGTATGATAAAAATGTAACCCCTCGAAGTTTTTCGGAAGGAGACCTAGTACTATTATATGATCAAGCTAACGATAAGCTAGGTGCCGGAAAATTCGTTCCCATGTGGCATGGGCCCTACATTGTAAAGCGAAAGCTAGCAAAAGGGGCTTATGAGCTAGTTGACTTTGATGGGGACTCTTTGGGTAAACCCAGAAATGGACTTTACCTAAAGAGGTATTATGCTTAAATGATGGGTATGGAGAAATTTTTAGATAGGTTAGATTTTCTTTCTAGCTAGCGAGTGTGTTAGTTTAGTCAGTGTGCTTAGCTTAGAGAGTGTGGTTTTTCGTCATTATTCTGGCTTATCTTGGTTTTACTCTTGATATTGCAGATGTCGACGCCTCTCCAAACATACATTGGATTTGCTGATGGTGCTTGTCGTAGTACACGGAATATCTCTTCCGCAGCTTGGGTTATCTATTCGCCCTCTGACGAGTTAGTTTCTATGCATGGGGTAAGCCTCGGTCAAACAACGAACAACATTGCAGAATACAGTGCAGTGATCGAATTATTATCCGAATCTATTTCATTTGGAATTCGACGTTTGATAGTGAGGTTAGATTCTGAACTTGTTGTATTACAGCTTAATAGAGTTTATGCCATTAGAAATCCTGTGTTATTAAGGTTGTTTTTGAGAGTGCGTCTCTTGGAACGTGAATTTGATTACATTGAATATCAACATATTCCAAGGTCTTTGAATACATTAGCAGATGCAATTGCTTCTCGAATGTTGGACAGACATTTACGATAATCATGCAAGTAAATTTAAAAACATTTCATCACATATGTTAAACAAGATAAGCCGGTAATAGTGATATATATAGATAGAAGTGTGTCAAAAAATATATACATCGTCTTCGATCATAGGTTGAAAACACCTTATGATCGGCAAAATGATAGTACAAAAAGTCAAAATGTCACATGTGACTACAAAAGTGACTAGTCAATCACTGGTGGTGCTCTCTGTATGACACCACTGCGCGGGCTACCTTACGCAAAAATCTCCTAAACGGTCCAGGGACCGCGACTACGAAGCGCTGAAGCCTGGTAGGAATGTCGTCCATAGTAGTCTCAGGTATATCTGCCGTGAGACGCTCTAGATCATGCTCCAACTCAGCTAGTACTTCTGCAGCCGCGTCCTGTGGGGCCGGTACCGGTGCAGCTGGATGTAGTCTATCAAAAGGCCGGAGGTTGGCTGGACGCTGTGGACCAACATCTGCATTTTGAAAATTTTACTGTTAGTTTTGAGACGATATATATGAAAAATAAAAAAATACATAATTAGAAAACTTGTGAAAAATAAAGTACCTCTGTCATCCCATTGTTCTCCCGATGGAAGAACCATGTCCGGATCACCTCTAAAATCCACTCCGGCATACGGAAAGTCCTGTATCGAAAAAACCTGGTCCTCTAACCAGTGAAAGTAACTATCTGAGAATCGAACCACCGCCATGCCCTCGTCAGGATGCCGGGCCATCACCGCAACCCATCGTATCAGCTTTGGCTCCCAAGGACCCAAGATATCAACAGTGAGTTGCTGAGGGATCAGCATTGGAACTCTCTCCAAGGCAAAGCTCACGACTAGAGGCCCATATCCAAAAGTCTTTAGTCGTCCGTTCTTTGCCTTGGTCAGTTGGCTCTTCATATGAGCCGACACAGCTTCACACCAGTTGAAAATGGTGCCTTGGTAACAGTCAATTGCCATCCGCATTTGGGATCCGGAAGCAATGTGTAAAGCGGCCGCGCCGCAAATTCTGGTAACCGTGAACGCTATGACTTTGAGTTCACGCAGAGTGATGTGTTTTATCTCTATGCCTTTCGAATGGTGAGCCCCACGTGTGCACCACTCGTCGCGGAGACTATCAAGGGATTGGCCACCCGGCCTAGTCCCCGCAAGACTGAGTTTCTCGCCTCTTTTCGGCAAGCCAGTGAGAAAGTATACATCCGAGGGCTCTATCTCGAGCTGGTGCCCTCCTATGTAAAAGCATTGTTCTTGAACGTTCCATCGCTCAACCAGCCATTCCAAGAATCTTACCTGGCCCCTCATGCCCGGTATGGTCCAGTATTTGTATAACCCGCATGCTCTTAGGGCATCCAGGGAAGGTTGATGATTTATTGCAGCTTCATCATCCTCTACATGCTCTCTTTCTCTCCAATCTAACATGGTTAATGCCCTGCACACCAGAAATAGTCATTAGAAATTGATTTGGGAATTTTTAGATAGTTATTTGAGGGGGTTGGGGTTTTGAAATGCGCGTTTCACGGAAGACGCACCCCGCCTTTACAGCACAGGGCGCCCGGACGCGGCTGGCCTGAAGGCGGACTGCGTCTTCCGACCATTTTCCTGTATAGGAAAAAGTCGGGGGACGCGGGTCACCCGAAGGGAACCCGCGTCCGCCGAGAGGCGCATTCCAAAACCAAAACCCCCCCAAAAAATGAAACTAAAACCTAAAAATTAATTCTAAATGGATAGAAATGCAGAGTAGGATGTGTAAAATACCTGGATAAGACGGCGTTCAATTCCGACGGTCGGATTTTCCGCAGCGACCACGGGAAGTTTCTTGTCAAAAGCTCCTTTTTCAACCTCAACAGTCAAACGGTAAAAATGACATGGTAAAAGGTCTTTTTATAGGTTTTTTGGATGAATTAGTTCATTTTTTACCATGAAAAGATGTTTTTCGATGTATTTTTGCCTATTTTAAACAGGTATGAGTAATGTGTTGCTTTTGTGCAGGACAAAGGGATTTCGAGGGAAATTGTCATTTTTCACAAACAAAAATATCAGAGTCATCTTTTAAGCCCTTTTCTGACTCCTAAAACATGAAAAGATCGCCGAGTGTTTCTTTTACACTCGTTAAAACGGAATTAAAAGACGGTCCCCTTTTAGCTCTTTTCTGACCGCAAAATCAGGAAAAGATTGCCGGGTTTTTGTCGTTTCAAACTCGATAAGGAAATAAAACAACGTGTCCTTGATCGCGTTTTACTTTTCAGGTCAACGACACTATTATGAAAGTACTCCTTGGTCGCAAGATCAAGCGATTCCCCCAGGTATTATTTTATACTTTTTCGGGCTTGAGGGACACAAATGTACGAAAAAGTTCAACGTGGAGTCTCCTTTAGTTTTTTCAGACTCTCTAAAATTGAAAAACGCCGAGTTTCTCCTATACTAGGCTCGTTAAACTTTTACAGTAGAGGACCTGTTCAATTACAAACAGGAACGAACCACTCCTTCCTAGGGTTCAAATTTAAACTAGGTTGGACTCGTCCGAAGGATGAGCTTATAATCAAGCATATGTTATCCTCCTCAAGCTTGTTAAAAATAAAGAGGTACTTGCCAGAAATGGTGGGGGAAAAGAGAGAAGAATGAACCTATTTGTTACCTTTTGTCTCAAAAGAAACTTTATTACCACTCTTGAACACGACACGTTTTCATTCACCTGGGTTGGGAAATCTTTTACCTCACAGTTGCGCAAACCACTTTGAAAGTCTTTAACCGGGTTCCGGGGATTAACTTTGAGTTATTCGTCACCAAGCCATCTGTCGTGTCGTTATGTGTTCAAGAGGTCTGCAAGCAAAACTTTCATCTGCAAAATACTTGTCATCCATTTGACCATCCCTGAGTCAGTCCTTACAGCAACATTTCTTCAACTTGAACAATGATTTCGTGTTGCGGGCTTGCCTGCAACGGTTCGCTTTCTATCGACATCGACACATTATCTAGAAAGATGACTTAGGAATCGACAGTACCTTGAAGTCTGCATGCATCAATGGCAGGTTTCTCGCCTTTGACGTCAGTTTACATCATTGACTTTCGATCAAAGGATTCCGTGAAGTGTTCGACATCAAAACATCTATTCACATTTCACGGGTTGTGCTTGGTACTTTGAGAACCATTGACATTACTGGTAGTCTCTCTCACGCTTGTTAACAGTTTACATCATCGACTGGTAATCAAGTGGTTTCTAACATGTTCGACATCAAATCATTTAATCACATGGCTAGAATCGTACCAATTCGGGAAGTAGAAGTGAAGACCCTGGATCTAGTTTCTACCATCCAGGCTACGAGGAGTTTTGTATTCATTATCTATGTAGACTAATCATAAACAGATGGCTGCGTCCATACTGTGTCTACAAAAGTCTATAAAAATGATGTACTGCAAGATCATTCCTGTATCAGAGTAGTTAGTCCATTAGTTAAAGTTTTGAATCTGAGTATGGGAATGCCTACCTCAGTGATGATATAATCTTATACATGTATTTTGTGTTGAAAATTGCAGGTTCCAACCAGGTCATCCACAAGACAATCCTTGAAATGATAAAGCGCTTCACCCTTCCTAGAATTACAAAACCCTAATCTATTCCAGGCTTCGCACTTTAGGGGGCAATCTGTTACACTAAAAAATGTCACCATGACTATTTACAGTTAGTATGGCTCAATCAACAATCATGCTACCCTCTTAGGCAAGTCTTATGCCTCTGCTATCCATCTCAAACTCAAAGAAGAGAGAAAGTCTTGTAAAAAATGTGTTTATCTCTGGGGACGCAGGTTCTCTCAAGCCTTACCTGCGGGGACGCTCACAATGTTCACAAAGGCTGCGTCCTTGGACGCTCTGTATGTTAAGGGACAGGTGCGTCCTTCTGTAAAAGGCAAAATGCGCAAGTTTCATCTTAAAAAAGTTACTTGTGGTTACTTCTAGAACTTTCTAGAGGTCGGTTTGATGAAATGGATGCGCCTCCAGTTGGTTCATGTATCCCTATTAAGGAGGAACTTATCCCATCAATAAGGGAGCTATCCCACCCAAAGAGGGGGATTATCCCATTGATGGTGGACCTGAATAACCTCTTTACAGCACTATAAATAAAGGCATTGAGCCAGAGGGAGAGGAGGTTGAAGCTATACATTTTCTTTGGGTAAATGCTGCAGGAATTAGGACTCCCATTTAGAACCTTGTGAGGAGAGATTGTCTTTGCTTGATTCTACTTGGAAGTGGGTGAGCTTTGTCAAAGTAGAGGAAAACCCTTGATGGACCCTGGGAGGAACTTGCACAACACCAAGGCCAGGTTGTAAGAGTTTCTTTGTTTCGTTATTAATACAAACTGGTTCATTTTTCTCAATAGCTTGTGTTAATGAGTTATTTCATGTGTTCCTTGGTCTGCATGTTGAATATATGTTTTATTATATGAGATGCAAGTGCTTGGTAATTGTTTGATTGTTTGTGGTTGCAGGAATTGATGTGAAGGAGGAGCTCATCCGGATCGGCAAGGACGGACTACAACAACAGCGTTTTGGAATAAGGTAAGCCTAAACATTTGTAGTTTTCATGTTTTAAAAGGTGTATTTAGAGAAAGATCACTCCATTTTGTCTTGTTTGTCGCTAGAGAGTTTAGACTCCTAGGGAAGTCAGTTGTGTCCGCACAAACGACTTTTTCTGCCACGACAAGAGGCGGTCGTCTTTAAACCCTTTTCCGACCGTGTAAAAAATGAAAAGATTGTCGGACCCTTGTCGTTTCAGGTTCGTTAATGGTTACGAAACGACGTGATGTTGATCACTTTTTTACCTTTTCAGATCGATGTCACTATAAATGAAAAGTACTCCTCGATCGTAATGGTCGGGCGGTTCTTTCGAGCATTGTTTTATACTTTTTCGGGCTCGGGAGACACAACTTTACGAAAAAGGACCCCCCTGGAGTTCGCTTTTCTGTTGTCTTTTCAGACTCTCTAAATAGGAAAAGACGTCGAGTTCTTCCTTTGTCAGACTTGTTAAAACTTAATGACATCAGATTCCATCGTAATGACGCTCACAAGCATATGCTATCCCCGTCAAGCTTGTTAAAAATAACTGGGGTACTCGCCAGAAATGGTGGGGAAAATGGACCCATAATTATTGTCGTGTCGGCAGTATGTCGCTCTTGAACATGGCACTAGTCTGCATTCGTGTCTGGGTGGGGACATCTCATCTTGTTTTTACACTTGCCTCCGTGGGTTTGGGTGATCCTGTTTGACCTCTCATCTGCTCATTGCCTTGTCACCATGACCTCTGCTCATTTGATGTCAAATACTGCCAAGTCCACTGTCGTGCCGCCGATATGTTCAAGAGAAGTTGACCTCTGCAGAATTACAACCTCCCTCTGATACCTCACATAATTCTAAATCACCAAAACATCTTTCCTCTGTCTCGTGTCAATGATGTGGGAAACACTATGGCCCACCTTTGATCAAGGTCACTTCCTGTTGACTTCAGCTCATTATCCAGGAAGCTGATCTAGAGACTCCCTTCGGTGCCTTGGAGCCTGCATGCCTCAATGGCAGGTTCTTCGTGTTTGACGAGAGGTTTTCATCATTGGCCTCCGATCGAATGATTCTACGGGTGTTCGACGCCAGCTCATTGATTCACACGCCATAGATTGTACCTGTAGTACCTTGAGGGCCATTTTCATTATTGGTGGTACCTCTTACGTCTGTTAACAGTTTTCATCATTGACTGGTAATCAGACGATGTTCATGCATGTTCAACTCCAACTCATGTATTCACATGCTTGAATTTGTACTCTGTTCGGGTCGAGGTGGAGCGCAAGACCCTGGATTTTGTTTGTTGGAATCCAGGCTGCGATTTGTGGCTTATTATGATCATTACATGACTCATTCACTGGATGGCTGTGACCATGCCTGAGTCTCTTTATCGATCCTCACTGGATGGTTGCGCCCATACCTTGGATCTAGTTTATTGTGTACTCTGTTATGGATGGCTGCGCCCATACCACACTTATCATGTACTTGAGATATCAGTTGTACTTCTTTACGTAGGTTCTCCGGCGGCTGTGTTTTCAGTCACGCATGTTCTTGTAAAGCATTTCACCCCTCTCTCTCTCGGGCCTCATGCTTTAGGGGGCATCTGTTACACAGCAATTTGTCACCGTTTGTCACCATCCCTGTTCCCCCTCACCCGTACACTGGAGGACTCATTCCGGGACCTATGAGAAGTGACATGGCCTGAAATCACTTGCATCATATTCCTCTAAGTATGAGTTTCATATGCCCTAAAGACATCTACTGCAAAATACCCATGAAAACAGCTCTTTTTGCATTAGCGCGGGTCCACAGTTCACTGCCCACGCCAATGAGAGAAATCCTCTAAAAGGGGCGCGCCATTGGCGCTCTGTCTCAGAGTCGCACTCGCGCCAACCGAATTGAGTAAAGTTTTTAACCAACAAGCTCCCGAAGGTTCTCTTCAACCCATTCACCAACTGAATCTATGTTGAGCTACGATGGTTTGGCTTTGAATCTCCATAGAAGGGAAAGTGGTTTGCCACCTTTCATGGAAGTTTCCAAGTCATAAGGCCAATCCCATGAATAATGTGGTTGATCCTATCTCTTTCTTCTCTATCTATAAAAGCTTGCCTCTATGCCTTGAGCAAGCTAGTTACAATAGTTCTAGTCCTAGCATAGTGATAGAGAGTTTGAAGCTGCAAGAGCCTTCTTTGCATCCATAAGGCCAAATCTAAGTAAGGAGATTCTTGTCACCCAAAGAGAGAGAGGCTTGTTCCTCATCCCAACAAGCTTTGCAAGACTTGTGTAGCTGACTACCCAGCCAAAGGAGGATTTGATGTCAGAACAATGGTTGTATTCTTCTTTGTTATTTATTAATAATAGATGACTATCATTATGGTTCCACTCTCATTGTCTTATGTTTGATGTTGATTTATATCTTTTCTGACCGATATATAATTGCATCTACTAGATTTTATGCTTGTTTTCGTGTTGTTCTTTGCATGTGCAAGTGTCCAATCACGGAGATCGTGGGGATCGTGACCGGCCAAGGCAAAGGAACGAGGGCGACATCTCTTCTACGAACACTAGCGTTGGAATCCAAGTAGGTTCTCACCATCCACTTTGTATTTGCAATTAGGGACTTGCGTGATAGCATTGTGTGATTGTTGCTAGACCCGGTCTGGGATAGTAGGGATCATCTCTGTCCGTAGAGAGGATTTACCTCCACAACAGGTAGGATAGCTCACATCATCATCAATGAGGATGAAATCAGTGTCTTGGCCTCCTGAAGGGCCCTAATCCTACATAGGCTTCTTGCCTCTGTCCTGTACCTGTACCTGTGCTACTGATGACGGAAACGAGACCCCTTCCACCCCAGGTGGAGATAGTACTCGTCGGGCTGCTGCAAACAATCCTCTCATGCCTCTCTGATAGGTGACATATGTCGGCACACTAGTAGTCTCTGCCTCTCGACCCCCATGTTGATGTGAAGGTTCACCTATATCATGGACAACCTCCTGATGAGCTGCTGAAGTTGTGAAGAACTCACGGGAAATGAAGTCTTCCCATGTGATACCCTGCAAACCAAGCTGATGCACAACAATGATCTTAATGAGTGCATAGTGATAAATGTTGTTGTACTGTTGTTCAGGAGTCTTCTTCTGCACAAGAGTAGTCATCCTCTCGATGTTTCAGCACATGAAATATGGAATGTTCATCATCCTCACTCTCGTAAAATGCATCAACAATCTGATATGGTATGTACATAGGTGTGAGAAGCGGCCCTCACAACTGAAGTATCTGATAAGGAGTCTCATCAACGGCGCATAGGATTCTTTCAAAAACCGGAAAGGCAACACCCTGCTGAGATGTCTCACATAGATGGGCCTGATATATGGTTCATAATATGCTCTTTCCACCTACATTATTTTGTTCCACTCCTCACCTACATTCGGTATTCCTGTTGATTGAGAAATGGTCTCTGGTGTCAAGGTGAAATTTACACCAGCAAGAGTTACCTAACCATCATGCAAATGCAAAACAAATAACCGAGCCAACTCCTGATGATGTTGAATCTGAGCAATCAATTCACAATACTGAAAGCATGACTGTTGTTGGAAACATGTCATGGCAAGTGGGCAGGCCTGCAGTTCAATCAAAGAGGTGGGCTCTTCTCTAACATGTCTACCACCCTTACGAGGCCTCCTTAGTGCATGAAGCTCTGTGGTAGAATCACTGTCTTGTTCATATGATAAATCAATGTCTGTGATGGTGCTGCAAAGGTGTATGCCAAGTATGTGTTTGGTTTGGTTTGAAAATGAGAAATAGATGTTTTGTTTTCAATGCCAAATGTGCCACAGGGAAATGAGGGACTGTGAGGAATATGGGACAGTGGGAAAAGTGGATGGTGGAGTTTGTCAAGTGAAATTTGAAATGTGCTAACAGTCACTTGACTGTGTTTAGGGATGTGGGGTTTGGGAATTTGCTACAAATGATATGGGGAAAGGGATAATGATAAGAAATGGTAGTGTTTAGAATAGGGAAAATGGGAAGCTAGGATACGAGTAGTTTGGGAGTTTAGGGCAAGGGATTGACTTTAATGATAGAATTATGAAAGGGAAAGGATCATAGGTGGGAAAGGAGACTTGGCACCAAAATTACAATTTCAAAACACCAATTCCAAAACCCACAAGAGAAAATTTCGATATAAATATAGGGTTTATATTTTCAAACTTTAAACCTTTAAATCTTCCCTCCAAACAATACCCAACACAAGCTAAATTAAATGGCGAGAACTCTCAAACTTACTTGGAGCAAAAGAAATGGAGTTGTTTGATTTTTGATGATGGCAGTGATATAAAATTGGCCTGTCGGCTCTTTGCATCGTGCCTCCTGGATGCGCCGCGACAGTGCAATTTTACACAGTAAAAATTGGCCCAATGCGCCATGCGGCCTATGTGCACCGCGCCTTCCTCCAATGCGCCGCGCGCACTCCAACACACAGTCTTGGCTTTCAAACACAAAATTCGCTCTTTCCCAACTCAAGTCAACTTCAATTGATCTCTTGGCATGCCAATGGGTATTTCAAACAATGAAAATATCTTATATAGTGATGGGTTTGATTTTTTGTTTCTCAAAAACCCACTTTCTTATGTTTTAATTTTGGCACTTTTTCATTTTAATACAACTCTGTTCTTTTTGTTTCCTCTTTGATTTTTGGCTGAAATGATGAAACTTTTGTCAATTTTTTGCAGGGATGATGGCATTGAGTTTCAGCAAAGGATGACCAGGGCTGCATCTGAAATATCCAAGAATTGAAAATTTTGAAATTTACATGGCAATTTATTACCAAAGACGAAATGTGGAATTTTCTTCAAAACATAGTTTTGAAGAAAAGTCATAATCCAGCAATATGACGATGAAATTTTTGAAATAAAAACCTGTTTAAAACCTCCCTCTGGCCTGTTGGCATTATTGGACACTTTGAAGACTGAATTCGCTAAACCCTAGACCTAATGGAGACCAAATATTGACTGTCATTGATTGGAAAATGATTTTTATGGACCTTGATGAAAATACTTAAGCCAGCAAGTACAAGACATGGGGGAATGAGTGACAAGGCCCTTCTGTCAGATTATGGCATGCCCCTAATGGAATGCATATGAATGAACTATATGAGACACCTAAAAATGAAATGCAATAAGAGAAATGATCTCTGACGGAGGGATGTAAAGACCGACTCTAACAGAATCCACCTTGTTTACAGTATTTGATAGAAAATCAAAAACTGATGGATGATGAAGGTCACTGGAACTATCTTCCTTGTAATCCAGAAGACGGGAACGATGGTGGTAATCTTCCCATGGTGCCCTATCAATCATCACTAACTGAAAAATTCCTTCGTCTGTAGTATGTACTTGCGACCAAGGATCTGAAGGGGTGCCATATTCCTTAGACCTATATATCCAAACGCTTGATAAGCGTTGATTTTGGTTTTCCTCCCATTCCGAAAACATTGATTGCTATAATATTTCTATTGAGCTTGGAGGCAATACCTGCAGATGATCCATGCTAATATCGTTTTCAGACATCTTTTGAATAGAAGATATCATATTGCAGGTTCCCACCGTTGCCACTTCCACCAGATTGATTGGAGGCGGTATGGAAAAAGTCCCCATCAATATAGGGTCTTTTAGTAAGCCTACTCTGATATTTTGAAGCGAATGAGGGCTTCCATGGATCATCGGAACGCTTCCCGTAACTTGTGAACTGTTGGGGAGAAATGTTTGTTGGTCGACGATTGTAATACCTCCTTGGAAAGGAAATGCAATCTTCCTGAAGTAGGTCGACACAACGGCAGCCATAGCATATATCTAGGGCCTTCCCAATAGTATGTTGTAATCGAGGTTTCCGTCGATCACTTCAACATAAATTTCTACTGTCTTGCCCCCCAGTTCGACTTGCAAGTTACTTAAAATCCCATATGGGGTGTATGTTCATCCATCAAATGATTTTAATGTCGTCAAAGATTGCGACAAGGGTGGAGATCCTAAAGTTTTCCAGCAACTCATTGACATAATACATGTAGATGCCCCCTCATCAATAATTGTTCGATGAACAGTTCTTTTGAGGGCTTTCACTTGAATAAGGAAAGATAGTTGAGCTGGTAACTGAGGGTCATATCCTTTATGATTAAAGGCCACAAGATTGGAATCCGTTAGGTCAATCCCACCTATTGCTGATAATAAAGCCTGCTTTTGGGAGGGGAAATTTTGCAGTACCTCAAGTGTTGACATAGTGGACGGCGATTGGGCCAGATCCTCCACTATATTATAATTTTGTGCTGCTCTAGCACGAGGATAAATTTCGATTTGTGTACTACTCCCTTTGGCGGCTTTATCGTTAGTTCAAGAATGATGGGTGGCACAACTTCGGTCAATGTTGTTGTCGAACTACTAGGTTGATCATTAGCCTTGTTGTCCGATAGTTGTGGATTCCCGTAATCTTTATTCCTTGTCGATATCAAAGCATCATTTTGTTGCTTCGAAACAGACAACATTAGCACTTTGGACGGGGAAGCATTGTCACTAGCAACCAGATTTGTTCCTGGATTTGGAAACAAATCAGTCAATACCGCGGAGGTTTTTGAATTCTTAAAGAATTTTCTAAGCTTGGCTTTGTGTGGACAATATTTCTTCCAATGATCCTCATCACATATGAAGCATGGATGACTTGGTTTCCTATCTCCAGAAGGGTTTGCAGAAGATTTTTCAGGAGACGACTCCTCCTGTTTTTTCTTCTTCCCTTTCTTTTTCTTCTTGCCCCCTGGTTGCTTTGGTTCTTTGCCTTTGTCAGTTGAAACGGCATTTACCTCTGAGGCGAGAAGTTCTTCATTTTCATTTTGACTTGGAACCATACGAGCCTTCTTTGATGTAGCTTTTACGGTTTTCGTGCTAGTCGCACCTATCACGCCATCGCTGGCATGAGAGTCTTTGCTTGATTTAGGAGGGGGAGGAATGGAGAATTCTAGTCTAGGAGCATCAGGGATTTTATCGTAGAGCGTGCCAGACTGAGTATATATCAAGTCTAGATATTGCACACGAGCAATTACTTGCTCTTCAGTGACGACTCCTCCCTTTGCCACATCTTCCGTAATAGAAGGTAATAATGACTTAATAAACCATTCAACTAGCAGTTGATCAGGAACATATGTTTTCACCATTCTACGATGATGTCGCCACTCATGAATATGATCAGATATGTGAGTGGTTGTTTTCTGTTTGAAATTGGTAAGAAGCTATGTTCCCGTTTCGTACCTTATGGGTAGCTGAAAATGGGTTAAAAAGGTTGTGGCTAGGGTGTTGAAGTTATCAAATGAAGCTCTAAGCAATTCGATATACCATTTTGTTGCCGGACTAATTAACGTTCGCTGAAAAAGGAGAAGCCTGATCGAATCATTGTTTAGAGTGTTAGATGAACACCACAGATGAAAGGTCATCACATGATTCGACGAGTCTTCACCCGAATTTCCATTAAATTTAGGAATATCTGATGGAAGTTTATGTGGAATCGCTAGCCACCAAGGGGCATAAGCAATTGGATCATTTGTCAGCCGATTTAGATCTAGTAACTCTAAAGTTGCCACGAAAGGAAACTGTTGATTTAGGTTCGGCGAAGCATACCCAGGATAAGATGGGATTGCCTGAGCAGTGGGTTTTTGCATACCAACATAGTGCATTTGATGTTGATAACTTTGGTAAGGTTGATGGGCATAACCATTATGAAAATATGGCTACCCATTACTTGCAAAGATTTGGTGCTCAGATCCTTGGTAAACTTGTTGGAATTGTGGTTGTTGATATTGCACCAGCCATGGTTGTGAAACCATTTGCTGTTTTCTAATACTTGTTGCTTGACCAAGATGAGAGGTGATGGTACCCGTTTGAGCCTGGGTCACTCCAGTTAAGGAGCCACTAATCGATGATTGTGGTGGTGTCGTAGAGACAAGAGGCTGTTGAATCGCGACCTGAGAGACTTGAGGTTGGCATACAATAGGCAACGCTTGTACTTGTGACACCGTCACAATAGTCGGTGTAGTGGGGATATTTGACATAGGCAGACTTTGTTGCATTGAGTATACAACTCTTGGTTGTTGAGGCAGTATTGGCACCCAACCACTGGATGTAATTCCAGAATAACCTGAATTCTTTTGTGAACTCTCGTATGTTTTTTCTCCCGGAGGAGACAATGAAAGGGTATATTGCCCCCCATACGGCAGTAATCCAGTGCTCAAAGGAATGATTTTCCTTTGAGGACCGGACTTCCCAAATTGACACTGCGAAGGATCAATTTGCTGAGACTCAACATAAGAGATTCCAGATATTATTCCGAACGAACAAATGGGAATAGACCATACTATCGAAACAGCCGCTAGATGGATTCCATCCAGCGATTTGGGATAGACGGTACGCTGACAAACATTGTTGGAATAACATTAGGAGGTTCTGTCGCTGCTGTGTCAGATGACACAGTCCTAGATGTCGACGGTTGTTCAGACATATCTAGTCTATCCAAAAGATTTCCTAGCGATTCTATAGGAACTTTTGATGACGGGAGACTAATTTCTGACGAAGAAGGATACAGGGTGATCCCAACTCCAAAATGCGATGGAGTACTAGATAGAGGATCCTCCACAATCTCTTCTATAACAATCAATCCAGGCGGAAGAGGGAAATTGTCAGGTCCGTAAAATATTTCAGGTGCCAAAGAAGGTATAGATTCTACAGCGATAGATGTTTGGGGAATAACACCTTTCGAATCAGCTGTAGATGGAGCCGGTTCAGAAATAGAAGTGTTTACCGTCACACTAGGATCAGTTCTACTGTCCTCTTGTGGTTGCGGAACTTCTTCTATAGAGGCAGGGATACCGGAAATGTTTGGAGTAACCAGAGTCTCTAAGGGTGTCGGAACACTTGTTCCAACCAAACCAGGGAACTTTGATCTGGCTAAATGAGTTCGCTTTGTCCAAAATAGTTTTATTTCCGGGGACAAATATGGTTGACTCGTAAGTCTCCGCGAACGACGGGGTTTTGATTGACTTTCCTCCACGATTGCAGATTACTCGAGAAACTAAAAATAAAGGGGAAAATGATTCCGAATTAAATGAATTTTAGACGCTTTGACACAACTTGTTTTTTCAATTTTTAAGAGTCGAGAAAAAACAAAATATGACTCTAGTCGCCTTCGATTTTTAATGAGCCTGAAGTGACAAGTGCTCAGATGGACCTTTTCCTTTAAAGAGTCTGAAAAGGAACGAAAGAGACTACTTTGGAAATCTAGACAGAGGGATTACCAAACCAATCGCAAAACTGTAGAATACTTTTTACGGTACGGCAGTCAATCTTCCCGAATGCTGTGTTCAGTGAATTGCGATCAATAGGGTGGTAGACACGGCTTCCTATGGATAAAGGATATAGCCTATTGTGGTCTCCCAATATATACTCGACGGTACGTGGGAGCATAAGTCCGTACTGGCACTTGTCGTCTCAAAGAGGAGGAATCACCCAACCAACAATGAAAGCGATAGTTACCAGGCTTTACGATGCCGGAATACGTCTCTAGCCTAGACTTCTAAATGTTGTGCATTAGGTTCCAAAGCGTTTTTATGTTCATTGAATTTATTTTACAGTTTATCTTTCTTAAGAAATTTTCCTTTCAAGTTCACCGCGTGATGTAGATATACAATTCCTAAAATGCAGTCTAAGATGATAAACAACCGTTTAATCTTCTTTTTGCAATGAAAATCCTAGCTACTAAAGAAAGAGAGATGATATTCTTTCAACATAGAGCAGAGAGCACACACTAGATGCACTGTCCTAAATCAAACCAACAAGCAGTCTAAATGCAAATGCACATGCATGTATTTGTTTTTCACTCTCTGAATGTGTGAATGACATAAAGAATGTTGAGTACAAATCTGAATTATCTTTTCAAAGCGACAGTACTAACAAATTTCTCTTCAAAAATGAAAGGAAGATAATGACGACACTTTGCAACTTTGAATCGAAAACTGCTTTCGACACTTGAAAAACTACTAATTCAAATCAAATACAATAGTAACTGTATAATCGACCATCAAGAACAATAGAATTCTTTTCTTTGACTAAAAATGACACTTGCGACACTTCCAAATCAAAAGACAACAGTTTGATTACGCTACTTTTTGTAAAAGAGAACTGTAAATGGCGCACAATAAATAAAAACATTCACAATTCTTTGTACTATGGAGGTGGAATCATGCAAAGGAAGGGAGTTTCCACAGTGGTATATTGATAACAGACAGCAAAACTCCTGAATAAAGCTGAAAAGAGTGAACAAAGAAACCAAAATTTGGAAGCAGAAGTGGTCTTATCTGATCAGCGCACCTGCAACACAGGGAAAGTGCAATGCAGCGCACCTACTGCACATAGGAGGTGCGATGCATCCATATTCCCAAGAGGAGAAAGTGCGATGGTCCAGGGATGAGACTTCAACTTGGTTCTTGGTCACAGTTTGCGGCTTGGTTCAAGGATTTAGGCCAAGCTAATGATAGTCAGTCAATAGAAATCACAGGGGTTGATCTAATGAGGTTACTAGAGCCACCACTAGGGAAATTAGGATGTTTGCAAATCGATTGTTCAGTTTATAAACAAAACCCAGAGATAGACTGAAGCAGCATTGATCTACTTTGCACTTGCATAGCAAATGCAGTTCGAAGGCTAGCTGGCTTAACTTCAGGCTCCGTCTGTAAGTTTATAAAGCAAACAAGTATAAACAAGAAAACAAGCTATTCACTCCCCAGCGGAGTCGCCATTTTGTTATCGGGAAATCTAGTGTCTATGCAGAGCTGCTAGTCCCACTAAGACGGGTAGCTATCTTAGAAACAAACAAATTAAAGTTACTTTTGTTTTCCTTTATGAGAAGTAGATAGGAGAGGATCAAAGAATACCAACCTCGATCTTGCGCTTGGTTCTTTGCTTGTTCCTTCTCCTCACCGACAGGTCTTTACCGCTTCTCCCTTGACCACTCTACTTCAAAGAGTACCTGTAAAGTCAAAGCAGCATAATACCTTCAAAGTGCAGAGATCTACAATCATAAACAATATAGGACCAGATATATATTGACCACACAAATGCATATATTTTTAGACATACAAGAATGTGGAGGAAAACTTGAATAGTTTTATTGATATAAAGATTAGGAGAGGATTACAACCCATTGATCTAACCCAACGTCATCCTCCCAGCATGAAAGCCCTTCTTCACCTCATGAAAAGCTTAGATCACCCAATACTATGATATTCCACCAGGAAACCAACAGCACTTCCTTACAAGATACAAAATTCCAGCCTCTATATCTCTGGGATGAGGGATCCATATATAGATGATTGCAGGGAGGTGAGTCAGCTTCTGGGATTTTGATTAGTGTCTTCTCTCTGATAGTTCTTGATTCCACTTGGAGATTGATGATCTCTTACTCATCCCTGGGCGAATTCAGAGAGGCAAGTGTCATAGGAGAAGTTTCTGGAAGATTCCATGATCATCCACCTCGCAAATTGTCTCTGCCATTTGTCTTCTAGAAGTGCTTTCCAGTATGGATCGCACCTTTTACACTGGGTAGGTGAGATGCATCACACTCTTAGCACTGAGCAACCTGTATGGTCCCGTTTTGACCAGTTTTGAGCAATTTCCCGTGGAGAGAACTTCTGGGATATGATGTAATCAGCTGACCTTGTTCCTTTAGGGCATGAAACAACACTTTAGGGACTCAGAAGCCCTTGGTTTATGGAAATATATGATTGGGGCTGCAGTGCCCAAAAATGTCTATAACAATTGCCCATCAGCAAGCCGGGCCAACCTTGGCCCGGACTCTGCCTCACTGAGACTACATTGCGCAATCGGGGGAAGGAAGGCTTTGCCTTCCTCTCCAATAATGCGCATTTTTTCCCATCACTGGCCTCCAGGATTATTTTGCACATTTCTGGAGGACAGTGAATGTTGGCCGAGGAAATTGTGCAAATTAGTCCCTAGGCTTGTAGTCCTTCCTAGCTGGAATTACACATTGCACAATCCCAGTAGCCAGAAGCTAGTCTGGATTGCACATTACGCAGATCTAGCAGCCATCCCAGCCTCCTAGAAGAAATTGCGCAATATTTCTCATTAGTTTCCCAGGTATGTGATGTGTCATTCCCCAGAATTTTCTTTGTTTTCGCTGACAGATTTCTTGCCTTGCATGTTGCTTGTCTCCAGATCTTTCAAGTGTTCATCTGTCTCAATGGCTTTCAAGAGAACAAGATCTTAGGACACTGATGGAAATGCAGCTGAGCAGATGTCCTCTAGTCTGTCTATCTATGAAGATACAAAGTTGTATCTAGACAAGGACATCAAACTGAAGTGGCAGGAAGTCAATGAAACATTTGCAGGAACTTTTGGGGAACACCTTGAAGATTGTCAGGGGTACGTGAACATTCACAAGTCCAGCTTGTACTGGATTTCATGCAGATATCCTATGTTCCCATGCGTGGACATGATACACTAGATCGTCTCTCACACTGATCTTGAGACGATGACCTTGAGAAATGTCAATGGGACGAAGCTTGTGACCTTCTAGGAATATGATTATGATGAGATGTATCAGATGTCAAAGCCTGCGACTGTCATCGAGAATCCATTCAGCTTACCCAACAATAGTGCTAACTCCATAGACATTTTGAAGGATTGGGTAAAGGATTCAGCTCGTTTCAGGATGACACCCAACCAGGTCTACAAGACAAAGATACTGAGGAAGGTGTACCAATACTTGATCATATTTTCTTGTCGACTATGTGGCCAAGCAAGCACAGAAACCTTCCCACAAAGTTGGGTGGTTGCACTAGACCAAGTGGCTAAAGAAGGAAAACCATGTAACTAGTCCGGCATACTGGCTCATCAGCTAAAGGAGCAAGTCACGAAGGCTCGACAGTCACCTGGAGGTATGCATGCAGAGATTTACATGTCTGCCTACATCCTAGATGCAGTATGTGCCCAACATGAGTTCCCAGGCTTGGAGTGGGCATGGTCACTGGTGGAGACTGTTGTGAACACATATTTCAAGTTGTTGTCCAAATGCAGCTTCAAAGGAGTAATCACATGGATGTCCAATAATTTTGTCATCCCTTTGTACAAGATGATATTCGAACAAGATCCACCCTGCATGTCAAAGGAAGCAATGGAGGCATTGATAGGTATTGCAGATTGGTATGCCTCACCATCTGGCACTTTCATCTGAATTTTCAGTGCAGAGAAGCCTCCACATGTTTTGACAGAATTTTTCCTTGGACGTACTTGTTGTCGCACGGAATGTGTCGATCTTGCGGACAAGATAGACCTTCCTAGAATCTAAAGAAGACCTAACGACAAGCAAACCAACCAGACACTATCTTTCTCTAAATATGTTTCAATAAACAATTAACAAACAAGTGTTTTTAGGGCCTACCTTTGGTCCAACGCAAGCTTGTGGATGCCCTCGCTCCTTTGATCCAAATGAGCTCCTTTTCGCGAATCTGCAAACACAAACAAGGCAAACAAATTAAATAGCACCTGAAAAGCCAATTGCATAAAACATATTTAACATGAAAGTCAAGGAGTCCATGAAACAAATAACATAAGATACTTGTTGAGAAAAATGAGTTTGATTGTATTAATTCAAAAGAAGAAGAACCTTACAACCTTTGCCTTGACGCTGTACAAGCTCCTCCCAGGGTCCAACAAGATGTCTCCTTGACTTTGACAAGTTTCACTCACTCTCTAATGGAACCAAGAGGTATGTGATCTCTCCTCTCAAGCTCAACCAAAGAGTCTCAATTTCACCAGCATTTACCCTCAAAATGTTCAGCTTCTAACCTCTTTAGACCTCACCCCAATGCCTGTATTTATAGTGCAATGGAGGGAAGTTACTAGGTCCTCCTTCAAAGGGATAAAGCCCTCCTTCAAAGGGATAGCTCCTTTAGTCAAGGGATTAGCTCCTTCTCTTTTGGGATGCATGAACCACCTCAAAGCGAACAATCCACGTCAAAATTCCTTCTAGAAAACTCTAGAATTAACCCAAAGTGAGTTTTTTAAGATAAAACTTGCGCCTTTTGACTTTCACAGGGGTCCGCACCTACACCGTTAGGGACAGAGCGGGTAGGTACGCAGCTTTTGTATATAGAAGGTGTGGGACCGCAGGTGACCATGAGAGAAAGTTCGGAACTAGAGTTACATTGATTTTTAATGTCTTTCTCCCACTTCCAAAGCTTGATTTGAAGAGCTAAGGTCTTGGACTTGCTTAGGAGGACAGTACAAGTGATGATAGACCCATACTGACTGCAAATAATCATGGTGACGATATTTTTGTGTAACACTTGTCATGCAGGAAGTAGTCTATCACATCTGGCGGGATTGACAGCTACACTGCAACAGAAGAAGAAGGCACCTTGGCCCACTCTTCCATTATGGATTGGGTTATATGAGATCCTGAGTATCAAGCAAGCAGATGTCGAAGTAGAACTGATGAAGAAATACCCATTCGACCTCCGAAGATACAATCCGTATGACCCACATTGCATTGTGAAGGATCACTGCACAAGAGTTCAGTTCAACTGGATCTACAAGGCATTTCATTGGGCCGAGGAGGACCCATGGAGATATTTCTATAGTTTCTCCAGACCCAATGAACCATTCAGATTCACTGTGGAGTGGTTAGCAAACCAGCGTGAAGCAGCATCATGGAGAGCACCATTAGTAGCATCAGTGGTAGCAGAGCCAAGCATACCAATGCGCGACAAAGGGAAGAGTAAGATTGTCGATCACATGGAGGAGGAAAAAATATCCAAGTTTCGAGCATATCCACTTGTAGAGAAAGCAAATATGGCCATAGAGGCAAAGAGGCAGCAGCAAGATAAGAGAATTGCGCAAGTAGAAGGAAAATAAGAGAATGGAAGAAGCAGAGAAGGAGTTGCATGAGCTGAGGGAGCAACTCCGAAAGTAACAAGAGTTGCGCAAACAGGAGAGGGAAGCGCAGTAGCAGCAGATACAGCAGGGGGTGAATCATGTGTAAATAGACGAAGCAGAGCCTATACAAGTAGTTGATTCATCTAAATAGCTGGCAACGGGCTAACAGGGTGAGCCATCGGAGGGGCAAGACTTTTCTCATGAGATATAACATGCACTTCAATAGTTGGATGCAGACATGGAGCAGCAGGAGTTGGAACAAGATACTGACCTCGTGCCTCACCACAAAGAGGTCGACTCACCTACTTCAATGCATCTAGAAGAAGAGAAAGTCTCGGATGAACAACGAGGCACTGAGATCCTTGGTGGTCATCCAGAAGAAGAGATGCACAACATCTCGTTTGATGAATACCAACATAGATTTGTGTAGTCTCGCAGAGTGTCAACTCCAGAGGATCAAAAATCCCCTGCGCAAGTTGAAGAATGAGTTATCGTGACCAATGTGCACAAGCATCGAGATGCTTTGGCCGATGCAACCAAAGTGTATTCCGAAGCCACTATCTCAAGTGTTTGTTTTCTTACAGCTGAGAATGAGCAAATAGCAAAGGAACTACAAGTGGCCAAGCAAGAAGGAGACTTTGTGACAATGTCCGCCTGAGCTGAATTGAAGAAGGCAATACTAGATGAAGTATTGTCCCTTGACACAGTTATGCGAGCATTGTACTCCAAGTTTGGTACCGTGCACAACGCAGACATCCATCTCAATGGATGGAAACAATGATGTGCTAGGAGAACACGCATCTTGACGAACGTACATGCTTCTATTGATGACATGCAAACATGGATGATGAAGTACAAGGGAACCCCACTTCACTTTCCAAAGATGATGAGGCCAAATGCAGTTGAGATGAGAGCACGTATCCAGAGTCATATCCAGAACTATGAGGACCTCTCGCAACTCATCACTAGCATATAGGCTTCCCATGCATGAGTATTCAAGAGCATGGATGTTGTGGTGCACACACATGCGATCCCATCACTTGGGACTCTCACCCAGGCAAAGACCAAGAAGCGGGTTCAACTAGAGCTTGACTTGTACTTCGACAAGTTGATGTGCGTCGCCACTAGCCCAGACTTGCCTATCAGTGCAGACATCATGCGCATGCTTTCATATGAGTTGGACAGAGGAGCCCGAGCAGTGTACCCAAATGATATGGAGGCAAAAGTCAGGTTTCAGACTGATTTTACCGTAGAACACACGGACACTATCAGAGACTACAAAGCTTGGCATCAATATGTTACTGTTGATTAGCATGAGGATGTTGAGCAGTTGGACTTCTATAGTTGTCTAAGTCAGAGTGATGTCTAGTTTGGCTTGCTCAAGCCATTGTGTTCACATGGGTACATGTGCATTGTAATGTTGAGTCATGTCAAGTGTAAGTCAAGTGTCAATAGTGAATGTAACAGTCATAGAGTAGGTGAAGAGTCATGAGGGTAGTTGAACAGTCACAAAGGGGAATGTCAAGGGCCACCCCACCCTTTGCTATAAATAGTCCCTCATAACTCATTGTATAGGCTTTTGGTCAACCAAGCTTCTGATAAGACTATCTTGGAAAAATCTTGGACAGTATTGTAACGCGCCTTGGCTTATCCATTGCATGGGGCTAGTTAATCTCTTTGGAGGAGCAGGCGGATGTGGTTGTAATGCTTCACTTTTGGGGCTAGCAGGTTTACATGGATGTATTGTATGATTGGGACTTACACTTATTTATATGATAAGAGACAACACATTTTCATGAATATGTTCTTATTGTAGTTGGACTGCTCCAGTTTCTTAGCAATATATGTTGTTTAACTTATGTATTTGTGTATGAACTGCTTCGTATGCAATTATATGAATCTTGTTGCAGATGTGTTGTTGGTTTAACCATCACTTTGGATTGTCGACTAATCTGCTTTCCAGCTTATGATGCATCTTCGCTTGTGTGTTCCCTTCTCAGCTGAGTACTATTACAGGTTGCAAAGGGGCATAATCATCTCACCCCCCATGTGTTAGAACCTCTCATTCACCTTCCTTGACTCACTGCAGCAGTCACACCCTTGCTACTGACAGAGTTATCTTACTTGCCTCTGTGTGACATCGCGGTCAAGGCATTACCTTACGACCCACTATTGGGACTCCTACACCAAACAGTCTGAGGTCTAATTGGGACTTCTTACCGGGGAGATCCCCTTGACATGTTGGCGGGTCCAACACTGTCAACATTTCTGGCGCTAGAAGGAGGGGCAGATGGCAAGTTGTGTCCTCATCCAGTTTTGAACCCTTGCATACCTTTCATGGATTCTTGCACTCTTCTCCCGCCGCTATGTTTTTCGAATCGTGAAGATGTCTCCATCACAGGGGAGTTTTTCGTTCTCTTGTCCACTTACACGTATGATGGTGAAGGAAAAGAGGCCTGGCCTGAGTACTTACATGCCTTTCTTTCAATGATTCATGAGGAAGATCGGTGTTCTGACGAACAAGCCAGTTTGCTTCTTCCACACACACTTCATGAATCTCCACATAGATGGTTTCTTAGCCTATCAGCTGACAATGTGTACTCACTTGAGAACTTATGTGATCTTATTGAAGACACTTTCTATCATTTTGATCCAGACCATCTTGACCGGAAACTATTACAGCAACAGAAGACTCTGCATGAATCGGTTATTGATTTTTGGCAGCGCTTCTATGACTTGCAGTTTCAAGCTCCAAGGAGCCATATGAAATTTTCTTATCTTTGGGACCGGTTCGAGTATTGCCTTAAGAAATATGTTCGTCCCAAGAAGAAGCTTGAGATCAAGCCTCATTCAAAATTCTTCATTGATGGAGCTGCGCAATCTCATGTGGATGTGGTCACTATCTCGCTGACTGCCTACCTCCATCTCATTCAACAATTCCACCACTGCCAAGTGATGTTGAATATCATGCTCACACCTATTAATATTTCACATTCTCCCAACATCACTTCACTCAATTTTCACGCAAATTTGGTTGTCAGTCCTTTGAGCTCTCATATGCATTTTTGTCTACGACCTCCGTCTTCGTACTCAAGTATTCCTCTAGATGATTTTGTCTTGTGTTCGTCCATTCCGGACTCTTCACCTGTTGTGAACGAGGAACAACCCATTGATGGAGTTGGTGTTGCACAACCAACATGCATTGTCATTCACGAAGAGTATGAGAGGGAGCTTGAGCATTAACACTCGGCGAAGGATGACTCCCTTTCATCCAAGCCCCCTCTGTTCTTCCCTGACCTCTTTGGTGAACCTTCCATCCATGATTTTCATGTGTGTCTTCATCCAAAAATGCACCCATTGGACTCACTGGATGTTGGCCCATCATTCGAAAATGGAGAGGATAAGCTATTCATTGAAAATCCACTTGATCTTTCATCTGTCTTTTCCATAAACACAGACGATGAGTTTGTTCACTTCTCATCTACCCCTCTATTTGATTCATCTGATCGTGAGGATGTCGATGAATTCATTGATTTTTCTAATCATGGCGGTCGTGATCCATTTGTTTCCATATTTGATCACGATCATGACTCTATCACGTTTGATCTTTTGAAGCCACCAGTTTATGATGATCTACCTGATGATGGAGTTGAAACACCCAAGACTATCGAGGCACTTCAGGCCAAACTAATGGTTATGTTAGGTCCTCACTCTCTTGTGGTTAGTCTCACTTATGATCATGAAACTGTTCAATCACCCAAGGCTCCTCATCACTCATATGTATGCATTGAAGATCCATCTCACACATAGATCACATCTCCTCCACTTGAAAGGCATGATCCTGTCACCCATGCATTGGAGGAATCTTACATTGCAAGAACTTGTTCGCTATGCAAGTTATCTTTGTTTATTTCATTTGCTTGCATGTTACAGTAAAGAGTGTGCTTATGCTCCAAAGTTGCACATAGTGTCACACAGCACCATGATAAGTCCACGGACTGCTCATCATGCACTTGCACTCACTTATGTCCTATGGGAACTATCGGACACAAAGTGTGGTTGTCTTCATTGTTATATATTTCTTGCTTGCTGGTTCACACAACTGGGTTGCTCGCGGACCAAGCCTTCACCGACATGGGTCTACCAATGCGTTGGTGGATGCATTGGAAATATCACTTCACGTGATCAGGCCCATGCACCATTAGTGTAGGAGTAGGAGTAGTGTTTGCTTTCAGTTAGTTTGCTTGAATGCTTGTTTGCTTGTTCGCTTTGTTTCTTGTTTGTCTACTTGCTTTGCATTCACTTTTGCTTCTACTTTTTATTTTCTTTGATGTTTTTTAGTTCATTTGTTTTGTTCGTAGGTTAGTTTTGCATGAAACCATGTCTAACTCTTGAAACGAGCTGGGTGAAGTACAAGAGGGCTTGCACAACTATCACTACTTGGTTATCTGTCATATTGCCTCTGTATGAAGAGCTTGTTACTTTCAGTCCATGATACGCTAAAGGAAAATACGTACTGTTCGAAGTGAACCTTGGTGAAAACACAACGTTTGCACGCTAACTAGTGTCACCTTCTCTAGTCGATTGTTTTTTGGTTAACCCTTGTCATCTCAGTCAAGTAGAGTAAGGTGAGGAGGAAAACCTTAAGAGGCGCGTCATAGATACAATAAACTACTTCTTTGTTGGAACAACCTCTTCTGCTCTCAATAAGTCAGGATCCCTCTTCTGCCTCTCAAATGAATAAGTGCTATGCACAATTTAAAAAATGAAAAAAATAAAAAGTCAAAAAATGAAAAATGAATAAGGCGAAAGAAGAGAAAGGCTTCCTGTGCATAACCTCACCGGGGTACTGACCAGGCTCGCTGGCAGCGGGGCCATTCTTGTGTTCCTATGTGACTCCACCGGGGTACTGTCCAGGCCTGCTGGCAATGGAGAAACACCAAATATGAAACTGAAGACACGGACGACTATAATTCTTGTGCACCTATATACCCCTCAACCCCAATCGAAACAAATGTGTTGCCTTGGCTTGGAATGTGTGTCAATCGACCAAGAGCTTGGCAGATGCTACATCTTACAATTAAGCTGGTGTGAAGCCAAGATGAGCTGAGAATTGAACAATACTTCCGGGGGTGTTAGAATTGCTTTTCACGAACAAGGTCCATTGAAAGAGCTGGACTTCTACCAGTGTGTCACCAAGTGTTGTAGCGGCTACAACCACCCTCCAAAATTTTTCCTTAGCCCGTTTTGGAGCCTCCCTACCAACCTTTCACAGCACTTTGTATTGCTTCATCAACTACACAAACTTCAGTGTTTTCATGCACAAAGGTATCTTGTCGAGCACAACTTGATCCACTTCCCTCACAGGTTGTTCACCTGGACTTGGTCCAGTTAGGTTGAGCAACTTCCCCATGAAAATTGCACATTTTTGGAGGGCAACCAACCTTCCCTCCATAAATTGTGCAATTTTGTCTGGTAGCCTACTGGGGTCCAGAATTGCACAATTCTGCAGCCAACATTCCCAGCAGAAATTGCGCAAATTTCCCCAGTAGGGCTGCCCAACCCAGGATTTGCATAAATCTGGGCAGCAATCAACTCCTATACCCAGAAATTGCACAAACCTCCTAGGCATTCAGCCCAACTCCCAGCTAGAAATGCGCATTTTTCTCAAGCAGTTGATCCGCTGCATGCGTGAGCAGTCCGTTGACCAGTTCCACCCGGGACCGAGGAAACTTGACTTGCATGAATGCATGACCAGTTCTTCCCAAAATAGCAAAAGGAAACATGCAAAAGTCATCCCATGATTCAGGGAGCTATTTTTAGTAGTTGGGGGTTACATGCAAAGTTGTTTTAGAAGTTTCCCTCCAAGTGTCACTTTTTCCTAGATTTGTGGCATGCGCGTCATGAGACCAAACTTATTTATTCAACACATCAGAGCTCATTCTTTCACATCGATCTTGGAGCTCTGATATCCCACAACACATCTAGGACTCTTAGACACATCCGGCTCAGCTATTCATGGGTAAGTAGCCTCAACTTGTCTTTTCCAGCATTTCTGTCACTTTTTGTTTATTCGCTTGTATGAGTGTTGTTTGCTTGATTTCTTTGAACGCTTGTTGTCGTTTACATGTATACTAACTTTTCCTAGCTTTGTTTCAATTTTCATTTCTATCTCACTGTTGTCGCATGCATGAAACTGTTTTGCATGAACGTTCGCCCAACTGGCGAACTGCTTCACCCACATGCATGTTGATCTGTTTGCTGAATATTTCATTCATGTTTTTCATGCACTGTCAATAACTTCTACTTTCACTTAGCGTCACCATGCATTCACTGTCCTATTTGCTTTCAGTTGCCCACCGGCGAGCCGAGCCAACCTTGGCCCAGACTCTGCCTCACTAAGACTGCATTGCACAATCTAGGGAAGGAAGACTTTTCCTTCCTCTCCAGTAATTCACATTTTTGGCCAGCACTGACCTCCAGGATTGTTTTGCGCATTTATGGAGGACAGTGACTGTTGGCCCAGGAAATTGTGCAAATTAGTCTCATGGCCTCTAGTCCTTCCCAGCTGGAATTATGCATTATGTGATCCCAGCAGCTAGCAGCCAGTCTAGATTGTGCATTGCATAGATCTAACAGTGAGCCCAGCCTCCCAAAAGAAATTGTGAAATCTTGCTCATCAGTTCCCAGGTATGTGCTTTGTCATTCCCTGGAATTTGCTTTGTTTTCACTAACAGATTTCTTGCCATGCATGTTGCTTGTCTCCAGATCTTTTAGGTGTTCATCTGTCTCAATGGCTTCCAAGAGAACATGATCTTAGGACACTAACGGAAATTCAGTTGGAGAAGAAGCTGAGCAAATGTCCTCTAATCTGTCGATCTATGAAGATACAAAGTTGTATCTAGACAAGGACATCAAACTGAAGTGGCAAGAAGTCAATGAAACATTTACAAGCACTTTTGGGGAACACATCGAAGATCGTCAGGTGTACATGAACATTCACAAGTTCGGCTTGTACCAGATTTCATGCAGATATCTTGTGTTCCCATGTGCAGACATGATACACTGGATCGTCTCTCACACTGGTCCCGAGACGATGACCTTAAGAATTTTCAGTGGGAAGAAGCTTGCGACCTTCTCAGAACAAGATTATGATGAGATCTATCAGATATCAAAGCTTGCGATTGTCATTATGGAGACTCCATTCGACTTACCCAATAGCAGTGCTAACTCCAAAGACATTCTGAAGGATTCAGTAAAGGAGCCGGCTCATTTCAGGATGACACCCAACCAGGTCTACAAGACAAAGATACTGAGGAAGGCGTAGCAATATTTAATCATATTTTCTTGTTGACTGTGTGGCCAAGAAAGCACAGAAACCTTCCCACAGATTTGGGTGGTTGCACTGGACCAAGTGGCTAGAGAAGGAAAACCATGTAACTGGTTTAGCATACTGGCTCATCAGTTGAAGGAGCAAGTCACGAAGGCTCAATAGTCACCTGGAGGTATGCATGCAGAGATTTACATGTCCGCCTACATCCTAGATGTAATCTATGCCCGACATGAGTTCCCAAGCCTGGAGTGGGCATGGTCACCGATAGAGACTATTGTGAACACATATTTCAAGTTGTTGTCCAAATGCAACTTCAAAGGAGTAATCACACGGTTGTCCAATAATTTTGTTGTCCCTTTGTACAAGATGATATTCGAACAAGATCAACCTGCATGTCAAAGGAAGCAATGGAGGCATTGATAGGTATCGCAGATTGGTATGCCTCACCGTCCGACACTTTCATCTGAATGTTTAGTGTAGATAAGCCTCCAAATGTTCTGCCAAAGTTTTCCTTGGACATACTTGTCATGCAGGAAGTAGCCTATCACATCTCGGTAGGATTGATAGCTAGACTGCAACGGAAGAAGAAGGCACCTTAGCCCACTCTTTCGTTGTGGATTGGGTTATATGATATTCGTAGTATCAAGCAAGTGGATGTCGAAGCAGAACTGATGAAGAAATACCCGTTCGACCTCCGAAGCTACAATCTGTATGACCCACATTGCATTGTGAAGGATCACTTCACGAGAGTTCATTTCAACTAGATCTACGGGTCGTTTCATTGGGACGAGGAGGACCCATGGAGATATTGCTACAGTTTCTCCAGACCCAATGAACCAGTCAGATTCGTTGTGGAGTGGTTAGCGAAGCAGCATGAAGCAGCATCACGGAGAGCACCAACAGTAGCAGTAGTGGCAATAGAGCCAAGCATACTAGTGCGCGACAAAGGGAAGAGGAAGATTGTCGATCGCATGGAGGAGGAACAAAGCTACATGTTTCGAGTAGATCCACTTGTAGAGAAAGAAGCTATGGATATAGAGGCAAAGAGGCAGCAACGCGACAAGAAAATCGCGCGCAGGCAGAAGAACAAGAAGAGAATGGAAGAAGCAGAGAAGGAGTTGCATGAGCTGAGGGAGAAACTCTGAAATAAATAAGAGTTGTGAAATAGGAGAGGGAAGCGCAGTAGCCGCAGATACAGCAAGGGGCACATCATGTTCAAAGAGACGAAGTAGCGCCCATACAAGTAGTTGATTCATCTGAACAGCTGGAAACAGGCGAAAATGGTGAACCATTGCAGGGGCAAGACTTTTCACATGAGATAGAACATGCACTTCAACATTGGATGTAGACATGGAGCAGCAGCAATTGGAACAGGATACCGACCTCGTGCCTCACCAAAAACAGGTCGACTCACCCGCTTCAATGCATCTAGAAAAAAATCAAGTCTCAGATGACCAAGGAGGCACTAAGATCCTTGGTGGTCAGCCAGAAGAAGAGATGCACAACATCTCGTTTGATGAATACTAACATAGAGTTGTGTAGTCTCGCAGAGTGTCAACTCCAGAGGATCAAACATCCCCTGCGCAAGTTGAAGAATGAGTGATCGTGACTGATGTGTGCAAGCATCCAGCTGCTTTGGCCGATGCAACTAGAGTGTATGCCGAAGCCACTAGCTCAAGTGTTCGTTTTCTTATAGCTAAGAATGAGCGAATAGAGAAGGAACTACAAGTGGCCAAGCAAGGAGGAGACTTGGTGACAATGTCCGCCCGAGCTGAATTGAAGAAGGAAATTCTAGATGAAGTATTGTCCCTTGACACAGTTATGCGAGCATTGTACTCCAAGTTTGGCACCATGCACAAGGCAAACTTCACATGCCAAAGATGATGAGGCCAAATGCGGTCAAGCTGAGAGCACATATCCGGAGTCAGATCTAGAACTATGAGGACATCCCGCAACTCATCACTAGCATACAGGCTTCCCATGCATGAGTATTCAAGAGCATGGATGTTGTGGTGCGCACACATGCGATCCCATCACTTGGGATTCTCACCCAGGTGAAGACCAAGAAGCAGGTCCGACTAGAGCTTGAATCATACTTTGACAAGTTGATGCGCATCGCCACCAGCCCAGACTTGCCTATCAGTGCAAACATCATGCACATGTTGCTGGTCCAACCACATTGAAGATAATGATGCGCATGCTTTCAGACAAGCTGGACAGAGGAGCCCGAGCAGCGTACCCGGATGCTATGGAGGCAAAAGCAGGTTTCAGAAGAATGTCACCGCGGAACACACGGACACTATCAGAGACTACAAAGCTTGGCATCAATATGTTACTATTGATCAACATGAGGATGTTGAGCAGTTGGACTTCTATAGTTGTCTAAGTCAGAGTGATGTCTAGTTCGGCTTTCTCATGTCGTTGTGTTCACATGGGTACATGTGCATTGTAATGTTGAGTCATGTCAAGTGTAAGTCAAGTGTAAATAGTGAATGTAACAGTCATAGAGTAGGTGAAGAGTCATGAGGGTAGTTGAAAAGTCACAAAGCTAAGTCAGAGTGATGTCTAGTTTGGCTTGCTCAAGCCATTGTGTTCACATGGGTACATGTGCATTGTAATGTTGAGTCATGTCAAGTGTAAGTCAAGTGTAAATAGTGAATGTAACAGTGATAGAGTAGGTGAAGAGTCATGAGGGTAGTTGAAAAGTCACAAAGGGGAATGTCAAGGGCCGCCCCACCCTTTGCTACAAATAGTCCCTCATAACTCATTGTATAGGCTTTTCGTCAGCCAAGCTTCTGATAAGACTATCTAGGAAAAAGCTTGTACAGTATTGTAACACGCCTTGGCTTCTCCACTGCATGAAGCTAGTTCATCTCTTTGGAGGAGCAAGCAAATGTGGCGGTAATGTTTCATTATTGAGGCTAGCAGATTTACATGGATGTATTGTATGATTGGGACTTACACTTCTTTATATAATAAGAGCCAGGACATTTTCATACATATGTTGGTATTGTAGTTGGACTGCTCTGGCTGCTTAGAAATATATGTTTTTTAACTTACGTATTTGTGTATGAACTACTCCATATGCAATTATATGAATCTTGTTGCAGATGTGTTGTTGGTTTAACCATCACTTTAGATTGTCGACTGATCTGCTTTCCATCTTGTGATGCATCCTCGCTCGTGTGTTCCGTTCTCAACTAGGTACTGCTACAAGTTGCTAAGGGGCGCACTCATCTCCCCCCCCATGTGTTAGAACCTCTCATTCACCTTCCTTGACTCACTGCACCGGTCACACCATTGCTACTGACAGAGTTATCTTACTTGCCTCTGTGCAACATCACGTCAAGGCATTACCTTACGACCCACTATTGGGACTCCTACACCAAACACTGTGAGATCTAATTGGGACTTCTAACCGGGGAGATTCCCTTGACATGTTGGCGGGTCCAGCACCGTCAACACAAGGCCATCTTATTTCAATAAATCCCATTAGATAGCTAATGGATAGTTACTTAAGATAAAAGGGATTCTCTCTATTAAACAAGGCCCTCTAAGTAGTCAATACTTTAACGATGGGATCACAAGTAGTAAGGGCTTTTGCTAAATTAAGAATTTACTTATAGAGCTCGAAGGCTATAGTATATGTATTGTGAATTATTGTTGTAATCGATGCTTTGCTCATATGAAGGTCCTCACAGAGGTTTGTGAACATTTCTTTCTCTTTTAGAGAATGTTTATTGCAAGAAATATATTATACAAATTCAATATTATTCAATATTATTTTCTCGTATATTTTCTTTTTTCGCATTTAATTTCTTTGAATATTATTCATGTTTTACTAACGTTGATTAATTATGTACATTAAATACATGTATCTTTCTATTTTATGGTTTTTGTGACCACATTCATATGGAATTGATTAGATAATAATGGATAGCTGTTATTATACATCTATCATGCTTCTCTTATAGTAAAGTGAGATTGTGTCTAGCCAACAAATAATTTGCACTAATATTAGAGCTCATGTCTTTAGGGGTGTGTACTAGAGCACCCAACAAATGGGAAGCATTTTTCTCTTTGAATATTGGTGTGTACATATTTATGTGAAGACGTGCCACATGCCTTGCAAGATTGAAACATTTATAGAATTTTAGTGTTTATAATAAAAGTTTAAACTCCATCTTGCAATTTATTTTTCGTGAAAGGGAGAAATATTTTCACGATACCTAAATTTGAGTTAAATCTCATCATTTGCAACATCTCTTTTTGTTGTATAAACTTTCACAACGCATCATTAAATTTTTGAGATTAAGTTTTAATTACATGAAAAGTTTTAAAAAAATAGCCTTTGAGTTCTTAATGATAACCCATATTCTCAAAGTTATGTAAAGACAAACAAATGAAAGGATATAGTATCAATATATGTGTATCCCCATTTATTAGTGATTCTTAATCAATTAAATTCAAACATATATGATATTATTAATGGGGTTTCATTTTTACATTGTGTTTCCAAAATTTGTCCTATCCTTTTTCTAAGATATCTTAAATTCTAGTATGAAGTTTTTAAGAAATATTTTTCTAAAAAATCACTTTAATATTAAATTATAGTATGAAGTTTTTAGAAATATTTTTCTAAAAAATGGGTTTAATATTTTCAACATAAAAATGATGCTTTATTTTATATAAATATCATTTAAAAAGAGTATTTTCTTTTTAATATTTTTCTTAAAAATGTTTGCCTTGATGTTTTCATATTTATTTATATAAATATCATGTAAAAATATTGATTTTTCAAATATTGTGTTGTACGATAAGGTAGATTTTTCAAATATTATGTTGTGTGGTAGTAAAGTGTTATTTAATTCTTGTTTGTCCAATATAAGTAAACTCATAGCGACAGGAGGACATCCGTACAAAATTGTATCACTAAGATGGATAAAAAGAAAAATGAAATAATATTTAGTGTCGCAAAATTTTATGTAAAATCTCTTTCCATTCAAAATTATTAAGGGTGTGAAGTCAATATTTATTTAAATATCCGTAGATGGTAGGTCCTATCAATGTAAGGTTTGTCAACTCCATGAAAACGATACTTAATTTGCCCTTTGAATAAACCCACTCTCTCATCTCCATTTTTGGATATTTCGTTCTAAGCATAATCAATACCACTGCCCATCCTCAAAAAATATATATACACCATGATGATAAATTTGAAATGGTGTTTTCTGTTGCCATGGCTCTTTGTTTTTAAAGACATAGATGAGTAATTAATATGCAGATTCTAGTCATCACATTTGATTAGTTGCCTCGGCCAAAAGGTCATAAAGGGTCATTAATAAATCCACTCACAAAAGTGGAATATTAATTCAAAACCTTTTATGCCCCCATACTCATTTGCCTTTGGAAAACAAAATACAAAATACCGGATATTAAAGGGACTAAAGATAGTGTTGTTGAGTGGGTTGAGATGATATTCCAAGTGCCTCATCCACGACCCAAAATATTTGATCGTGGAGTGGGACTCAACATGTTTGGAACAACGGGCCCACTCACTCATAACACAATTTCAATTTTTGAATATGGTCACATCACTTTCCATCCTTCACGCTTACTTTTCATAAGTTTTAGGTTTGATATTAACATTTTCACTTTTATAAATTTAATAACTTTATCCGAGGTCAACCATTACTTTTTAATTCTGTGGATATATTTAAATGATTCGTTGCAACTGAGAGACTTTATATATGATATTAATTTTTTAATGTTTTGCGTTCTATAGTTAAATGATGGCTTACAAGTGAGATTACAAATGAGATATCATGTACACGTTGGATAAGGTAATAATAAAACAAATTTAATATATAAGATGGTAAAATAATATATGATATTAAAAAAATGATCAAATAAAAATAAAAGTTAGATGAAAATTTTGTAAATTAATGGTGTCATATAAATGGTTTAGTTTTTTTTTCAAAGAGATATTATTGTAAATTTTAATAATTTTATTTTATTTAGGCATTTTAATAAAGTTAAAGGAGATGATAATTTTTTTATCAAATTGAGCGATTTTATTTTTTACCCAAAGGAACATCAAAACAAAGAGAATAATCATAGAAGGGTTATTCAAGAGAGCTGTCAATATCTCAATCTCTACATCATACAATGAATGAGTAGGGTGAGATCCTTTTAAAAAGCTGGTGTGAGATTCTTTAAACCTTTAATTGGTTCCACCCGATAAAAATTTGTCATAAAATCCTTCCATCCAGTGGGTTTTCTATCGTTCATTTTTGTACATTATGAAACCTTTGCCCTCAAGAAAAAACCTACCATGTGTGTATGCTCAAAACAAAACCTGCAAGGGATTCAAACAATATGTTCATAATTGAACAAATTAAATACGATGATGTGATGAAAGATTAAAATTAGTAAAATATAAAAAGTTACTCTATATGGCCAGTGTCATGTGTGATAATCATAGTGAGGTTACCATAATAAACCAAAAGCAACTTGAAGTTACCACTCATTTTCTTAAGAACACTCTAAAAACTAGGATGAAGGGACAAGGTAGGGAAGATGTAGTTCATTAAGTTAATTAATATATTAATCTTGTACTTAAATTTTTATTATTATTAGAGGTTATGCGTCTTTACTAGGTTTATTACGCGATGGAAAATAATCAAATAGATTAACAAAGAAAAACAAACATTGAAAAAATCATTAACCTATTTTACTTCAATGTTTTAATTAAATTACTTGCATGAAAGTACACAAACTAACTAGCTCTATTTTGAACCAAATACAAGCATTTAAATAATACACATTACATTCACTATCAAATTTTTGTTAGTGATCAAGACAAATGAGAAGGGCTCCTAATGTTTGTTTATCTCCTAAATGGAGGAAAGCATGACTAAGTGTCAATTAATCTAGTGTAACTTATTCTATTTTATAACAAGCTATTTGGAATTATAGGAAATTAATTGATAACCGATATCAAGGAAGAGATAGGCACATACTTTATGTACATGTGAATTTGCTTCTCCTCATATGAAAAGAAACCAGGAAACGCTATCTACCAATATAATGAGATGGGCCCAACATGCAAGACTGCACACATTTAAAAATAAAATGAGTAAATGCAAACATGTATGATCCATGTACTATTCATTGAAAAGGTTACCTCCTCACCCACAAACATGTGCTACAACTTTCTCTAAGATGGAGTGTTGGATCATAGGATATGAGGAATCAAGTCAAACATGAGAATTGAACCAACCAATGTGAAAGGAAGATCTAAGATAAATGGAGATGAAAGTACGAATTATAGCAACATCTAAACATGTGGAGGGTTGATAAAGACATGAGATCCTAGCAAGCCATGTGTGTGTGTGAGTGAGTGAGAGAGAGAAATTGCATATCCTTTAAAATAATGAAGGGAGCAACATAAATGGATTTGGAAACACTCTAGGGATGTAACCCACCATTGCAGTAACCATTGGATAGGATTTCTCTAAGAAAAGTCAAACTATTGGTTTTGACCTTACATATTGCAAGGTTAAAAGCAAATACTATATGTAACTCTTAAGTAATTAAAAATCCTTGCACTTTGAGAAAGTGCAAATTGTACAAGTGCAATACCAAAATGTGTCTATTTACAATGTGGACTAAAACAACTCATAGAAAGAATTGTTTGACTAAGAAGAGCCCTAGCATATTAAGCATGTTAAAGAATCCAAAAGGCTCTGAACAAACCAAAACTAATGAATGATGCCCAATAAGCAACCAATTAGCAAAGAAATGACCTAATTAATTCAGCCAATGTTTTTAGCCTACCTAAACATGTATCCAAAAAAAGACACAGACCAAACACTAGACTAAGAAACTCTATGATGGCACTAGAGATCAAATGGAATCACAATTATACATTTATATCATATTAAGAGAATTCAGAGGGAGTAATCCACATGTGAACTATAGTAGAAAGACACTAGGGTTGTTATAAGACAAGTCATGTATGACAAATACACAAGTCATATGGACTAATCCACGATAATATTCAAATGGAAAGGTGCAATGCAAAATAGATTCATTGAATTGATAAGACAATACCAATAAAAAGATTATTAATAACATGATGATACCAATTAATAATACACACGTCAAAACAACATAGAATTCTATCAACTTAATCATAATAAGAAATGTAATATCTATCACTAAAATCATTTTAATATCTTAAGCATTTAAGTGAATATATATATTCAAAAATAATATAAATTTTAAATTATCTTAGCTATATTTTTTAAATCATTGTACCTAAAATCAAATTTGATATTTTAGATTTTAATTATTAAAATTATATAAAATGTATTTTAATTATTTAAATTTTAGTTTTTTAATTAATAATTTTTAACAAATTTGTGATTTTTTCTTTATAATATGCATAATAGTTTAGAAATATTTCTATTAACTTTTATCTGATTTCAGGGAAAATTGATCAGCAACAATTTGCCCATCCATTAGATAACTTGATTCAGTGTATTTGTCAAAAAAATTATAAACATAAGCATTAACTACCTTTTGATTTTTCTAAATAAATTTAAGTATTTAACAAAACTGATATTAAAAAATATATTTTAAACAATATAAAATAATAAATTAACTAACCATTAAAAAATATTTTAGAAAACAAATAAATTAAAAACGATGTAATTTCAGTAATATAAAACAATAATTTACCTAACCATTATTTTTATTTATTACTTTCATATATTTCAAAGTAGAACATTTTATTTAACAAGACAATTTAGTGAAATTAGTAAAATTTAATTTTAAAAAATGTATCATAATAATCTTACCCACCATTACATCATAATATTATATGACAATTCAGTGGAATTCTATTACATCATAATATTATACAACAATTCAGCGGAATTCTATTTAATGAATTTCTCTGTTATTTTTAAGTTCGACTGCACACGCATTTAGTTCAGTTTGTGATCTAAAGTATTTAATGATTCCATCCGGTATTTAACGTCATCTCAAGTATTTAAGTATGCCCTAGTCTAATCAGCCTGCAAATTATCATATCACCGATTTAATTGGAGATAGTGTTTATGTCCACCATCTGTGATCTCAAACTATTAACCATGATGCAAATTATCATATCACCGATTTAATTGGAGGTAGTGTTTATGTCCCTCTGTGATCTCAAACTATTAACCATAAAGATTTTCACATAACTATTGACCATAAAGATTTTTATACGTGAAAAAGTATAAATGAGTGTAATTAAAAGTGAATTTTGAAATCAGCATTAAAATGTGATTAATAATAATTTGGTATAATGTGATTATATTAGTAATAAATGTAATTGATATATATTAAATATAATTTATATATATATATATGGATTTGTCTATAATGCGATTTTTTGGAGATTCCGGTGACGGAATCTGGCAGAAGAAATTGAGGTTAAATCTTGATTTGTTGCAATTAAAATGGTTTTTTAACTGCATATTTGGATTCAGCACCCTTGAAAACCCTGGGACAGGACGCTTTCATTGTGCAAAAATAGCTATCAAACTTGCTATTCCAATAAATTCCTGCCGGATTTCGACCGGAAAAACCCGCCAGAGAGACTTTCAAAAAGTCGAGTTATAGACAACTGCTATATATATTAATTGATATTTTTTAATATAAATGATTTTTGTATTTTATAATTTAAATGATAATTTTATAATTATATTAAATAAAATTAAAATTAAATAATTGCACAATAATTAAATATATATTTAAAATAAAAATAAAAATGTTAAAAATATATCCAACATTTTAAAATTTTGAATTAAAAAATTAAATTTGGCGGGAGACTTAAATCACATTGCATCTTAAATTTTAGTGGAAAACTTCTGGTTGACAAGGGCAGAATTCCCCACTTAAATTTTGAATTAAAAAATTAAATTTCTAAAACATTACATAAATTTGGCGGGAGACTTAAATCACATAGCATTTTAATTTTTAGCAGAATTCCCCATTTAAGGCTGAGGTCTGTATTGCTTGCTTGAAAAACTTCTGAAACCATTTGTGGCATTGCCAGCGTACATGCACGCTTTTACTGGATTTAGGTATGTTTTTGGGCTAAGATTTAATTGGGCGAATTAAGAACCCTCGTCCGGAAAGGTGCAACTAGTTAGCGAGGACGTGTTACAAAACCTTTTATCGTTACTTCCCCGTCTCTTCTCTGCTCAGAGACTGGCTCAGGGCGGAGGGCTGGTATTTATTAAGGAGGCTGGATCACTTCTGGCATTAATTTATTCTAGGAAATATATGAGTGTGGGCTTGTGGTACTACTACGAATAGTGTCGTAGTCAACTAGAAGCCTCGTTCGTCGGCTGTACAGTCACAGAGCGATATAAATTCTAATAAATATTCATGTCGCCTTGCAATTATTAAGCCGCGAGTAAGTAATTTGAGGGATGCAAAAGTCTGGATTTGTTGGGATTCTTTTCGTTATATGTTCAACCCAAAATAATTACGAGATACGCTGAATAAATGACTAATACGCTTGCATTTAATTTAATAATACAAAAGCTTCGACATTCTGAGAGGCGCAGTTAAATTTCGTTCCCACGTTTAAGAGAAAGTCCATTAAATTTCTACAGATACAAATTATATGTGCCACATAGCCTACAATGCGCCTAAGCTCCTTAATTACAGTGCATTTAATGAACCGGGGATTGACTTGTCGCATCACATGGCAGGGAAGAGTAAATAGATCATACGTACAGAAGGTCTAACAAAAAACCAGCCATACTATAATAGTGGTGTTATAACAATATTCATCAGAAATGTTGATAAAACAATTATAACTTCCATAAAATAATTAATAATGGATCCTGAATTAAAATACACAATAATACTGTGGTTTCTGGGTGAAAGAATGCCCACAGAATAAAAGTAATGAAATGAAATGTTTCGTTGAAAAATTAATGGGGAGAGAGACTTGAATAAAAAAACTAGTAGTCAACTTCCACTTCGTCGGTGGAATCAAAACCAAGCGGTGGTAGGTGGGATGTTGGTTTTCCTCCATAAGTAGAGCTCGTGATGGTAATTAAAGCTGACGCGAGAGTAAATGAGGTTAGCCGTTGCCCACTTCAATGCTGGCCATGACTGAGAGTCGCTCTGCACCTGCCACACACCAATTTTATTGCTCAATTTATTGTTGCAATACATTTGAAGCACAAGTACATGTAAAGGACGCCAGTCTCGCTACAACAAGTGGCCCACTGTACAGGTGGGGAATTAATTGCATAAACATGCACCACATTAATTAATTGATTTTAGCCTTTCGAAAATTCAAATGCCGTCGGGTCGGTCAGGTCAGTCTTTCTCCCATTTCTGCAGATTCGCACGTTCACCAAGCATTACACTGCGCGTGAAACAAGTCTGCGCATGGGACAGAGATTCCGTTAATTTCTCCAACGACAACAGACATTCCATTTGATTTACTGTGCAAGCAAATTAGATTCCTTTCGATTTTTACAACAAGATTTGAATTTTCCATCGCCCATGTCTGCCTATACCGACAAACAATATGAATAATACACACAACAATAAAGAGAGGCAGAGAAAAAAAAACACAAACAGCTCAGCCTGTCCTTGGAAAAGAAAAGGATAGAGCTAAACAACACTAGCTCCATTTGCCTCAGCTTTTCCATTTTTTTAGCAGAAAAATCCGCAAACAAACATCCAAACGATTCAAAGCCACGAGATTTCAGGATTCGTGCGTACCTCCTTTGGATGATTGGAACATTAGGTCTACCTCTGTTAGAAAACCAACCAACATTCAACATTCGCTATACAATGAGTAGCAGCAGCAACTGCCTGATGATTCCTGGTGCTCTGCCCTCTGCCCTCCCCCTCTGATATATATATTTTTATTGGATGATAGAACAAGCAAGTCTAGTGCGATATTGGCACGGCTCAAACGAACAACAAAATTATACACTTTTTAATAATGTTGTCTGGTTGAACCGCTCCAATATCTCAAGACGGCTCGGTAAGTACAAACTATTCAATCAAATAGAAAGCCAAAATCAAAACCACAGGACTCGTTAACACAGTACGATTAATAACATTCATTTTTTTCCAAAATTGAACAACCTGTAACAAAAACAACAAACTGGGTACTAATATTTTCCAAAATTAAGCACCCCCTAAACATTCCCCTAGTTAATGACCTAAAATTCGTGTCATTGAATATGCAATCTCAACTCTGAGAAATCGCCAAGTTGCACCCATTCTCAACAACACGACACACAGGCCCAACTTTACATGATTTTGTTTCAGTCACACTGGAAAATGCTCCAAGTGGAAGGCTTTTGACCTACAACTCTACTGACTAAGCATGAAAGAAGACTGACTGTCAGAAATAACCAATACTGCCTTGAGATGAGATTGCAGGAAACTAAATAATATCAGCTAACATAAAACAAACAGAATAACGGACCAAGTCGGAGTTTGATATTTGCCCAGACCAGCATATTAAAGCACAACATGCTATTGCCCTTACAAACCAGAATAATACAAGAATTTAGGCGGGCTTCACAAAAGACTAACTATAAATACCCAGTTGCAGAACAACAAATCTCACTGCAAATCAATAGAAAAGTTAACTTACCTTTGTTCCATGGAGAAGAACTTTGGTCCTACATTCATAAAAATCTAAACTGAACATCCAACGAAAGAAAGCAGAAGGGTAGGGTCTCTTCCCCCTCCCAAACCAACCTGGCTTCCACAGCGTTCAAGAGGGGGCAGAGGAATAATCATTAAAACTCGCTCCTCGGAGAGATCCATCGTGCAATCCATTTCATCTCTTTCGATGAGACGAGCACCGAGTAGCCATGACTTTCTGATATAAATACATGCAAACCATCTCTCCTCCATAAATAACGGAACCCTAATGCCACTTTTTATAAGGAATATGTAATTAAAACCAACACACAATATCCGGAAACAAATATCTACTTTGAACAACGCCCGAAGACTTCCCTGTCTCAAGACCCCAATACTTTCCTGTCTCAAAACCCCAATACTTTCCTGTCTCTGTACTATGTAAAATTTTGGCGCTGCTTTTTTCTCATATTATTGATATAATTTTAATTATTACTTCATAACATGGCGGTAGCCAATAGTATATGGCAAAATATTATTGAAATTTAACCCGGTGTATCTGTACTATGTAAAATTTAGGCGCTGCTTTTTTCTCATACTATTGATATAATTTTAATTATTACTTCATAACATGGCGGTAGCCAATAGTATATGGCAAAATATTATTGAAATTTAACCCTGTGTATTGTTAATATATAGAAAATGTAGGGTATAGATTTACAAATTTGAATTCTAGAATAATGCAAAATTTTGATTAAATGAACTGAAAAGAAATATTGTTAAAATTTAACCGACTTATTAAAATCTTTTATAAACTGTTCATAATGTATTATCAGATGAAGAATTTGTTCAGCGATATCTATATATATATAAAATCTTTTATAAACAGTTCATAATGTATTATGAGATGAATTTGTTCAGCTGTATCTATATATATAAGTTTTAAGGATAGTTTAATGGGTGGAATTGTGATTATATATTTTAGTATATATTTTTTTTTAATTTTATAGTAATTATTTTGGATGGTTGGAAAAAATATTTAATTTTGTAACTATTTTTTATTATCAAAATTTAATAATATTTAAAATTGTATTTTTTGTTTGTTAAATATTGTGAGTTTCAAGATGGTTGGCAGGTTTAACTTATAGTTTGAGTAGCAACAACTCAGGAGCATTTAAGTCGGTTTGAGTAGCCACAACCCAATAGCATTTAAGCCTTTAAAATCATGGAGGGATTGCACCAAGCCCAAGCCACACCATCTCTTAGCATGACTTGATCTTTTGCCCTAAAATTTCAAAGCAATAACCTTGTAAACATTTAAAATAGTAATTTTAAAAAAACAAAAACAAAAAACACAAAAAAAAAAAACAAAAAAACAAAAAATTTACATTATTTATGAGATATGAATAATTTAGATTGTGATGAGTTTTCATATAATTGTTTTTTTTTTTAATTTTTATCAAATATATATATATATATATATATATATATATATATATATACAAACTAGGTTTTATTCGATTTTTAAATTAATTTTCATTTTTAAGAAAATGATTTTATTTAAAAATAAATAATAATTTATTTTTAAACTACGATATAAATAAATTTAAAACAATTTTATTGACTGATGATGATTATGATTAACATTCACTAAGACTTATATGGTTTATTAGATCTTAAGAATGTGAGAAATTAATTATAAATTCTCTAATATTTTATTTTTATGATAAAAAGAAGTAAGAGAAGTTGTGGAAGAAAAGGTCAAGAAGATTGGTAATGTGGCAAATAATTTGAAAATTAGATTGAATGTGAGTATAAGATGGGCATTCAAAAAGAAAGTTGTTGAGTTAAAAGGTCAAGAAGATTGATAGTGTAACATGTATTTTGAAAATTAGATTTAATGTGAGTATAAGATGGATGGGCATTCAAAAAGAAAGTTCTTTTCATTTTCAACCCAATTTAGTTAGAATTAGTCTTAATCTTGACAATGTGAATTTTCTTTTTAACATTAGTCAAGATAGAAAGATAAATTTGGTTTTTGAGATTAGGGTTGATCTCCTCTTTATAATATTGCAGTTTCATTTTTCTTTCCCATTTTTTATTTCCCCACTAATTCTCCTTAAATTTGGAAGTAATAATATTTTAAATATTATCTAATTTTTGCAAGATGATTTCTTCCTTTATTCTCTAATGATCTAACCAAAACTAGACATCCTTATGCCACCCTTGTTTGAGTCAAAAGTAAGATTTTTAAAAAATAATTAAGTTCATTTTTATTATTTTAAATTCATTTGTCTAAATTTAATTTCTACGTGAAAATTAGATTTTTTTTATTAGTTGAGTTTTAGATTTTTTTACTTAGTCATTAGGCTAATTAAATTTGATGAAGATGAATTATATATGAGATTTTAAAACTTTTTACATTTTAAGTTGAGATTTTCGAAATAATAATTGTTATGTAATGTCTATTTCAAAATTTATTTTTTTATATCATTTTAATGACTTAATTTGAAAATTAAATTATTTACAAATATTTATAAACATTTTCGTTTTGAACATTTCTAAATATCATTCAAAATGATTTCGATAAAATTTAAGCATCATAATAACTAACTACTAGAACCTAAATACAAGAATTTGATATGATTGTTTATTTTCTTTCCACGACAAATTTTGTAAATTTTCAATTTATTTTATCATTTTAAATGTTTATGTAGTTTAAATGTTGTTTTTTTTAAGTTAATGTTTTCTATTAATTCAGAGAAGGATTACATCATGAGAATTTTTCCAAATGAGTAAAAGTGGCCTCACTCCAATCGGATTTGTTGGCCTTTAGATACATACAAAATAAAAACGAAAACAACTTTAAAAATTTGGATTTCTTGTGGTGCACTGCCCACCAGGCACACAATTTTCCAAAAAACTTGACAAAGCCTACTTTCATTCTAGTGCATTTTCTGCAATGGGAAGATCTACCTCATTCTCTCGACCCGGTAGCCTGTGGAACACGTCATGGATGTGGGATTCCATGTGCGCCATATGAGTCTCGAAGTCATCCATACAAGCCTGGAGGTTCTACTGGTTTCGTCTTAGGGATGCCTGTCGGTCCGTGATGCTTTATTGATTGTGTAGGATGTATATGAAGAAGCTAACATTGTCTGAATGGTCTAGATGGTGCACTTGAGAGAGTTGGTCTACATAATGTTGCAAGAGGTGGAGTTGGGCCTTAATTGAGTCGAACAGAGTCAACAAGTCGACATTGCCCAAAGAGTCCCCCCTCAGCGTCACCAGTTTACCCTCCTCATCCTGATTTTTCCTCCTAGGGTTTTCGCCCCCTCTGCGTGGACGTTGTCGGAGGTGAAGCATCTTGCTAGTGTCGAACAACCAACCTTGTGCTAGTGCAAAGATTACACGCAGGGGCCAACCATGAGCACCACCATAAATCCTCAAGATGATATTAGGTTTGTCCACCCATGACATTTGAGAAAATAACATTTTGTCCCTATTGTGTTTTCCCATGCCCACCAATATACAATGGCCCGAGCACCCACTCTTCCAAAGAGAAATGAGGAAAGGAGAGGAAACGATAGTGGGTCAAAGAAGCCCACTTGGACTGATACACAGAAAGATATATTTGGTCGTTATCAGCCACAAAAACTTCCATGACAGTCTGGCAGACCGTCTTCCACCTTTTGTCTTGAGCGTCCATGACCACCTATTCCATTGAGACATGATACATGGCCACCAGACGACCAATTCAATTTGACACAGGGTGATTACCAAATCGAGGTCCCAATTTGTGAGGAAAAATCCATTGTTGGTCTCATTGAAAGACATCGAAACGAATTTTCCTATGCATAGAACCTCCTCTTCCCTAAAGAATCAAATGATGGTTCCAAGGAGACTCTCCACGAATTCAAATCAGTTTCTAGTTCTCCTGCTACTCATCGTCGAACCTACAAATGCTACTGTCACTGCCAGAATTCCAAACATTTTACTCCTCCACCTTTCCAAAGACTTCAATGGGCCTAATCCCAGGACCACTCTGTTTCCCTCCACCTGCATTTAACTTTCCACGTGGTGGGGGGTAAATCCCCTTGTCCTTTGGTTGTCCTTGGGGATCACCCGTATCGGGGGGTAGTTTAAATGTTTTTATTATTTTCCAATTTCGAATATATTAGATATTGGGCAAGATTTTTTTACATTTTTTCATATTTCATTTTTCTTAATTTTAGATAAATATAGTTAATATGGATGTTGATGATGTTAGATATATGTAATTTTAATATAAAAAATATGAGCTGATAAGTGGACAAGTTCAATATATTTAGTAGGTTTACTTATCTTAGGAAAGGTAAAGGTATGCTTTGATCTATTCATTTATTCAAATTCTCAATAAATTTGGATCATTTAAAATAGGTCAAAACTTTTAAGAACAAAGTTCCCATCATAAACTTATAAATTTTAACAAAATTCCTAACAAATTTGTCAGATGCACATGGAATGTGGACACCCAAATAAGGTAAAGCGTGAATAACATTTACTATTAACAATGATACACATTTATAATACATGGGAGTGACCATTGGATTCCATATTCCAAGGTCTCTTGGACTCCCTTTGACTGTTTATCTTCCACACCATAACCCTTAGAGGATTAGGTGTCCAACATTCCTCCCTTAATCCGAAGGGGTATGTATGATCCAAGAAAAGAGTTGTAATACAAAATGTGCAAAAATGCATGCCATCACTAGGCTGAATGTTCTCACTAAAATGTTGGTATGAGGGGGTGGTTTAAGGATGACCACCAACACTGGAACACTTAATGCAATGCCTGGAACTCTTCCAAATCTGGCATGAAGCTGAAGTCTTCTGCTAGAGGAAGTGCTCCTCATGTTTTGAAGAGGGAAACCTTCAACCTTGAAAGGGAGATCTCACCCCGCATAAAATGGGAGAACCTCAACCTGAAAAGGGAGGTCTCAACCTATGACGGTTTAAGGATGACCACCAACTCTAGAATGCTTAATGCAATTCCTGGAACTCTTCCAAAACTGGTAAGAAGCTAAAGTCTTCTGCTAGAGGAAGTGTCCCCATTTCTTTGAAGAGATGTCTCAACCCCGCATAGATTGTTTAAGGTTGATCATCAACCGGTGGCATGCTCAAGGTCATCTTTGTCTTTGGCTACAACTCTGAATTTGGCGTGGCAAGTTGTGGCTCAGGCTCGCTTGATGTGGCTTTGAAGCTTGTAGATGACCATGACTTCCCCCCCTGTCAGATACAAGGTGAGATGATGGAGAAAACTCAACTGCAAGATTGTTCAATACTCTAGAACAAGTTTTGACATATGACTGAAATATCTTATTTGCTGTTGATGCCCATTTCCAAGAAGCGATCCATCCATGATGAATTTTTGTTCTTGCAGGAGGCTTGTTTTTGAAGCATTTGTTTGAAGAATGACTGGTTTTATGACAGTGCTTACATGGATGAAGATCGAAACAATGATCTTTCATATGGCCAACTCGGTCACAGTGTTGGCATTTCATAATCTGTTGTTGTTGCTGTGGAAGAGGAGCAGAATCTGGAATAGTTGAAGGTGAACTGTCATGAAGAAATCCATCACTCTGAAATTTGATGGGTTTTGAGTAATATGGAATATGAAAGGACACATCCTTATCATATCCAAGTCTAGTTTTGTGCTTGTTATGGACAAGCTCTCCCCAAGTTCTAATGATGGTCTTCAAAAATATTTAATGCACAAGTAGCATGACCAACGATGCTAGCTCTTGCATTGAATTGGAGAGGTCTCAAGCCCGTCGCCTTTCTCATGGAATATCATATCTAACAGTGTATCTCTCACTGTAGCCCAGCCTACGGGTATGATCGATTTGAAGCCCTTCAAAGATTTCTCAGCATATCTTACCTCTTCTTCAGATCAAGTAATCAATCACTGGAATACCATCACTGCGAGTGGAGTTGTTGGTAGTGTCCTCAGAGCAACGATTCCAACGATTCAGTGAGGTGAAGAACTGATACCATCGAGCGACATAGAGCAGAGTAGTATGGGGAGGATGCTCCGTTGCTCTCAACCATTAATAGAGGGATGACTGTTCGAAGGAGAGGAGTCGTCAGCATTCAATGCATTCAACACGTCATTCAACATAATATATGCAAGGGATATGGAAGCCGAAGGCACAAAAGTATGGAGGTCAGAGGCATAGTTGAGGTATGCGTGGAATATGGGCCAAAAACACATATGACAGTGTATGGAAGACGGGTTCAGGCCTCAGGAGTATGATAGAGGTGTAGGACTGACAAAGGCCACAAAAACCAATGGCTCAAGTTGGAGCAGGGCCAAAATTCTTTCGCAGCTCTGATACCATGTCAGATGCACATGGAATGTGGATAGCCAAATAAGGTAAAGCATGAATTAAATTTACTATTAACAATGATACACATTCATAATACATGGGAGTGACCATTGGATTCCATATTCCAAGGTCTCTTTGTAGAATTTTTCTACAAATCAACTAGCTCTGATACCGTGTAGAATTTTTTCTACAAATCAGCTAGCTCTGATACCATGTAGAAATTTCCCACCTGTAGATCAACCTAGTAATGCAATGTACTAAAGCAGAACACTTGATCTACTTCTACAAACAATTTAGCGGAAGCTTAATCAACCATGAGAAACATCAATAAGAACACATATAACTGATAAGAAGGAATCAATCACACGTAACACATAAGAATTTACCCGGGGAAAGCACCTGCCTAAAACCCCATCTCTGTATTATCATACAAGTGGAAATATAGTCCGGATTAGACAAAGCCTTACCTTGGAAGCTATCTAGCTCTCAGTACAATCCCTCTGCTGCTCATAGACAGTCAAAGGATTCTCACAAACCTTCTCCTCTGCCCTCCAAGCCTCCTTTTTCCTTATGCAGTTTCCTTGGGGTCCAGTGCTGCCACCTGTGTGAATTGGCCTCTTCACACACTCACTAACCTCTGATCTAACTACACAAACTTGAAGGAGATAAATCCCCATCATGGATGAGCTTCCTTTATAGGAAAAATATTCATCCAACTGATAGTACACTGTCCCTTCTCTGATCTCAACTGGGTCTCTGTCAGAACATAAATGCATCAGCTATCCATGACTGAATACACAGTTATCTGAAAATAACAGTTGTCACATGCACGCAAGCATCAACAAACTGTATCTCATTAATTTAACTTGTTAAATTAATCTAACTGAACTTAACTAAGTTAAACTAAGTCAACTGATCCTCTCAATATAGAACTCATCCTTAATTCCTCAACCAGTGGAGCAAATCAAGGAGACATTCCCCAATCAGTGGAGAAATTATTGCATGTTCTCACAAAGACTTCAAGTTTGATTTTCCTTAACTAATTAACTCATGGAGAATTAATTAATTAATATTCAAACTGCTGGTAAGACCAAATTTGAATTTTATTTCCTATTTTAGACTAGGGACTGTCTAAAAATAGGAATCCAACTTGAATTGCTAAAAGTAGAACTTTTATTTTTAGCACTTCCATTTTTCATTCCCTGTTTCCCAATCCAACACTGATGCCCAAACTGCTATTTTTAGCAGTGCTATTTTTAGCACTTCTATTTTTAGCAATTTCTTGTTGCCAATTTTCAACACTCCCTCTCAACAAGAAAGGCTTCCTCTCGAACCCGATCCTGTACCTCTAGAATGTTCTGCATGCAACACATCTACCAAGTGTGGTTGCTCCAACAACTCTCGGAACAAAAAAAACTCCAAACTGACCACTTTGTTGGGCTAGAAACATACTCTGATGCTGAAGCTCTACTTGCTGCTAACAAGTGCTCCCTCTCTGACCTCTACGCTACTGCAACTTTTCCATGCATCTCACACCGTTGCACCCTTCTCTGTGCTACCCTACACAGTGCAACACGCTTGTGCCTCTCGCATTACTGCAGCGTGCATACTCTGCGCTGTCCTGGGATTCCCTGCACTGTAGCTCTCTCCAACTCCCAACTGACCTCTCTGTTGGGCTAAAAACATACTCTGATGCTGAAGCTCTACTTGCTACTAACAAGTGCTCCCTCTCTGACCTCTGTGCTACTGCAACATCTCCATGCATCTCGCACCGTTGCACCCTTCTCTGTGATACCCTGCACTGTGCAACACACTTGTGCCTCTCGCAATGTTGCAACCCGCATGCTCTGCACTGTCCTGGGATTCCCTGCATTGTAGCTCTCTTTGCCGCTCCATCTGCATCTGTCTCTAACCAATCAATCAGTTCCTGCTACTCCACATCGGGGCTCCCATAGCAAGGTCTCATCCAAGAGGTTGGGTACCTCAAGGTTCCTGCCCCTCATCCTTGGGACGATCACTCTACAACGCCCCACCTCCTACCTGGAGGTATGGCTGCATGTGATCCCTTAGCCCACCTCGCTCAAAGTTTCCCCCTACTGGAGGTCTTTGCATGAGTAGATGTCTCTACTCGATCTCCACTCAACTTCCCCTGTTGTGGCTGCTCCACAACCTCTTGAAGCTGTTGCACTAATCGTGGCTCCTCCACAATCGTCTGAGACTTCTTTTAGCACTGCATGTTGAGAGGTAATTTACTCTCCCTCTCAACCACTAAGTATCTAACCTTTTCCTTGCTCCTCAAGGCTTTGTATGCATCTTGTACCTCAAGTGCATACAGGTTCTTGGCTAGCACACCAATCTATTTTCACTTTCCCGCCGTCATGAAATTTTCTAGAAAAAGAGTTGTTTTTAAATCAACGATATCTCCCTCATCCAAACTCTGATTCAGCCGACTATTTTTTTTTTTGGGTATTTTTCCGCAAGGATTCCAAATCTGCTATTTGTTTCTGAAAATTTTGTACAAAAATTTTCAGATCTGCTCTGCAAACTCTCGGCCCAAAACTCAAAACTTTGAAATCTCCTCTAGTATATTGTTCTTCCTTGATCACTTGTGCTATGATACCATGTAGAATTTTTTTACAAATCAGCTAGCTATGATACCATGTAGAAATTTCCCACCTGTAGATCAACCTGGTAATGCAATGTACTATTGCAAAACACTTGATCTACTTCTACAAACAATTTAGCGGAAGCTTAATCAACCATGAGCAACATAAATAAGAACACATATAACTGATAAGAATGAATCAATCACACATAACACAGAAGAATTTACCCGGGGAAAGCACCTGCCTAAAACCCCATCTCTATTACTAAAAATATAGTCCGGATTACATAAAGCCTTAGCTCGGAAGCTATCTAGCTCTTAGTACAATCCCTCTGCTGCTCATAGATAGTCAAAGGCTTCTCACAAACCTTCTCCTCTACTCTCCAAGCCTCCTATTTCCTTGTGCAATTTCCTTGGGGTTTAGTGTTGCCACCCGTGTGAATTGGCCTCTTCACACACTCACTAACCTCTTATCTAACTACACAAACTTGAAGGAGATAAATCCTCATCATGGATGAGCTTCCTTTATAGGAAAAATATTCATCCAACTGATAGTACACTGTCCCTTCTCTGATCTCAACTGGGTCTCTGTCAGAACTGACATGCATCAGTTATCCATGAGTGAATACATAGTTATCTGAAAATAACAGTTGTCACATGCATGCAAACATCAACAAACTGTATCTCATTAATCTAACAACTTGTTAAATTAAACTTGACTAAGTTAAACTAAGTCAATTGATCCTATCAATATAGAACTCATCCTTAATCCCTCAATCAGTGGGGCAAATAAAGGAGACATTCCCCAATCAATGGAGAAATTATTGCATGTTCTCACAAAAACTTCAAGTTTGATTTTCCTTAACTAATTAACTCATGGAGAATTAATTAATTAATATTCAAACTGTTGGTAAGACCAAATTCGAATTTTACTTCCTATTTTAGACTAGGGACTGTCTAAAAATAGGAATCCAACTTGAACTGCTAAAAATAGAACTTCTATTTTTAGCACTTCCATTTTTCATTCCCTATTGCCCAATCCAGCACTGATGCCCAAACTATTATTTTTAGCACTTCTATTTTTAGCAATTTCTTGTTGCCAATTTTCAACATTCTTGGGCTCCCTTTGATTGTTTATCTTTCACACCATAACCCTTAGAGGATTAGGTGTCCAACAAAATTTAAGGAAGAATTTCATAAAAAAAGAAAATGAGTTTGTCAACTAATTAACTTATTCCAATATCAAATGATCAACTCAAGGAATGTCATATATTAATTTCACTTGTAGCTAAATTATAGCCTTAAGTTAATTATTATTATTATTATAAATGAAGATGAAAGTGAAAGATAGTCATATCATATAATCTTGGTAATCATTTTTCTTATTTTGAAACCAAAAAAGAAAATGAAAAGATGACTTAACACATGATGTTACACTAACTCACAAGTTTAATATATATCGTTTGATATTGTGTTACATTAACTTGGGAGTTGTGAGAGAGAGAGAAAGAGCCACATGACAACACTATGCAAATAGGCACATTCTATAGGCCAACATGGGCTAGAGCATAACATGGGTAATGCTCAATATAACAAAGCTAATATTGTAGCAAAAATACTCTCTTTTTGCCATAAATATGATAAGCATCTAATAGAAATTTCAAGCATTATCAAAATTTTATGCATGGTAGAATGATGCCCCTAGTTGATTTTCCAAATTATGATTCAACTAAGAACATTGGGTATATGATAGTTTAGTTAAAATTATAAGATCTTATATTATTAAATTTTAGCTTTTGGAATTTCAACTTTTGTTACAAGTTTAGATAATTAGACACCTTTAACAAAATAATAATAATGATAATAAAAAATGATTCTATATATCAATTTAACTTGAGTATCATCTCAAATTTATAAAATTTTGAATAAAATCAAATTCATCAAAATATAAACATTTTTTTTTTTTTTAATTTTACACTATAAAAAAAATTATCTCACAAAATAGGTTCCCTCAATTCTTATAAAAGTGTATTTAAGTTAATTCTCGTAAAAATGTATTTAAGTTAGTATTGGATTCACTTATTCATTCCTAACAAATATTTTGTATCTATCTATGTATTTATAGCATACATATTCCCCATATCGTATTGTATAATAAAACTCTTAGATATGTTAATATAAACCATGATGATCATATAAATGTTAACCACAACGTGTACAAAATGAAAACTAGTAGTGATGGTAACCATAATACAACTACGTGTGTTTGAACTAAGAACATTGGGTATATGATAGTTTAGTTAAAATTATAACATCTTATATTATTAAATTTTAGCTTTTGGAACTTCAACTTTTGCTATACCCTTAACAAAATAATAATAATGATAATAAAAAATGATTCTATATCAATTTAACTTGAGTATCATCTCAAATTTATAAAATTTTGAGTAAAATCAAATTCATCAAGATATAAACAATTTTTTTTTAAATTTTACGCTGTAAAAAAATTATCTCACAAAATAGGTTCCCTCAATTCTTATAAAAGTGTATTTAAGTTAATTCTCGTAAAAATGTATTTAAGTTAGTATTGGATTCACTTATTCATTCCTGACAAATATCTTGTATCTATCTATGTATTTATAGCATACATATTCCCCATATCGTATTGTATGGTAAAACTCTTAGATATGTTAATATATACCATGATGATCATATAAATGTTAACCACAATGTGTACAAAATGAAAACTAGTAGTGATGGTAACCATAATACAACTACGTGCGTTTGAACCAGCAAAATGATGGGCGTTTGTTCATTTTTATATTTTATGGGCACTCATTTCCTTAGTGTTATTTGATTCTATGCTTGTATTTTGCTTTCTATAAATTGCAAGAGAAAATCTTGTTTAGATCGTTTTTTTTAGTCTCATCGAAAATCACAATAATAATGAAAGGCGAGCAAGTAGAAATTCTTCATGATGCTCGACACTCAATGAACTTAATACTTTCTCTCTGTTTCTTTTTATATATGATAAGTTATCAATATATGTAGTTGTATTTGTATTTTTTTAATCTAAAATAGTTGAAAATAATAGAGAAAGTTTGTTTCACGGTTGTGTGTCTTAGATTAGAGTTAGTTCCTCTTTTTTAGGAGATAGTTTTGATCTCCTTAAATTGAATGTAAACTTATACATTTCTGCTTTAATTATTAATGAGACAACGAGATTGCTAGGGAGTCTCCAGGTGTAGCTTGCTCACTTGTGAGCTGCTAGTTTCAGTTTGTAAGTTTTATTCCAATTTATCTTTCCATTTTTTAACATGGTGTGAGAGCTGGTGAGCCTCGGTGGCTAAGTTGAGCCTTGGTGGCTAGATTGAGAGCCTTGGTGGCTAAGAGCCCTTGTCGCTGAGTTTGGAGAGCAAGTGAGCCTTGGTGGTTTGTTCAATTGTTTTTTTACAGAGCATTGATTTATTGTGAAAATCCTAATCAGTGCGACCTCGACAAGGATAAGTCGTGTTGATCAGCGCTAGTGGTGCACTTGGGAAAGAGTGTTGATCAGCGCTGATTTTCAATGCTATATCCACATTAATGCAGAAAACGTATGACAATTTTTGTGAGCGCGACCAATAATAAGGGGAAAGGGTGTTGTTGTTTTTGCATGTTAGAGGCGGCCTGAGATCAGAAGTGCATGTGTTGGTGGTCTTGTCGAGCGTTTTTTTGAAGGCCATCTGTCTGGAGTTGTATCCATAGCACCCAGATCTGGAGCTGTTGGAGGATCTGGAGTTCGATCCATAGATCGACTGTTGCAGGAACTGAAGTTAGATCTGCAGATCGATTGTTGGAGGATATGGAGTTAGATCCATAGATCGATTGTTGGAGAATCTGGAGGTGGCTCCATAGATCAACTGGTTTGTCACAATGAATAACCACGTTGCAGAGATGTACCTTGATGAGAGCAATAAGCTCGATGGTTCAAATTATGCCCACTGGAAGTTCAAGTTGCAGACATTGCTCGATGGTTTGAGTGCGTGGACAACTGCAAGCGAAGGTGGAGTAAAGTCGACTACAGTCGGTGGTGCCACAACCGCATCAGTTCAATATTGGGAAAAGAGGGAAAATAGACAACATAATCCCTCATATCCGAGAATGCAAAATTGCTAATGACATTTGGGTGACACTTAAGGATTTGTATGAAACCAAAAATACAAATCGTATGTTGTTTCTGAAGAGTAAGATTCTCTCCATTAAAATGGAGGAGAATGAATCTGTTGTTGCATTCATCTCATAGATCAAAGAACTGAGAGACAAGTTGGGTGACATACGGGAGAAAGTGTCCAACATTGATATCACCACAATTACCTTAAATGGTATGACAAAGGACTAATAAATGTTCATTATAGGGCTTGCGGAGAGGGAGAAAGTTCCCACCTTTGAAGAGTTGACAGGGATTTTGATGTAGGAAGAAGAGAGATGTATGAATATGAAGCCTCAAAATGTAGATCTGGCGTTCTTAGCAAAGAAAAATTTCTTCCAAGGGAAACCAGGAGGAGGAAAGAAAAGCGGTGGTCCATCTTAGAAAAATCCATTTCAAGGTATGTCATCTGCTAGAAATGATTTGGGAATTAAGTGTTTTTACCGTTGTAGGACTGGTCATATGGCTAGAGATTGTTATAAAAATAAGACTGATGAAACCAGACATAGACACAAAAGGCCTACAGGTCATTTTACTGGCAAAGATTGAAATCGTGATCTTAAATTATTTGTGTCTGATGCTTCTCGTTCTGCTGAGATCGATGAGGCTGAAACTTGGTTTGTGAATTCTGGAGCATCCACTCATATGACAGGTAATAAACACTGGTATGAAAATTTTAAGGAGACCAACAATGGTGCTAACATCTACCTTGGAGATGATAGAGCATATCAGATTAAAGGCTATGGAGATATTCCTGTGATATTGCCTAATGGTAATATCGAGCGCATCCAGAATGTCATGTATGTACCTGGTATTAAAAAGAATATGATATCTATCTCCATGATTGCAGATCAAAATATAAAGGTAGATTTTTTCAAAACTTACTATGTTATAAAGGATTTGTTGGATCATCAGAATCTGGTCGCATCAGGAGTACGAGTTGGAGGCCTATATAAGTTGAACGTTACAAGCATGCCACATCAAGATTTAACTTCAACAACTATGACAACAAAGAACCTTTGGCATCAAAGGTTTGGTCACATCAACCTTCATGACTTATTGCTACTACAAAATCAAGGTATGGTTGATGGACTTCTTGTTTTAAAGAATGAACATATTGATTGTGAAGGTTGTGCACTTGGAAAAATGCATAGGGATGAATTTTCCTCTAGCTTAAATAGGAGAAAGAAAGATATACTCGAATTTGTGCATACTGATATATGTGGACCCATGGAGACAAGGTCCTTAGGTGGAGCTTATTATGTTTTTTTATTTATTGATGACTGCATAATATATACCTAGGTATACTTTCTTAGAAGGAAAAGTGATGCTTTTGAGTATTTTAAAGAATTTAGAAATATGGTTGAAAAGAAGACAGGGAAAGTCATTAAAATTCTCCGCTCAGATCAAGGGGGAGAATACAGGCTTGGAAACTTCATCAAATATTGCAGATATCATGGAATAGTACAATAGTTTACAGTACCCCACACTCCACAACAGAATGGGGTTGCAGAAAGAAAGAACATAACTCTAGTGGAGTGTGCACGCAACATGATGAAAGGTAAGAACCTATCCAATGGCTTTTGGGTAGAAGCTATTAGTATTGTAGTTTACTTAAAGAACAGAAGTCCAACTAGGTGTCTTGATCTCAAGACTCCATTTGAGGCTTTATATGGTTTTAAACCTATAGTCCATCACTTAAGAGTATTTGGTTCTAAAGCTTTTGCACACATTCCTAAGGAAGATAGGAAGAAATTGGATGCTAAAGCTATAAAATGCATATTTGTAGGGTATTGTTCTGATTTCAAAGCATATAAGATGTTTAATACATATACTCACAAGGCATTTACGAGTAGAGATGTTATCTTCCATGAACAGGTTGATGAAGGGAATAAGGACAAAATTTATGAGGAGTGGCACATGCCTTTACTCACTAATGTCAACAATGATGAAGCCAAAGACAGTCATTTACAAAAGCAACAACGGCATAAAAAAGATGAACCTAGCGATTTGGATACATTCAGAAGTCGAACTCCACTTAGAGGAGAGCAAGAAATCACATAGCACAAAATTGAGGCAAGTCCGCTACCAAGGATATCAGGTAGGCAAACTCACTTACCTGCAAGGTGCAAAGATTATGCTCTTATGACTAGTATTTTAAATGCCGTTAAGCCCATGAATTATAATGAAGCAAATCAATATGATGAATGGAGGTCAACTATGAAAGAAGATTATGAGTCCATAATTAAAAATAAAACTTGGGAATTAGTTGAACTGCCAAAAGGAAAAGAGCCCATAGGTTGTAAATGGCTATATAAACCTAAGTTCAAAGCAGATGGTAGTGTAGACAAATATAAAGCTAGGTTGGTGGCCAAAGGGTATTCACAGAAAGAAGGGATTGATTATGATGAGACTTTTGCTCCTGTAGCTAAGTTAAATACTATTAGGACGTTAATAGCTTTAGATACAAAGTACCATTGGAGTCTACACCAGCTAGATGTGAAATCTACTTTTCTAAATGGAGATTTGAAGGAAGAGGTATATTTAACACAGCCTGAAGGGTTCATTAAAAAGGGGTAGGAACACTTGGTCTATAAATTAAAGAAGGCATTGTATGGATTGAAATAGGCTCCCAGATCTTGGTATGAGAAAATAGACTCTTTCTTCTTACAACATGGTTATAAGAGAAGTAAAAATGATCCAAATCTATATACCAGATTTGATTCAAAGGGGCAGATTGTGTTGATTTCCTTATATGTTGATGATTTAATTGTTACTAGAAATTCTGATGAATTGGTTGAAGAAATTAAAGTGCAGATGTCACAGGTATTTGAAATGAAAGACCTTGGAGAACTACATTATTGTTTGGGTCTTGAAGTCTGGAGGGATTCTGGCTAGAATTTTGTTACTCAAGGAAAGTATGTCAGGGAATTGTTGAAGAAATTCAGAATGGATCAGTGTAAAGTTTCTTCAGTACCTATACAATAGAATGTTAAATTTCAAAGTGACGATGGTTCTAAAAAGGTGGATGCTACATTGTACAGACAACTGGATGGAAGTTTGATTTATTTGACTACACCCAGACCTGACTTAGCATATTCAGACAATGTGTTGAGTCAGTTCATGACAAAACCTCTTGAAAATCATTGGGTGACAACAAAAGGTGTCTTAAGGTATCTTCAAGGAACCATACATTTTGGCATTAAATATATTGATTCTTTTGATTTTAAATTGGCAGGTTATTCATATTCAGATTGGGTTGGAGATCTGGACGATAGAAGATCTATAACTAGGTATGCTTTCAATGTTGGGTTCGGGGTCATTTCTTGGAGCAGTAAAAACCAGAGTATTGTATCTTTATCATTATGTTGTATGTGCAACCACTTATGAAGCAATTCGGTTGAGAAGACTTCTTCATGATGCAGGAGAAGAACAAAAGGATGCTACAATGATTAAATGTGACAACCAAAGTTCAATCAAGCTGGAAAATAATCTTGTTTTTCATAAAAACACAAAACATATAGATACTCAATTTCATTTTGTTAGAGAAAAGGTTCAGTCCAAAGAGATTTTTATTGAATATTGTAACACCTGTGAAAATGCAACTCATATCTTCACCAAGCCTCTTGGGAAGATTAAATTTGAATTGTTTAGGGAAATGTTAGGTGTGCAAGTGAATCCTTTCTCCATTAAGGGGGAGACTTGAAAATAGTGGAGGAATTTTGTTTCACGATTGTGTGTGTGTCCTAGATTAGAGTTAGTTCTTATTTTCTAGGAGATAGCTTTGATCTCCCTAAATTGAATGTAAACTTATATATTTTTGATTTAATGATTAACGAGACAATGGTACTACTGGGGCAGTCTCCAGGTGTAGCTTGCTCACCTGTGAACTGCTAGTTTCAATTTGTAAGTTTCATTCCAATTTATCTTTCCATTTTTTAACAAAAATGGGGATGAAATTATATAAATGGCGGGGTAAATACCAAAATTTAAGATAGTGGTTTGGCCCCTATATATGAGGAGAACATTATATCTTTTGAGATAGTGGTTAATGGGTAGAACATTATATCTTTTGAGATAATGGTTATTGCGTAGATAATATGATATATAATTTTATTTTTTATTTTTTAAATAATTCGATCTTTTTCCTGGAAAATACTTTTTAGGTAATTTGGCTAGATTGGCTGATAATAATGCTTCTAGGAGTATATATATGTGGACCTTATGATATTTAATAAATTATATATATATATATATATATATATATATATATATATATGGAGAGAGAGTGAATATCTTATTGTTAAAAATCAATGTGATTATTGTGCATGTTTTCATGTGCCACATGTCAATTTCATGTTGAACATTGATAAAATAAAATATCTCTCTTATACTACATTTCACACCATAAAGTTTTAGCCATACAAAAGTCTTTCAACTATATATATATATATATATATATATAGAGAGAGAGAGAGGGAGAGAGAGAGAGAGAGAGAGAGAGAGAGAGAGGGGGCATAAAGTTTTAGCCATACAAAAGTATTTACTTTCAACTAGAGAGAGAGAGAGAGACCATAATGTTTTAGCCATACAAAAGTATTTACTTTCAACTAGAGAGAGAGAGAGAGAGAGAGAGAGAGAGAGAGAGAGAGCATAAAGTTTTAGCCATACCAAAGTATTTACTTTCAACTAGAGAGAGAGAGAGAGAGAGAGAGAGAGAGAGAGATTTTTGAGATGTTTGTTATTAATATTTTTTAAAATATCATATGTCAACTCTATGTGGAGTACATAAGGAATTACACATCTCACTTATAGTAGGCTATAGAAAGTAACTTTGAGCACATTCAATATTAATATTATATCTATTCTTGTGAAAGAATAAATTATCTATGTTGTTTACGTTATTCCTTTGGAGTTGTGTGCACTTGTTGATATGTGATTTTTTTGGGGATTTAGTTGAAGTTATCCATTTTACTCTTGTGAAAAATAAGTTCTTTGAGTGTTGTTCACACTTTTTTTTGGAGTTTTTTTATGATTATTGAGATTCGTGATCATTCTTAGGGATTTTGGCTCAAGCAGTTTATTTTTCTTTAATCTTTTGATGTTGTTAATGTTTTGATGTAGGTTAAATGAAAGTGTTGTTGCCTAAAAAGTCTCACAACTCAAAATTAGCCTTATAACTTATCAAATTTAACATTTCTCATTCCTCCACATTGATCCTCATCTTCCCCCCGTATTCATTACCTTCACATCCCTTCTCCTATTTTCATTTCCTCTCCACACCCTTGCATCCTTTTCCAATGTAAAATGATGAGGTACAAAGCCACCTATAATTTCACTCTACCTTAGCATTATTGTAATCTTACAACTTTACCTTCGCTATATATCATAGGTTTTTTACCCACTTACTTTTCACACTTCTTAATGAAAATTCAAGCCTATTTCATTGTTACACTTGGAACGCAGGGTTTAACATTGGTAATTCAAAAATAACACGGCATACTAATTAGGTAGTGATGTTTACAAAAATAATATATGTTGTCATGTAAAAACACCACTACATGAAACATAATTTTCACTAGTGGGGCCAACCTTGGGTGAATCCATGTTTTCAACTCTATTATAGCCCTATAATACAAGGAATGTTAAGATGGAATATGTAATGGACAAGAATAGATCATGCATGTGATTCTAAGCTATAAGGAAGAATGGTTAAATACAAAGGTACAAAAGTTCACTTTAATATTATGATGAAGAACGACAACAAAACAAAGGTGAAAGGCTGAATCAAACATCAATTAGAGGTCGAATGTCCTAAGTCAATTATAAGAATAATGAATTGTGATGTTGAGTTGATGATCAATGGATCAAATTGAATGTGAAGGCTGAACATGCTAGTGCTTATCAAGGGGTCACCCTCCATGATTCAAAATTGTTGCAACATGTGATGTGAGCATGTGAATTGTGAAGTTGAAGAGTAGTTTTTATAACCATAATTGTTTTCTTATGAACCAATTTTTGATCCTATGGTGGCTTTTCTAGGTGTTTAAGACACTTTCTCTAGAAAATTTACGTAGTTCCATCTATCATAATCAATAACAAATGGTAAGAAGACATCAGGCAAGGCAATGAATTAGTAATTAATAAAGAAAATTATTATCTACTAGTTTTCTCATGGTTAGATATCCCATTCTCTTCCATATAGATCAAATTTGTTTGTGGTAAGGTATGGAAGAGTAGGGGTGGTTAACAAATTGCATTGAGCGCAACAAACAAAGTAATGTTTTATAGGGCCTTGTAGGAATTTAAGTTTGCTGGAGGTCCAAGAATTATAAAAAAACACGAATGGCTAAGAATCACCCCACCCAAAAAATCTATAGCTAGAAAGGCATCGGGATAAGGCTCATTAGGAACTAGAAAGTTTTGATATGTAGCAAATAATATATTTTCTCTACCCATATAGATCGGTGATCCACATTCTATCACAACGGGAAAACATTTTAGGGACTTGAGGAGAGTGGAATGCCAAAAAATCTCCTTATTAGCCCACTCAAGACTAGATTTATGATGGAGATTGCATCATAGGGGTACGCTCATTAGAGGATGGGAAAGTTCAAACCATTGTGAAGAGTCAATATTTACTCACTAAACCAAGATATATGACCTAGATTCCTAACCTAACTTTGGTCTTATTTTTCTCCTAGCAATCTATGACAGAGATATTTTTCTCATTTTTACATAGCAAGTTCATCAAAGGTTAAAATCAATAGAGAAGAGGAAAAAATAGAGGAAATATGCCATCAGAAACTAAGGATCTTCCTGCAATATCACTATTTTTGCTACAATAAGTAACATTGTTCTTCTTCTACTTCTCTTCTTTCATTCTTTCTCTCTATAAGCATAATTTGAGAAATATACATTTTAAAGGGATGTAAGAAGGCCTGAGACAATGATTTAATAATCTCTTATTGTCCCAAACGCAAGTGCACTTATTGTATGAATGAATGGTGGTTTTAGACTCTAGATTTTATAGTCCTCAACAATAGAGATATTATTTTATCAATAAACTATTGGGTTTGTTTTATAATTAATATTGAAGCACATTAATACTAGTGAAGTAATATATATCAAGTAAATTATGTTGGTTTCCTTTTTATGTTCTATCTCACATGAAATTGAATACACCAATGGTTATATGTTTTCTTTGCACATTTTCTATCTAATGAATATGTTTTAGGAAAGTAATTCAACCTCCTTTGAAGCTAATATTTGTTCATTTTGTTTTAATTATGTGTCAATTAGAACTAGAATAAGATGGTCATGGATATGAAAATAATTCCAATGCTAAAACATGTTGAATCCCCCTATTATTTAGCTTTTTGGTCAACCCTAAACCATAATTCAACATCTTGTTATTTTCTTTAAAAAAAAATTGTAGATGAAACACGATGTACCATCCTATCCCCACAATATATTCAACAATAGCTTCATAAAAAAAAAATGCTCTAGTGTAGGTTAGTTCAAATACCTTTTGCACAAATATGGATACCCCTTGTTTAGCTTGAGTGTTAGATCATAGGCGTAAAGTGGCACAAGAAGGTTCTCCTATACACTATGCCATGAGACCAAAACCCTTATTGAGAGCAAAGGGGAACAACCTAAGTGGTAACATGGGAAATGGAATTGATGATGAGGAGAGATATCTTCATGGAACACATTGATATATTTTTGGAAATAGTGGCATTAAACTATAATTGTTTTCGAGGAGAGATATCTTCTTATAGAATAAATAAATTTTAGGCAACATTGACATAGGAACTCGCAACATTACCTAATAGAGAATTTCCCTTCATATATAGCAACAAATAAATTAATGATTCTATTATTCATTTGTTTTTGGGGCTTTAACCTAGTAAATGATGATATCCAACATATTACATTATTGAATATTTGTAGTTGATTATAACTTTACTAGTAACTCCATTGGGTAATGATACCTTATTCCCATTGCTACTAAATATTTGTTACTTATGGTGAATAAGTAGTGGCTCTTTAGGAAAATACATCTCACTTGGAATCTTGTGACTCCATATCCATGTCATGGAATTTTTCCAAGCTCAAATCAAGACATATATCTTTGGAAACCAAATCCCTGTTGACACCATCTATTCAAGTTGGGTTTATAATTTTTCTTGTATATTGTTGAATCCCATCTTAAAATGCCCCTGTTGTAATTTTATTATAAACTATATGAATAATCTTCTTTCATTTACATTCCTACCTTCAAATACAATATTTTAAATCTTACTTAAGATAATATGTTATATCTCCATTTGTTGGTCCTAAACCCTTATGCTCAAACACCCCTAATGCCATGAACAAAAATCAACAGTGCGTTGTGTTATTCAAAAACCCCCATTTCTCTATTTTATAAATTTCCTATGAAATTTATTTTATTAAAATGGGGACGCTTAATAAATTTTAAAACATCCAAAAACTATTAAAAAATCCCATAACCAAACTTTAATACTTAGGCTTTTTAATTAAAACCCAAGTATTAAACCTTTATTATTAAAAAATAAATTTTAAATAGCCCCCGAAACCAAGATCACACTTAAGCTTTAAAAGCCTTAAGTATTAAAACATGGGTTATTTAATTTTAAAAACATAATAATTAAAGTTATTTCTTTATAACTCCACCATAACCCTCGCATTTCAAATCAACATCACAAAAAAAAATTCCATGGTAATACTTGCAGCCCCTTCCCAATTGTGATATGCGATCTTAAGCCTAGACCCGACGAGAAATTTAATCTAGTTCATAAATCCTCGCGCCCATGGATCACAATAACCACAGAACTTAAGTCTTTACCCCGCTCCACACCATCGATTGCAATATGCGATATACCCCGGACCTGAAGAGATTATACATGCCAATCCATAAATCCCCCACGTCCGTGGCTATCGTAGTTACCAAAGGGTCATGCCTCCTGCCTCATGCCGATTGCGATTGCGATTTGCGATATGGCCCGGACTCAACGGGATGCTCAACTGTGATTCATAAAAATCTCGCATTCGCGGCTATCACAATTCTATTAGCCATGCTGCATGTTCCAAAGACTCCTGCCAAATGTGATTGCGATTTGTGATAAGACCCTTTCCAGTTCCATATCATTTGCCATGTCATCTGCCATGTCATCTTTCCACATGGATCTACCACGTCATAGTGAAGTCACCATCACGTCATCCCACATATCGCAAATCGCAAGTCTTTCGGCCACTTCTTATAGTCTGCCACTCCATAACCCGATTGCGATATTCTTGAGTATTGTGATTTCGATATCTTTGTGTATTGCAATTCCGATCAAGACGTAAAGTGTGATTGCGATTATTCTGAGTTCTACTCCTGGTCTAAAAGCGATTGTGATTTGATTGCGATTGCGATTATTACGCTTATATATGTTAATGCGATTGTGATTTAATTAAACAGCCATAGATCTTACACTGCTTTCCACTTACGCTCGTTCCTTTGTCTCTGCTCTGATAGCCGATAGCGATATAACTCCACCATATCCCTCTTCCATTTGCTCTTTCGCAATTACGATATTTCAAATAAAATGAAAGGCTTACTCCTATTTCTCCTCCACGGTGTTTACGACTACAGTTGTTATGCTCCAAGTTTTAAGCCTAATTTTCTGCAAATGTCATTTGTTTCAAATGAAACCAGGGAAAATTTTAGGGGCTAATATTCGTAGGTGGGCTGATTTTCCATGTTTTTTCCAAAAAAAAGATTCACCAATTTCCATTTTTTTAAATGATTCCCCACATTTTATAGTATAATTTTTTTTCCTTAAAAATTGCGAAAATTTTATATAGACTAATATAAAATTATTAGAAATATAAATATTTTTACAAAAATATTGCCAAACATTTTACAATTTGCATATTAGGGACTAGTAAGATTCGCCAAGGTTTCTAAACTTTAAGATAAATTTCCATCCTTAAAATTTTCCTTGAATGAAACTCACTTATGAGTCTCAATTATTTTTAGCTTATCAGTTTATGTTTTTCGGTCTTCGTGCAACATAACAGAAGAGGACACGTTGCAGATAAGTGGTTGTTCAGTTCATCAAAAGAAGGCTGAAATGACAGAACAACAAGATAAGAGGGCAGCGTCGCAGATAAGTGGTTGTTCAATTTAGGAAAAGAAGGTTGATTTGACAGAACAGAGCAATCAGACAATTGTATGAAATTCTATTTTTCAGATGCGTGATTAAAAGGAATTGTTCAACTCCCTTAACGCTTAGGCAAAAGAATCTGTTTTCAGTAGGGGCTATTTAAACACGCTGCTGGCGTTAAAAATTGGCCTGGAATTTGAAAGAGAAAGTCAGGGAGGTTTGCACTATTGTACCTATTAGTCTTTTTAGTAGAATTATAGGTCCCAAATCTAGGGAGATAAGCTTCTAATACTGTATCTGTGGATTATATCTATTGGTGGAGAAGCTCTTGTTTATCATGCACTATTGCTGAAAGGAGGAGACATTTTCTACAAGCAGAGATCGATTACAGACTCCAAAGGATTGTGCACTACTGTCGTTCTGTGAGGATCTGTAATTTGATTTCATTTATTAATAAAGGATCATTTCAATTAATGATGTTTAACACTATTGTTTACACGATTTAACTCAAATAAATTCTTATTTCAGTCTTTCAATTTATATTTTGAATGTATGAGTTAATAATTGGATTCATGCACTGTTGTTTAATCTTGAGTGTTAATTCATTTAAAAGTTTGCTTAAACTATTCTACATGCTTAATTTTAGATATAATATGAGAGCTTAAGTTTGCATAGGAATAGTTAGTTATAATCTTAGATCGGCAAGCTATCTTCCGATTAAGGATAATAATTGTTTTCTTGTATACATGATGTCTTTTTTTTTTTTGGTTGTGGTTCACGAGCACCCTGGTCAGTGAGTGATCGCTACGTCCACGGAAAAATCTGGGTGATAGCTAGGCTAAATCGCTCCTCGGCCTACTGCAAGACCTGACCCCAAGGGCTTCGGGTGGATTCAACCCTGTGACCTCCCGATGGCGAGGCACGGCTTTGACCAACTAAGCTAACCCTTGGGGCTTGCATACATGATGTCTTATTTGAACTAATTTAGTAATTTATCATGAATATTTGTAGTTCTTATGCATATGATTTTTTTCCGAGGAAAAAAAACGAACCTTTTTATAAGAAATAAAAAAGTTACAAGCACATGAATTAACATTCCAGCTGGGTCTGTGATCTTTAGACCACCATCAGTCCTCAAAGCGAAAGACATGCTCCCCTTTGAGTCACCATCCAAGCAAAAAACCAAAAAACACATAAGCATTTCTCCGCCTACTTCCAGCACTGTACCGTTGCCTACTATGGGCAACTCTGTCAAGTGATTTTTCCAAGACAAAAAATAACGTGGGCCTCCTATTACCGCAGGAAAACAACCCACGGAGCTGTTTTTCATAAAAGAGTTTTTAAAGCAAATCCGATGAAACAAAGATAATAAAAAACCAGCACAGATTTTTGATCTGAAGCAGGAAAGAAGTGCTGAAGAAAGACTGTCAATACATCCTGTAGCAGCAAAAATTAAGTGTAAGGAGGTAGATCCGACACACGGATCTGATCGCTCATATGTTCAGCTATCCTCCACGAGTCCACAACGAGCTGCAAACCCTCTTTAGAAAGCCTATCTGCATCTTCGTTCCTGTCCCTGTAGATATGTTCAATGGAAAAAGTATTAAAATGAAGTTTTAAATTTTGAATCTCTTCCAGAAGTGGTCTCAACATATAATTTTGACACCTGTATTTTCCAATGACCCAGTTAATTACATTCAGGGAATCACCAAAGATCTGAATAGTGAAAATGTTTCTGTTTATGAGCCAACAGAGAAGGAGTTTTAGAGCCAGGAGTTCAGCAAAATTGTTGGTGCCTGGGCCCAAACCCACAGCAGCTTTGAGAGAGTGAGAGGGATTGATATGAATAACAATACCAGCACCCGCGGTATTGTTTTGAGCTGCCCCGTCAAAGTAGGCCCACGGAATACCTTCCTTGATCCGTTCTTCCTTTTTTTGGGCTGAGATTTTTGGATCCTCGGGCTCCGGGATGCTAGTAAGGATGGCTGAGCTTTGAATTGCAATCACCTCCGCTGGAGTAAGTTGCTCTCTGAAAATGCTTCTGTTTCTAGCAATCCAGATACCCCAACAGAGGATGGGGGGGAGATTCCTAAGGTTCCTTTCTGGGTAATGATTCCACCAATATTCCCAAGCAGAGAGAAAAGAATCCCCTTCCCAGCGAACATTTTTTCCCAAGAGCTTTTTCACTTCTTCCCAAACTTTCCTTGCAAACGGACAAGAGATGAACAAATGGCAGATGGATTCTGAATCTAAGAAACATAGGGGGCACCTACCTGGACCCTGTTTAAATCTGGATTGAAGAATGTCCCAGGTAGGGATTTTCTTTCTTAAGACACACCAGAAAAATAATCTCGCTTTCTTGGGACACTTCAATTTCAGGAGGGGTTTTGCCCACCATTCTGGGATTACCCACCCTTTTTTTTTCATCAAGAAAGCATACCCCGCCTTTGGGGAGTAGACTCCATTTTCTGCATGAGCCCACACCAATTGATCTGGCTTATCTTGAATTCTGACATTTGATCTCATTAGCTCCTGAATGAAAACCCCCCACTCATTCCTCCACCTGGGATCAATTCCTAACTCATCTTCGGATTTCCATGCTTGACCCCAAATGGTTGACTGACCCATATTTGCAATCTGATTTAAACCAAAAATCCCCTTCGAATCCAGGTGACCAATCATTTCAGGAGGAAGGGCGAAAGGTTCATTGCATCCAACCCAAGGGTCTCTTCCAATTTTTACGTTTTCACCATTTCCTACTTGCCAAGCCAGACCCTGTTCAATTACTTTGAAAGCATCTACTGTGGCTTTCCATATCACAGAGAAGTTCCTTCCTTTCTTGTTTGTGCTCCTTATCCAATCTTCTAGGGGCATGGGATCTATATATTTCCTTTTTACTACTTTGGTCCAAAGATTCTCAGCAGAGATTAGACGCCATCCAGACTTTGCTGCTAAGGAGGAGCTGAAGTCAATGAGATTTTTAATGCCCCAACCACCCCAGTCTTTTGGCCTTGCAATTTTATCCCATGACACCCAAGGAAGCACTGAGTCCTCCTTTGTCCCTGACCAAAGAAATCTGCTGCAAAGTTGTTTGATCTTGTGAAGTATACCTTTTGGGATCCATGTTAGAGCTGCCCAGAACACAGGCATGGCCTGGAGGACAGAATTCACCAGAGTCAACCTGCCTGCTCGGGACAGCCACTTGAAACTCCAATGGGATATTCTTTGTTCAATCTTAGCCACCAGCCAGCTCCAGTCCTGCTTTCTGTACAAAAGAGGTTTTAACCAAAAACCAAGATATTTGAAAGGATTCTCCAGTTTACAAGCCTCAAATGGAAGGTAAGATAAAACCAGAAGTTCCTCCTGTCTATTGAAACCCTCCAGAATAAGCTGGGATTTTCTAGAGTTTATTTGAAGGCCTGTCGCTTTCAAGAACAAGTCAAGAATGCTTTTAAGCTCTTTAATTTCATTTAAGCTGCCATTTGTAAATAATAAAATATCATCTACAAATAGGAGGTGGGTAATAAACAAATTTACAGCTACTTCCAAACCTTTTACCAAACCTGATCTTTTGGCAGATGATATCAATCTGCTGAGGCCTTCAGCAGCAAGAAGAAAAAGCAGAGGAGAAAGGGGACACCCTTGCCTCAATCCCCTTTGACTTCTGAAAAACTGGGATGCTGCCCCGTTTATTAATACTGCAAAACTTGCATTTGATATACATCCCATGATCCAGCTTATGAAATCCACCTTGAATCCCAGGTGAGTTAGCAGTATCCTTAAATAATTCCAGCTGATTCTGTCATATGCTTTGGAAAGGTCAATTTTTAGCACAACCCCTTTTGCTTTTGAGACCCTGATGCTATGAATGGTCTCCTGAGCCACCCCTATAGCTTCATGTATTTGGCGACCGTCCAAAAAACCAAATTGTTCCGGAGAAATGCAGCTTGATAGGATCGGTTTCAGGCGAACTGCAATGGTTTTTGCAATGATTTTATAAATGCAGTTGCACAGAGAGATCGGCCTGAAATCCTCAAAAGATTCCGGATCGTCCTTTTTAGGAATAAGAGCAATGAAAGTAGCATTGAAAGGGGCATAAATCTCACCTTTTCTCCTTGATTCCTCCACCACCTCCGTTAATTCTTCCCCAATCAGATCGAAGAAATAGTTCTTATGCATATGATAAATAAGGAATTGGATATATTTTCAATAGGCACTTCTGAAACTATTTACTAAGTGTTTAATTGTTAATATTTATGTTAATGAGGAATAAGATCTTGTGAGCTATCTCCTTGATCTAATTCCTCCATATTAATTCTAATTCTTTAAATCTTCTTTTCCCATTAAGTTAAGTTGGCTCTCAATTGAGAGAAGGGTTACCCTTTCCTTCAATCGAGATAGGTTAGATTAATTGCATTGTAGACTTAGTATTGCATGTGTTATCATAGATATTACATTTTAGAAGTCCTATTTTGAGGCAAAACTTTATATTGGTTTGGTTTTTCCCCAAAAACAACTTAAGGATCATTCTTCTTGCTTTATCAACTCGAAGAATTGATCTGATGGCCTTAGCCATTAGCAATTAAAGGCATATTTAAAGCTGATAGCGGTTGGGAGAAGGTAACTATACCTAATTGAACCTGTTGGAGCCAATATCCGAAACGGAAAAGGAGTTGTTTTAAGGTCCGGACCGGGTGGTTATCCCCAATTTTGTTGCAGCGAATTTTGAGGCATCAACACAGTGTTATATCAATACTTGGTCGGTTGCAAGGTATTAACTAATAATCTCCCCTACAATGTTAAGCTCTCCACAAACCCCATGTTAATCCCTAGATATTTATTTATTATATTTCTTTAATGTCATGTAGATCCTTTAATTGTATTTGTATCATTTTCTCCTATATATACCAAGTAGACCTAGTTTTAGAATCATTTCATCGTATACATTTTTTTTTGTAAAAACATGTTCCCCCTCAAATAATAATATATTTAATTCTCCTATCTATTTCTTGGTGTGTGGAGTTACTTTTCTTTCTATTTTAAGCCATTTGGGTGTCTATTGCCTAACATTTGGTTGAAGAGCATATGATTTGAAGGTTTTTCTCCTTAAAATGAGCCACCTTGGCATTTTCACTATAACATTTTTTTATTGGAAGTTTCAAATAATGATATTTTTAAGACACTAGTGAGACACAACAAAGCACTTGTGGTAACAAATTTAGGTTGTTTTTTCACTATAGTTTTAGAGTTATAACTTATGGAAATTAGGGTTTTTGACTAGTCCTAAAACTAGTCTCAAATAATTTTGGGGAGGGGGTGTGCTAATGCACCTCGCTGGACAAGTTGAATTATCTTTTTCATGGACTCTTGGGAAGACCACCAACAAAAAACCTCAGACTTATGAACAATTTCATGGGTTTCTCCAGTCCATGTCATTCAATATCCATAATCTATTAATCATAATAGGGGACTCCAAGATTATAATTCACCTTGGTTCCTCTACAACAAATTTCCAAGTTGAACATCCTATTTAAAAGGATTTAATCCTATTTGAAAATTTTAAATGGGTTCGTAGTGGTTCATTTTTTGTGGCATAACAACTCTATAGGAGACCAATTAGAAAATAGGGTGACATCATTAGAATTTGACACACTTCTTGTAAAATGAGAGGGTGAGTCACTAACCAATTTTGCAATATCATAACACACAAAGGGGAGTGTTGGAGGTGGAATGATGTCGACGAAGTGACATTTGTGTATATGTGTTCATATCCTTTAATGGATCCAACGAAACTCCAAATGTAAGAATACCACAATTCTTAAACTTAACATTGTATCGAAGTTAAATTTTGTTTGATATTGAGTTGAATAATGTACACTATTGGGATCTATAGTATGGAGATATTGTTTTTAAAATCATGCGTTAATATTGGGATTTTTAAATTATTGGAAGCTAATAGACTAGTTTTTTTCTTTAAGTATTTTGATGTAATGATGCACCCTTAGATGCATATTTCTTAATCTAATATTTTTAGTTACAGTTTAAAAATACTAGTTTCAAATAGTGTTCTAGGTAAATAATCATATAGGTAATTGAGGAGACATATCAAAGTACACATGGTAAAAATTTTAGGTTTGGATTTCCTATACTTTTAGAGTTATAGCTAGTATGGAAATTAAGGTTTTTTTACTAGTCCTACAACTAGTCTCAAATAGGTTCTCCAGGTAAAACAATCATATATGATTCTAAAAAGATCTAATTTTATTTAACTAGTTTTATTAGAAATAGGACATATTATAGTGTTTCATATCCAAATTTCATAGTCACATGAAAAAATTAGACATGTGACATTCCATACAACTTTGCGATTTGAAAAGGACCAAAAATTAAAAAGTTTTGAAGATGTTACCATAAATTTCGCTTGACATATCAAATTTTGGTCAAACCTATGGCAATGCAAAGAAAAAATATCATGGTAATATCTGCCAAAGTTTGAGATTTAAAAGAAGAATTTTTTTGTAGATATGTCATAAGAAGGGTCATCCAACAAGGCAGTCTCCAAACAAGGGTTATTAAAATTATGTAGCTTACAATTAGCATAACATTTGATTGGGAGACCAGTTTTGGTGATTCAAAATTGTAATAAAGAGAAAAAAATGAGGAGTATTATTATTTTCTTACATGAAAAAGGGTTCTAAAAAATTACACTCTTGTTAAACCTCCAAAGTATTCATATGATATCTCATTTGAAGAACCAACCTGATAAAAATGAGTGATATTATGTCAAAACTAGTTGATTTCAAACATTCTCAAGAAATACTTAAAAAAGAAATGGAATATAAAATGGAAAAGTTGATGGATCAAAATATGGAACAATTACAAAATTAGGATTAAAACATAGCCCACAAGGAGGAAGCTCAATTGGCGATCATCATATTATGACATATTATGTAAACCATGAGATTCAGAGTTCAAATGTCCCATGGATCCAACCAACGAAAAAAATATATATGGGTTAAAACATGAATAAAAGGATGGGGCAATTATAAAATTCCATGTTAGACATGATCTTACATACCCTAGATGAGAGATTCCCTAAAGGATATATTTGGATGTAGAGAAATCATAAAAATGTGGTGAACATAAGTATTGAGGCCGAAGAATCAGGACTATTCATCACACCAAGATTCACATCATCAGAGGTTCAAATCAACACCAAGGACTACTTAATTGCTAAGGTTGATATGAGTAAATTTTATGGTAACGATGTTATAACATGGATATTCTATATGGGGAAATTCTTTGATATACACCAAGTAGTGAGCTTACAAAAGGTAAATTTTGCATCATTGTATGTGTTAGGGCTTAAATCTACCTCAGGCTGAGAAAGGTAGGATCTAGGGTAACATCAAACCACGCTTAACCTGGTAGATAGCCCTACCAGGTCGGGAGAGGGCTCTCTCCTTGTCAATCTCAGAAAATATGGCCAATGAAAGCATGAGATGACTGATATAATGATTGATTTTAGGCTAGGTATGCAGGGAAAATTTTAAGAACCCCCCCTAAATTTATAAATATAATAAATGGGCGAATCTCCATGGTATATAGGAAAAATGGAAGGCGATTTTATCAATAATATAATATGTATATATAATTTTTTGGCGAATCTCTCACCAGGCATGGCGAATATTTTACTCTTGTAAGATCTTGGTGAGTCTTTCACTAAATAATAAAACTTTGTAAAGTCCTACTGAATCTTAGCATAGGCTACATGCTGGTTTAATTCCCCCATTTAAATAGGCTACATTCCAGGTGAATACCATGGGTCAATACCATGTGCCATTTTTATTTTTATTAATTCTAATATTAGGGTTAATAATGGTTTTTTGCATGGTATTAATAACAATCTAGTCCATGGTATTTGTCCCATAGTATTTTGGCCATAGGTTTCACCTAAATAGAACCCATTTTTTGAGTGTTCCTAAATATAAGGTGACTTCTGGAGTAAATATAAAAAAATGTTTTATCTGTTTACCATACCTCTCGTTTATTTATATTTTTATTAATTTACCATACCTCTTTTACAAATATGGTATTTGACCCATAGGATTCACTTAAAGAAAACCTCTTTCTTGAGCCTTCATAAATAGAATGAGGGTTATGGACTGAATATAAAAAGAGGTTTTATTTATTTACGATACGTCTAGTTTATTTATATTTTTATTTATTTACCATACCTTTTGAGTAAGTATAAAAAGACGTTTTATTTATTTACCATACCTCCACTTTACTTATATTTTTATTTGTTTACACCCTTACATGTATATAAGGTGACTTACGGAGTAAATATAAAAAATGTTTTATTTATTTACCATACCTCTCATTTATTTATATTTTTATTAATTTACCAGACCTCTTTTATAAATATGGTATTTGGCCCATAGGATTCACTTAAATAAAACCTATTCTTGAAAATGGGCGAATGGATTCGCTTAAATAAAACCTATTCTTGAAAATGGGCGAATGGAAGGTTGTAAGTCCTAATATCAAGGGCTAAATTTACCTTTTTTACCCTCTCCCTTAAAATAAGGTGGGCTATTTGAGGTGATTTGTAAAAATGTACTATGATACAAAATATTCGCCCACTAAAAATTTAAAACCCCTTAATTTCGCCAAAGGGCGAACATTCGCCCCTAAAATTATCCTTGTAGGTATGTGTACAGGGGTGTTTGATTGAATTTGATAATGTTTTGTTGGCTCAAATGTGAAAGGCAGATTTGGGTCCGAGGAATGAGGCTCAGTTTTGTAGAGATCTCTATGGGGCAAGGTAGGAAAATGGTTTAACACTTCAAATTGAGTGAGATGGAGAGCTTTTAGACTGGTGAGGAGTTAGAGAGGGCATGAAAACTCAGGGATCCTCCTCAAATAGCTGAAAACATAGATAACTAAACAAACCCTACGTAGAGCACTGCACTTTCAATGTATTCTACCTTTTATCCTTGTTTGATTTAGTTAAGATGAAGCAAAGAGAGATAATGGCATACATAAAACACATGTAAACTTACAATTATAGAAGAAAACACAATACCAAAGAAAGATGCCACATGAATCCCATAAAGTGCTGCAAACCCTGGTCTATTCCTTAGCCAAACTACTGAAATGAGTATACAATGAAGCTCCAAGCTTTCCCAAAAGTCCAACCATGCTAATGACTGAAAAATTACAAGGTATAGGCAACCAAAAACTCATCCTAGCCCCTAGGGGTCGATCTCATAAGATTAGGATCTGTTCCAACAAAATCTAAACTGCGAACTAAAAAGTAGGCAGTGGAATAGCTTGCCTCTAAAAACTAGGAAACTGATTCATTCAGTTTCAAACTACCTTTTGATGGATGAATCTACCTCTATGAGTGAAAATTTAGCATAATTACATCAAAATCCATCATGTCACATTAAATTACATCATGAGTTTGAAAATTAGAAGGAAAAAAGTCAAACTGTGAAAAAACTAGGCGAAAAATAGAGTTTTTGACCAAAAATGAGCAAAATTCCTCCAATGCGCGCATTGATTTCCCTATGCGTAGTGCCTTTTTGCAGCTGATTTTGGAGGCCTTCCTGGTGTTACAATTTTCTCCAAGTGGGCTTGTTGGAAAGGTCTACCTGTCTACTTTCCATAACAAGTGGAATTTTTGAATTTGGCCTCCATTTGCCCCTCCAAAACTGAGTTCTCCCAAGACTGCTTCCTGTGTGTCAAAAAAGGGGCAGAAAGGTCATTTTTGAGGTGTTTTTGACCTTTTTGGAAGCTCAAAACCTGTCAAAATTTCTTGGCCATTTGTGTGCATGCATATTTTTCCATGACAAATCCAAAAATTCTGAGTTTTGCTCAAAAGGAGGTCCCCATCAAAAGCGAGTGCCAAGTGGCACAGCGCATCAGGCAGAAAAGCCTGTTTTTTAAGGCAAAAATTCCAAAATTGCAGAAAGTGTCCCAAATTTTTTGAAATTTGGGCTAAGTGTCCTCCATTAATTGCTGTGTTGGACCAAGGAAGCCTCAGCCAAGATTTGAATTCTATCTTGCTCTTTTCACTTCCTCGATGCCTTCTTCAACTTGGCCTTCAAAATCTTGATTCTTGCTTTGCACACCTTGTTTCTCGCCAAGTAGTGGTATGCCATGTTCCTCAACATATTTTTCTCATTTTTTGCCTTCTCCAGCATCCTCTCCAAGTGCAAGTTTGTCCTTTCAAGCCAAGATTCACGATCAGCTTGGATTTCTTGTTCAAGTGTTGTCAACTTGGTTTTCCTCTTCTTGGCAGCTTGCCATTTTGCCTTCATGTTTTGGAGCTCCATGATGATTTGATCTTCTAGTTGTTTGTTCCTCTACTCCAAATAGTTAATTATCCACTTGGCTCTTTCCAGATTGAGAGACAAATGATGAATGTCATCTTGTTGCTCCCGAATGACTTCTTTGAGCTTTGAGCTTTGTGAGCCCAAATCTGTGTCATCATCCTGAATGAGGATGAAATCTGCCTCTTGACCTCCTGACGGTCCCTCATCATGCAAGGAATTCTTACCCTTGTCTTGTACCTGCTCTACTGATGACGAAAATGAGACCCCTTCCACCCCGGGTGGGGATAGTACTCATTGCTGCTGCTGCAACTCGGCAAGTGAAGTGGGCTCCTCCCGGTTATGTTTTCCACTTTTGTGAGGCCTCCTTGGTGCATGCATTTCTCTAGAAGAATCACTGACTGTCTCCTCATCTCTGACTCCATGTTTGCTAATGTGTGAGTTTTCTTGATGAGTATGAAGAGATTTATGGTGTTTTTAGTTTTCTGCTACCAAGGATGAGAATGTATGAGGGACTGTGGAGGGAGAGGGTATGAGGGGTTTTGGGAATGTTATTGACAATTTTTTTGGGAAATAGGGGGTTTAGGGAATAGTATGTAGGCTTAGGGACTGAATTTGTAACTAGGGTTTGGGATAGTGGGAGTTTGGGATATGGGTTTAGTGAATTTTAAGAATATGGGAATTAGGGAATGAGTAGATGAAACTAGAAAATAAATGGAGGAGTCAAAGAGTGAGGGAGTGATGGAGTGGACTTGGCAGAAAAAACACAAATGCAAACCCTAGGCAATTGTTTTTGAGCAAAAATTGCAAGGAGGTAGGGTTTGAGTTTTATCTCACTAAATCACCATAAGCACCAAGAGAAATTCATTCACTGGTCATGGATGGATGTTAAATTAGTTGGGAAATGAAGAATTTATCAATTTGAGAGTCTTTGGATTAAAATTTGAATGGATTTCAGGCTTTTTAGCCCAATGCGTCGTGCTAGTTCATTTTTTACACTGCAGAGGGCTGCCCAATGCGTCGCGCCATCTCAATGCGTAGCGCCATTTTACAGGAGACTTTTGGAGGCCTTCCTGGTGTCCAAATTGGGCACAGGATAGCTCTTTGGAAATATTATTGAGTATTCTTTCCAACCCAACTTGAATTTTTCAATTTGGAGTTCATTTACCTTGTCAAAAATCAAATCTCCCAAGACTGGTCAAAATGTGCAAAATGAGGCTGCCTCAAGGCAGAGTGCTGTTGTAGTCAACTTTTGAAGGTCTTCCTCAACTCAAAATTGAGCTCATGATATCTCATTGGAAATATATTTGTGTCTATTTATCATTTGACTCATCAAGCAAGTCATTTGGCCAACCAAACTAGGAGAAAACGTGATTTTCCCAAAGTCACTTCAGAGGTTCCTCAATTCTCCTGAGGCAACTGTATTTTTGACATTTCTCTAAAACCATGACACCTGTGTAAAACGTGAAGGAGGTTTTTCTTCCTTGGCCTATTTTGGACAAAAACCTCTCTCAGGTTTCCCAAATGCATCTTTACTTGCTTGGAAAAATCATTGAAGTAAAACCTATCCCGATGTGTGGAACAGGGGATTTATCGAAATGAAGCGAAATGAAGGGGATAATGGGCTTCTAAATTCTTGAGAAAATTTTGGGAAGTAGGGAGGGATGTTAGGAAGCAGGGGAAAGTATAATTTCAGAGATTGAGAGAGGGGAAGAGGTTCAAAAGGGCAAAACAAAGGCCTAGCCTACAAAATTGTCAAGTTGTAGCAAGAAACTAGGGTTTGTGCGAAAATGAGGAATTTGGGGGATATCAATGATGGGAAGTGTTTAATAAGATACATTTAAGGATAGGGGAAGGTGTATGAACATCAGGATACAAGTTTTATTGATGATTTGACCATCCAAGAGAAATTACCTTCAAAACCCTAGGAGAGGGAATGAACCTTACCTAGGCACAACTGAAGCATGAACAAGGTGTAAAATGACCCTTTGGAAGCTGGCATGATGATGACAACCCTCTGAATGATGGTACACTTAGCTGAATGGTGACATGGACCGACATTTGGACAACTTTGACAGGAGTAAAAGCAAACCCTAGACCTAATACCTAGTGACCAAATTTTGCTTGAAGACTCACTGAAATGACAAAATTTGACCTTGACACCTCAAAATCACTTTGTAAGAGCATGTTTGATCACTGGAGGAAGGATGCAAAGACTGACACTAACAGTATGTAAAACCTTATTAGTTTGTTTGGTACTAATGGCTATGTGATTGGAGAAGGCTTTGAAAGTCTCTTTTTCCATTTTTATAAATGAATTGATAGAACATTATGGGGATATTTAAAAGTAGTACATTATTTGGTCAATTGATAAATCGTTGGCAAGGAGGCCTAATAATAAAAAATATTTAGCAATTGCAAAAACTAAGTCTCATTGTAAAGAATATTCTAAAGGATAATTTGTTAGATATCTTTATGGGAACTTTAAAGGAGAGAATTCAACACATGGTTAGTTTAAAGAATGATTTCAATGAAACTAGGTTAGTTTAAAGTAAACATATGGCTACTAGAAGAGAGGTCACTAACAACTATAGGGAGCATCATGTTCTCTCTCCTAACCTCACTCAACCTACAAGGTTGACACCTCAGAAAATAGATAAAATAAGAGCAAAGAAACCAATTGTTTGAATATGATAGAAAGTATAGTAATGGGGATAAACGTATCGAGAATAAATTACTCTACATAGGTTGTGAATATGAAGAAGATCAATAATTGGAACCATTACAGGATCTAGAACTAGAAGAGACTACTCCAATCATATATTGTCATGCATTGGTTGGAATTAGTAATTTAGTACTTCATAAACACTCACCATAGAAGGATATATCAAAATAAAAAGGGAACATTGTTGATTGATTCTAGTAGTACCCATAACTTCATTAATTACAAATTAGTGAAACTTATTAATTGCTTTATATATATAAAACCAAACTATCAAGTAATGATTGTAAATGGAGGTCTAGTAAATTGTTTAGGGAAGTGTTATAGTATTAATCTCACTACAAGGGGAATATTTATTTTATATTCCCATGATTGTATTCCAAATGGGTGGTGCTAACGCTGTATTAGGGGTCCAATGGTTACAATCATTGGGAATATTTTCTCTTAAATTTTAGGATTTTTTCATGAGATTTCTCTCAGAAGGAAGGTGAATTGAAATTATAGGTATCCAAGAGGAACTTCTAAAGAAACAAGTTGTAATGGCATGACAAAATTACTCAAAAATGGACACCATGGTATAGTTACACAATTGTGCTCACTAGATGTTCAAACATCTATACCCTCTACTTTGGTGGGTTTGAAAAATTTATCAACAATCATTTCAAGGTATTTGGAGAGATTCTTAAGGGTCTTCCACCTTCTCGAGATCATGACCATGCTATTTATTTTCAATTGGGAAGTGTACCACATAACACTAGCCTTAAAAGCATGCATATGAACAAAAGAATAATAATTGATGTATGATTCAAAAAATGTTAGAGGCTAGCATCATTCAACCTAGTAAAAGTGCTTTCTCTTTAGTAGTGGTGATGGTTTGAAAAAATGAATGTTCATGACATATTTATTTCGATTACAGACAAGTCAACAAAATGACAATTAAAGATAAATTTCCTTTTCCCATCATTAATGAATTATTAGATGAATTGTAAGGAGAATTTTTATTTACAAAGTTAGATCATCATTATGGATATCATCAAATCAAAATTAGGCAGAAAGACATCACCAAAATGACCTTTAGAACACATAAATATCATTATCAATTTTTGGTGATGCCATGTGGCCTTACTAATGCACATTCAACATTTCAAATCTTGAAGAATTCTATTTTCAAACCCTTTCTTAAAAAGTGTGTGCTAGTATTTTTTGATGATACACTAATCTACATCAAATCTTAGGAAGAGCATGTACAACATGTTCACATGGTCTTAAAACTATTAAAAGAGCATTAACTATATGGAAATCTGTTCAACTGTGCCTATGGCTTCAAGAGGTGAAATATTTGGGTCATAGTGTATCTCATGAAGGTGTCAAGGTGTGTAGAAAATCACGTAGATTCACAAGCTCATGCAATGTACTAAAGCACAGGACAAGAATCTATTTCTACTTTCAATCAGCGGAAGCCAATAGATCGATGAAAACAATATGAACAAGAAGAAGATAAATCAATGGCACATAAAACATGATGTATCCGGGGACATCCATTGCTCAAAACCCCACTATCTATATTGCATATATCAGAAATATGATTGAAGATACAAATCTTTTTCTCACTAGAATAATTCGACACAAGTATGCTCAACTCTCTCAGCTCAAAAGCTAGCTCTTAGTCAATTCTTAACCAATTCTGCAGCGCTCCAAGCCCCTAATATCTTGCGTAATTCCTAGGATGAATAACTTGTATTTAAAGGGAAATCATTCTTCCAAAACTGTGCAATCCAAACATAGGATCAATCTCTGATGCATGCATGATATTTACACTCCTGTAAATAATACAACTGATAGTATATTCTCCCTGCACTATAGTCTCAACTAAGTCTTTCTCAGAATCGACATGCATGAGTTTCTGATGAGGGAATATTTAGTTAACTAGAGTGACACTTGTGGATGCACTAGTGCACCAACTTACTATTAACTCTCTATTAGTTCCAAAAACAGTTTGGAACTAATTTAGTTGCACATAACTCAATAAATTGAGTGATCTAATTTCCAACTCAATTTAAACTCATATTAGACCCCTAAAACTTAGGGAGAACATATACATGACTATAGAAAGACTTCCAACTCGAAATTCCTAAGCTAATTAAGTTAATTAAACTTAATTAACAATTTACAAGTTGCTATGAGAATAGATTTAAGGACAAATTAAACTGGAATTTGTTGTTGCCATTTCTCAGCACCCCCTCTCAAGAAGAAAGGATTATCAGCTACCCCGATCTTGTCTCTGTGAAACTTGAATTTACATCTTGACAATGCCTTTGTCAAAGTGTCAGCATCTTGTTCCTCCGTGGGAATGTACTCTAACAACATAATTTTCCTTAATACACAATCTATGAGATGATGATATCAGATATCAATACGCTTGGACTGATCATGAAAAACTAGATTTTCATAGAGCTTGATACAACTCTGATTATCACAGTAAATCACAGTTGGATCCATCTATTGACCAAAAAAACCAACCAAGATCTTCCTCATCCAGATGGCCTCACATGTTGCCTGACTTGCATCCATGTACTTTGCCTCTGCCGAACTGCGTGCAACCAAACTTTGTTTCTTGTTGTACCAAGAAACCATCCCTAACCCAATACTGAAGATCCCTCTTGATGTGATCTTCATTTTGGATGGACACCCTGCCCAATATGCATTGGCGAAGCCTTGAAGCTTCACTTCCTCTATTTGTCTATACCATAATCCGTACTAAGTAATACCCCTGAGGTATCTCAATACATTCTTTATCGCCTTCCAATACAACTTGGTAGACTTAACCATCGCTTGACTAAGCTGGTTAACTACATAACACATACTTGGTCGTGTGTTCACTAAGTACATGAGTGAACCCACAAACTGCCTGTAAACAGTAGCTTCCGCTACTTCCCCTAAAGTAGCATCATCCTTCCTCCAGTTACCTGCTAGAGGAGTCTCCATAGGCTTTCACTCTCCATGTGGAACCTCCTGAGTATCTCATTGGCATACTTGCCTTGAGACACAAACAACTCCCCATCACCCTTCCATACTTCCATGCCCAGAAAGTAATGCATGAGCCCGAAGTCCTTCATCTCAAACTCTCAGCTAATCATCACATGTCAGTATGAGATCATCAACATAAAGTAAAATGATCAATAATTTACCTTCCACCACTATGTGGTATAGGTTCGCATCTGCTTCACTCTTTGTGAAGCCCAACCCAGTGAAGTAGCTATCTATCCTTATGTACCAAGCACGAGGTGCTTGCTTCATCCCATACAACTCTCTCTTGAGCTGACACACATGCGACTCATGGTCGAAGGTTTCAAAACCTTCAGGTTTCTCTATGTACACCTATTCCTCAATCATGCCATTAAGGAAGGTTGTCTTCACATCCATCTGATGTATCTTCCAACCCATCTGTGCTGATAGTTCCAATATAGATATGATCGATGAGTACCTTGCAATAGGGGAAAAGGTCTCATCATAGTCAATCCCCTCTACATGTGAAAATCCACAGACCATAAATCTAGCCTTATGGTTCTCCACACTAACGTTTGCAGCTTGCTTTACCTTGTGAAGCCAATGGGAGCTCACCGCAAACTTATCCTCTGGTCTTAGGACCACATCTCAAACACTATTAAGAACTATGGAGTCATACTCCTCCACCATGGCATCAACCCAAACCGGCTGTTGCACTGCTTCCTTAAAGGAAGATGGCTCTGTCACAACACATTAGCCCATAAGATCCATGTATCCAGTGTACTTCTCAGGTGACCTCCTCTGCCTACATTGAGAAGTGGGTGTTCCCACATTCTCCCGTACATCATACAACAATCTATCAACCTCTCTGGTGTGCTTTCTTCCCTCTCTGGAAGACTCTGCCTTAGTGGATGTCTCCACTCCTAGATCCTCTGCATGTGGTTGCTTCACATCAATTTGAGGCTCCTCAACCTTAGGAGCTAAAAACTCCTCATCCGCATGTAGCTCAAGCTCCCTTTCGAGGGAAACTCACATGGGCTTCTCCTCATCGAATCTGACATCCCTGCAAACCACTATCATCCTGCTGGTCAGGACGTACACCCGATAGTTGTGAGGTGTATCCGTGTACCCCACAAATATCTCGAACTTTGTTGTTGGGTCAAGATTCTTCCGTGCATCTTTGGTCACATTTCAATATACTGATGAACCAAATATCTTGAAGTGACTAACATCTAGCCTCTTACTGGAATAAGCCTCCTCTGGTGTCTTCATCTCAAATATCTGATGTGGGCTACGATTCTGAACATAAACCAATGTGGTGCATACCTAAGCCCACAAGTGTAGTGGTAGGACCTGATCATGCAACATCATCCTTTCTACCCCTACTATTCTTTTGTTCTTCCTCTCGGTCACTTTGTTGAGGGTTATGGGGTGTTGTCAACTGTCCTTTAGTCCCTTCCGCTGCACAAAATTTCTTAAACTCGTTTGAGACATACTCACCACTGTTATCACTCTGTAGAGATTTAACCTTATTTCCCGAATCTTTCTCCACCAATGCTTTAAAATCACAAAACTTTGTGAAAGTTTTATCCTTTTTTTGCATGAAAAATATCCAACATTTACGATAATAGTTATTAACGAATATAAAATAATACATGTGTTTGGTCATGGATGTTGTCGAGAATGGTCCACACACATATGAATGGACTCACTCTATAATAGCCTCTACTCGACTGTCTCTGTCGTGAAAGGAAGACTTGATGCATTTTCCCAAAGTACACCCCTTACATGTATCAACTTGCTCAAGCATACCTTTGGGAAGACCGGTAGAGATCTGCTGAAATATCTTCAAAGCCCCATGATGCAAGTGGCCCAATCGCCTATGCCACAACTCGCCAAAATCTTGGCTCTACACCCTTTTTGCTTTTGTTCTCAAAGAATTACACTCCTCTACCTCCAGTTTATAGAGATTCTTCACTCGAATCCCTATCTTCTTTACTTGACCCGTGGCTATGTGTCGAAGGAATGTCTTTCCTTTCGATAATATCACATCATAGCCTCTATCCTCAAGCATGGAAATAGATACCAAGTTATTCTTCAATGCGGGTACATACATAACATTCTTCAAAGTGAGTGGAGCCCCATGCTGCCTCTGAAAAGTAATCGTGCCCAATTCAGTAACATTATACTTCCTGTTGTCACCCATCTCAATATGCATCTGGAGATCTTTCTCATCTAGGTCACTGAATAACTCTTTGTCGCCCGTCATGTGGAATGAAGCTCCACTGTCTAAGTACCATACACTTCCCATCATTGATGACACCATGCATGCAATGAGGGAAAAGTCAAATTAGAATTTAGAGGCCAAAGCCTTACCCGCCTCTCCTCCTGAGGACTTCTTCTTGGACTTCTTGAGTGGACAATTTGTAGCAAAATGGCCTAGCTCATGACAATGAAAGCACTTAACTTTCGTCATGTCTTTCTTCTTACTTCCATGATAAGCATTTGATTTGGAATGGGAAGCTTTCCCTTTCCCCTTCTTCACCTTAATCGCTAAGGCACAATTCTCTTCATCATCGGTCTTTGATGAAGGTCCATCCCTGGTGTTCCTCCTGATCTCCTCCCGCATCAAATCCGAACACAATTGTTCCCAATCTAGTAGTGATCCAGGTGGATATTGGTGGCCACCTGCCAAGTCCACCTGGACCCCCACCATTGTCTTTCTCAGCATTTTCAGTTTCCTTAATTGTAGCACAGTTTACTATTTTTAGCAGTTTTTCGGGTCCTCAACTTCCGGAGCCGTTTTGAGGCCCTGGACCCATGTTGCCTTTCAAAGTGGTAGTACTCGGATAGATCTTTCTAACGAGCTATTGTACGCGTCAAACATAGATCATATGCCAAAGTTACGACCCCGGGAAGTTGATGTACCAATTTACCCCCAAACGGGGCCCACAGTTTGGCGTTTCATCTCCTAGGGTTAGGTTTTGGAATGTTAAGGGTTTTCCATTATTTCTCAACAATAAATAGGCCTTTGAGCCTCATTGTAAGACAGTTCAGAGGCATGTAGCCATCACATCTCTTCTCAGAGATAAGCTACCATCGCCCTAGCTGGTTTATTTCCATTTCTGGTTGTAAGCATATTTCAGTATTTTCCATTAATGAAATGAAGTATTATTTCCGCTGCATCTTTGTGTATATGGTTATCTCTGTAATTTGTTGCGTTCCTGTTTAAATCTGGATCAGTGGTATCAGAGCGGTCTGCTTTTTCTCTGTTTTTCTTTGCATGTCCCCAACAAGGTCGGGATATAAGGAGTTAGGGCTTGAACTGGTTGAACCTTTGCAAGACCAGCCTCGCAAATCCCGACGGCCTCCCATGGCGGACGAGAAGAAAGACGAGGGGGCAGGAGATCCCATCAAAATCTTGCTCGAAGAAGCCCTCGAGCAACAACGGAACGCGATGATGGACAACTTTGCCCAGATCCTTTAGCGTCTACCCAGAAGCAACGCATCGGCTTCCAGCAGCTACTCTGGAAACGCCACACCCTTTAAGGTACAAGTTAATTTTGAAATCCCCATATTCGAGGGTCAGATAGACGCAGATGCCGTAGATAAATGGTTAAATCTGCTAGAGGGTTATTTTTTTGTTCATGAATTTTCGAGTCGGGAAAAGATTGTTTTTGCTCTTCTCAAAGCAGCCCCCCACGTCAAGGACTGGTGGGAAACCTACTGCGAGCAGAAGGATGAAAGTACTGGCTCACTATTTTCAGCCGCACCCACCTGGGATTCGTTCCGGGATGCCATCAAGGAGCAGTACTACCCTGTCGGAAGCTATGAGGATGAATACATAAAGTGGACCACGCTGCGGCAGGGAAGGGACCAAGACGTGCCGGAGTTCACCAATCTTTTCCATACCCTTCGCACAAAGTTGGGTATCAAGGATTCAGAGCAACATTTGATACTCAAATACCGTGGCTGCCTGCACAAGTACATCCAGGAAGAAATACAATTCCTAAACATCCCCTCGCTCGGTGCAGCATACCGATATGCCGTCAAGGTCGAGCAGAAGTTTAAACAAAAGAAGCGAGACTTTGGGTCTGCGAATCCAAAGCAGGGGAAAGGTGCCCCTAAACCACAGAACAAAGGACAAAGCCAAGGCGGGACAGCCCAAGACAACCAGCCGAAGCAGCAAGCAAAGAACAGCGCTGTGAAGCCGAGAAAGGACACTGGAAAATGGTGCGAGTTCCATAAGAGCTCCACTCACAACACAAGTGAGTGTCGGGCCAAGCAGTCACTGGTGGCTGAGCTAAAGGTTTCAGAATCAGATGCATGTTTCGACTCTGAGTCAGAACCCGATAAGGGGTATGAAAAAGGGAAGCAGATCATTGATGCGGATCCCAGCGCCACTGTTGCTACCGCAAAGATCCAGAAAAATGAACTCGAAGATCCAGAGGAGGAGGAGCGTCTCTTCCACTCCCAGATGTGGGTAAAGGGCTCCCCGATACAGTTCATTGTTGATAGCGGGAGTCAAAAGAACCTCATTTCGGCAGAGGTCGTGAAGCGGTTGGGCTTACCGACCACAGCACATCCACAACCATACACCATTGGGTGGCTTCACCAAGGACGAGATCTTCGCGTGAGCCAGCAGTGTCGCCTTCCATACAACATCAAGCCCTTCACGGATGAGGTATTGTGTGACATTGCTCCCCTTGAAGTTTGTGATGTATTACTAGGACAACCATACTTGTGGAAGCGACATGCTGTGTATGAATCAAGGCCTCGTGCTGTTATTGTTACATTGGGAAATAAGTTGTTCAGGATACCAGACGTAGCACCACCTGCCACCATCTCTTTGATTACTGCAAAACAATGCAGTAAGATCATTTCCAAAACCAGGAAATTTGTTTTCTTGATGATACGCCCTCAAGGAAAGAAGAAGACAGTGGCCGCGGCCTCCAAACGGGGTCCCTCTGCACGACAACTACAGATGGACAAGGTTGTGGAGGAGTACGAGGACATCTTCACCTCCCCGACGGGGGTTCCTCTGCACTGTCAAGTCAAGCACTCCATCGATCTGACCCCAGGTGCGCCGCTACCCAATGGACCAATTTATCGGCGATCCGTTCTGGAGAACAATGAGATCAAGAGGCAGATTCAGGAGCTCCTGTAGAAAGGTCACATCCGTCCGAATTCATCACCCTGTGGGAGCCCGATCGTGTTGGTACAGAAGAAGGATGGGACGTGGAGACTCTGTATTGACTATCGGGCGCTGAACAAGATCACTGTCCGTAATAGGTACCCGATCCCGCGGATTGATGGCCTCCTAGACCAACTAAAGGGGGCAAAATATTTCAGCAAGATCGATCTGAAGTCAGGATATCACCAGGTACCAATCGAACCCTCCGATGTGTGGAAGACTGCTTTCAAATCCAAGGAGGGCCTCTTCGAATGGTTGGTCATGCCTTTCGGATTGACGAATGCTCCTGCAACCTTTATGAGGCTAATGGATGACATCTTGCGGCCATCCACCAACTCCTTTGTAGTAGTATACTTGGATGACATTCTGATCTTCAGCCAGAGTTGGGAAGAGCACCTCCACCACATCCGACAGGTTCTCCAAACACTGCGACAACACAAGCTATGTGCCAATTTGGAGAAATGCACTTTTGGCATGACCCAGGTTCAGTATCTGGGATACATCATTGATGAACAGGGGGTGCATGTCGATCCAGCCAAGATCCAAGTCATTCGGGATTGGCCCTCTCCAACCACTCTAACAGAGCTCCGCAGCTTTCTAGGTCTTGCCAACTTCTACCGCAGGTTTGTGTTGGGGTTTTCTCATATTTCTTGGCCCTTGAGTCAAGTCACCAAGGGCGGGGCGAAAGCAAAATTCTTTTGGTCTGAATCTCAAAAGAAGGCATTCAGGGAGTTGAAGGATCGCCTCTGCACGGCACCAGTGCTCGCGTTACCAGATTTACAACAACCATTTGAGGTCGAGACAGATGCCTCTGACTATGCTATTGGGGCAGTCCTTACTCAACATGGACATCCAGTGGCATATCATAGTGAAACACTTTCAGACACAGTCCGGAAGTACCCCACTTATGATAAAGAGATGTATTCCATTGTACAGGCCTGCCGACAATGGAAGCATTACATTTTGGGGAAGGAAACGGTCATCCACACAGACCACCGACCTCTGCAGTTCATACAGACCCAAGGGAAATTGCAGAATGATCGCCATCAGAAGTGGTCTACATACCTGCAACAGTTTCACTTGAATATCAAGTATAAAAAGGGTAGCACCAATAATGTTGCAGATTGCCTCAGTCGGCCACCGATCATGGCGCTAACCACCGTGCTCAACTCTTGTGGGCACGAGACTTCTGATTGACCACTTCTCTACAAAAGCGACCCAGAATTCGGCCACACATACCAGACACTCTTGGAGGGTCGGCATGTTGCAGATTTTCACCTCCAGGACGCCCTATTATGCCACCTCGGTCACCTTTGTGTTCCTTCAAGCGAGCGTGCCAAGATGATTTGGGAAGCACACTACAGTCGGGCTGCTGGGCATTTCGGGGTCGAGAAAACAGTGGCAGTACTGCAAAATTATTTCTATTGGCCGAATCTTCGACAGGATGTTGGGAAGTACATCCGATCATGTACTGCCTGTGCCATTGCCAAACCGACCATTAAGAAGCACGGCCTGTATACCCCGTTGCCTACCCCTAGTCGACCTTGGGAATCCATCTCCATGGATTACATGTCAGGCCTTCCTTCCACTAAGCATGGAAATGACTGTGTTTTTGTGGTCGTCGACAGGTTCTCGAAGATGACCATTATGATGGCCTGCAAGAAGAATATCACAGCAGAAGCCACTGCTAAACTCTTCTTTGAACGAGTGTGGGTGCACTTTGGGATCCCACAGTCTATCATCTCAGATCGGGACAGTCGGTTTCTCAGCACATTTTGGTCCAGTCTCTGGTCAATTCTGGACACCAAACTCACGAAGTCCACAGCCTTCCATCCTCAAACTGATGGCCAGACAGAGGTTGTCAACAGGATGATTGTGCACATTCTGCGCATGTATAACTCAAAGCTTCCACGCACATGGGACGAGAGCCTCCCCTATGTTCAGCACAGCTACAACCGAGCTCTTCACAGCTCCACTGGCCATAGCCCTTTTCGGGTGGGTTTGGGATTCCAGCCACTATGCCCCATTGATGTGGCCATGCCCCTTGCAACTACTCACATGAATTCAGCTCATGTCCAGTCCGAAACAGATAAGGCCACCAGCTTCATTGAGCGCATCCAACATATTCGCCAGCAGGTCCATGACATTCTTGAGAAATCAAATGCCAAGTACAAGCAGCGACATGATCAACACCGGGTGCCACACAAGTTTCAGGTGGGCGACAAAGTCTGGCTGCATTTGCAAAAGGAACGCCTTATTGGAGCCTATCGGAAATTGAGACCACTCCGATATGGTCCTTACACCATTACTAAGGCTATGGGAGACAATGCATTTGAGCTCAGCATTCCCCCATTCCTTGGCCTGCACCCAGTGTTCAATGTGGATCGCCTTCGGCCATACTTTCCACCATTGCTAGACACATCCGACATTGCAGAACAGCTCAAACCCACAGAATTAAATCCAGATTGCATGGAACAAGCTGCAACTGATCGGATCATGGACACACAGATCAAGAACACTCGCCAACAGAATATCCAACTGTATCGAGTTGTCAAAGCAGGCCAACTCCTTCAGCAGGGCAAGTGGCTCACCAGGGAACAAGTTCAACAGAAGTTTCCTCATCTCATGGAGGAGCTCAACGCAATGGGGACCATTGCTTCCTAAGGGGGGAGGAATGATCCAGGTGGATATTGGTGGCCACCTGCCAAGTCCACCTGGACCCCCACCATTGTCTTTCTCAGCATTTTCAGTTTCCTTAATTGTAGCACAGTTTACTATTTTTAGCAGTTTTTCGGGTCCTCAACTTCCGGAGCCATTTTGAGGCCCTAAACGACGTTTTTTTGGGAATCTGGGGCAACATGGGTCCATGGACCCATGTTGCCTCCCAAAGTGGTAGTACTCGGATAGATCTTTCTAACGAGCTATTGTACGCGTCAAACGGAGATCATATGCCAAAGTTACGACCCTGGGAAGTTGATGTACCAATTTACCCCCAAACGGGGCCCACAGTTTGGCGTTTCATCTCCTAGGGTTAGGTTTTGGAATGTTAAGGGTTTTCCATTATTTCTCAACAATAAATAGGCCTTCGAGCCTCATTGTAAGACAGTTCAGAGGCATGTAGCCATCACATCTCTTCTCAGAGATAAGCTACCATCGCCTTAGCTGGTTTATTTCCATTTCTGGTTGTAAGCATATTTTAGTATTTTCCATTAATGAAATGAAGTATTATTTCCGCTGCATCTTTGTGTATATGGTTATCTCTGTAATTTGTTGCGTTCCTGTTTAAATCCGGATCAGGCAGTTTCTATCGACCATTGACAAAGTCCTTATAATCATTCCAACTCTTTGGGAGTACTAGAAGAGTAAGACTCACCATATCATCCTCGAAAACCGTGATTCCAACACTTCCAAGTTCATCATCGCACTGAGTGAACTTGGTCAAGTATTTTGGAATCATCTCGCCTTTCTCCATTTTGATTTTTCAAAGTTTATCCTTCAGTGCCAATTTCCTTTGGTCACTGTTGTTCTGATACAAGTCAGTCAATTTTTTCCATATATCATACGAAGTTTCCTTGCCATGGAGACTCGAGACAGTGTGGTCTCGAACTCCCTCAATGATTATCTGCCTCGCCTTCTCCACACACTTCTTCCATTCGACCAAATTTTGTGCATCCGATGCTACTGGCTTAGGAATTTATTGATCAATGAATTCCTTCAAGCTATTATCCTCTAGCACAACCTCCATTCTGTCTCTCTAGGCTATAAAATCCAAGCCGCCTTCCAAGGTATACTCGAGTTGCAAACCGTAGAACACCATCAGCCGATCATGAAGTATTTATTGAAATTCGAATTTCATCTATAACCCAAAACTCAAAACTTCGAAATCTCCTCTAGTATATTGAATTCAGCTCCGATACCATGTAGAAAATCATGTAGACTCACAAGCTCATGCAATGTACTAAAGCACAGGACAAGAACCTACTTCTACTTTCAACCAGCAGAAGCCAATAGATCGCTGAAAATAATATGAATAAGAAGAAGATAAATCAATGACACATAATCGAAGTAAGATCAGAAGGCATGCAAAATAATTTGAAAAATACAAGAGGACCCATGTGAATTACATAAGTTTGTATGGATAATGATTTATTGTGGTGTCAATATCACCTATATTTATGTAATAATTCCAAACTGAAATTAACTTCAAAAGAGAAACAAAGTTTTGTTACAAATATGTTAGGTCTTGAATTTGAAATTATCTACAAAATATGGGAAAATAATATTGTGTTAGATGCACTTTCAAGGAAAAACGAATAAATAAAGATTTTACCATGTGCCATATCCATTCTACATTGTGATCGGGTAGAAGAAGTAATGATAGAATGGAAGTAAGATCAAAAGGTATGAAAGATCATTCAAAAAATACAAGAGGATTGATGTGAATTAGATAAATTTGTGTGGAATAATAATTTATTGCAGTATCAATATCACATGTAGTTATGTAAGAATTCCCAACTCAAATAGAGGGTCACCTTGGAACTGTAATAGGATGAAATTCAAGATTCTTGAAAACTGTAAGGGGATCTGTTATCACAAAATCCAACCCCTGATAGGCTGCTAATCAGGTAGACCTTGAGTAAATATTTCAAACCAACTTTTGGTTGAGGCTTAGCCTCCCCAACCTGAGAGGGCTCTCTCACAAGATTAAAGATTTTTGATAATGAATTAGATGGCTAACTCTATGAAACAAGTGAAGAAATATGAATGGTTGAACATGATCAGTAAGCATCCATTGGGCTTATGGAGTCAAGAAATGCTTTAGTATGACAATAAAATTATCTTTACATGGAAGTCAGGGCATCTAGAATTCAACATATGAAGGGTACATCAGTCACATAAAGGAAAACACAGTCTACAAATGTATGAAGGAAGTTAGAGCATAACCAATGAATTCTAAGTATCATACATTCATACTACTGCAAATAAGGAGATAAAACATAAACAAGCCACCATTGCACCATTGAACTCTTTCTGAATCCTGAGAAGTAAAGCCAAAGTCTGCATTCATAAAAACATAATCTTCTACAATGGCACCATATGAGTCTTTCTCTAAAAAATTCCAACCTTTTGTACATTAGATCTTCTTCTATATATAGAGCCCTTTACATAACAGAGATTCCTCCTCCAGCATGAGGGGAATTCGAATTCATCCTACTATGACACCTATTGATACTTAAAACTAACTATTAAATGCAAATGACACCTAACTAGCAGTCCTAGAGACCTAATACAACTAGGATTGTAACTCCTTATCATGATTACAACAACCTTATCTAAGCATTTAAATCATTTTTTACAACTTGCAACCTCAAGAAGTCGAATTTGATGAAGCCTCCCACGTGGTCATTTGACTGCAAAAGACAAACCCTAGAAATTAGGGAACATGTTTCCCTGTTTTTAGGTTTAGGATCCCTGAAAATGGCACGTGGGACAGAGCCTTTATCTCCTCATCCATGACACATTTTTTGAAACTGAAGAAGGTTTTTGTATTCCATGCTGTCTAGAACAAAAACCTCTCTTTTTTTAAAAAAAAACTTCTCCATATGTCCAGAATCTATCCTTGAAAAACACGTGTCAAATAGGAAAAATCCGTTCTCTGAATTTTGGGTTTCAAATAAATCTTATTATCTCCCAACTGAAAACACTTATGAAGAAATTGAGATAATTTATTGTATCTGGAGAGTTGATTAATATAAACCTCCTTCATTATTCCAAAATACCTTTTCATGTGACCAGAAACTGATCTTGAAAAAGACTGCTAAAACCAGAAGACCAAGCTTGACTTTCAGCAGTTTCGTAGTGCAAGTTTAACCATAAATTCCTCCCATCTTAGAATAAATTTGAAGAAAATGAAAGAGGTTTTTGTATTTTGGTATGTTAGGAAGAAAAGCCTCTTTCAATTTTAAAAATTGAGTTCTCAGCTGCTCAGGACCCCTTCTGGAAGTTGAATAGTAGACGCAGAAAGCAGAGTTTTTTTATGCTGAAACAGGGTTTTTCAGGGATTTCGTAGCGCGCTACGAAAACTCCTAGTTCAGTTATTTCGTAGCTAGTTTCAAAATTTCTCCAAAATGATGTGAGATATGAATTTTAAACACCTGGTAAGGCTTCTAGAACATGGAATGAGGCTGTGAAACTTTATTTGGAAAAGAGATATGACCTTAAAAGACTTCTAACCTTATGACCTAACCCTTAAAGCATGAAATGACCTAGAGACCCTTTAACACCATGACTAGAAGAAGGGTTTGTAAATGAGAATGACACTAATTGTGATGAGATGACTGAAAACTTATAAGACTATGACTAAAAACAAGGCAACTTTCCAAAGCTTAGAGACAAAGATTTTAGGGTGATAACAGTGGCTCCACTAGGGATAGTGTGCCCTTGTGGTATACTAAGAACTTGTAGCTCCAGTGCCGCTATCCATCCTCTAGAATAAAACTCTGAACCTCTACCCAATTTTCTCCTCAAGCCTTTAATGATTTCTGAACGAAGAATTCAAACTGCACCTACTGAAACAGATGCTCAGTCAACCTACCCTGAGCTTATTTGCACATTCCTACCTACCCTATCAGCTGCAATCTCCACTTGTAGCTCAAGGAATATGAAACTTCCAATGAATCCAATCATCGATCTGATCTGACACTTGAATCTCTTGACTGTGCTTGAAGCAAAAATAAACCAAATACTGAAATACCCAAGGCAGCATGAGGTGTAACTGTTCTTCAAGATGAAAATATAACTGGAAGCCTGAACAATAAATCTTTTCCATGTAGTCAGCTATAGGGTCAAAAAACACATGGTTAGTTTGATGATCCTCATAACATCTTGCTACTTCTAACAATTGATCTTTAGTCACACAAAATTTATTTGATATGCTATCCAACTGCCTTTCTGAATGATGCCCACAAACAATGTAATTTTCTTCATTATAAAGATCATTCTTTGATGCAAGCTGCTGCAAGGAATTACAAAAATGAACAACCTTTTCCTCTGCCTGAGGGTTATAAAAAATTTCTTCCAGCATTTCTTCTTGGTGTTTGTAATCATTTTTATCCTCTTTATGATCAAAAGACTGGCAAGTTTGCTGCATCTCTACATCAATCTCGGAGGACATAATATGATTTTCATAAGTAAACCCCTGTTGATCTTCATGCTGCATTTCATAGGATGTTATACTTTCTTCTTGGTGTTGAAATGCATTGTTATGAAGAGCCTCTAAAATTTCTTCATCCATAAACTCATCATCATCATAAAAATCCTCCAAATATTGAATAAAACTCGTAGAATGTTTACAACAATCTTTGACCAACAATAAGGAGGGGTGACACTCTTTATACATGTCATAGAATACATCATGGAAATCAGCAAGAGAATATAATGAACCATTTTCCAAGCTTTTATACCAAGACCATGCTTTTCCTTCTAAAGTGGTCATAAACATCCTCATGAGACAATCTTCAGGGAACTGAACCTTAAGACTGCGTACATGCATATGGAACCTAACCAAATGAAGAGCAGCATTGTCTTTCTTTTCATCTTTGAATATTGGAAGATCATCTAACCAATCAACCTTTGGCATAGGATTTGGAAAACTAGGGATATGAGACCGATTCATAGGAGCATACCTAGCATTCATTCTTGCAGTGGAACTCATTTTGAAACTTCATCAATCTACTGATCTTCTAGCAGTGGAGTCACCTTCTAATTTGTTATTTGATGTGTGGAGTCGCCAAGGTAGTTTTGCAGCCTCAAAAAGATGTCTGAGCTCTTGCTACCTTCAGAAGTTCAGCCTCTTAATTTCGGGAATGAATAGACTTCAGGCTCCCGGAAGACGCACCAAAATGTTATCACAAAATCCAACCCCTAATAGGCTGCTAATCAGGTAGACCTTGAGTAACTATTTCAAACCAACTTTTGGCTGAGGCTTAGCCTCCCCAACCTGAGAGGGCTCTCTCACAAGATTAAATATTTTTGATAATGAATTAGATGGCTAACTCTATGAAACAAGTGAAGAAATATGAATGGTTGAACATGATCAGTAAGCATCCATTGGGCTTATGGAGTCAAGAAATGCTTCAGTATGACAATAAAATTAGCTTTACATGGAAGTCAGGGCATCTAGAATTCAACATATGAAGGGTACATCAGTAGCATAAAGGAAAACACAGTCTACAAATGTATGAAGGAAGTTAGAGCATAACCAATGAATTCTAAGTATCATACATTCATACTACTGCAAATAAGGAGATAAGGACAAACATAAACAAGCCACCATTGCACCATTGAACTCTTTCTGAATCCTGAGAAGTAAAGCCAAAGTCTGCATTCATAAAAACATAATCTTCTACAATGGCACCATATGAGTTTTTCTCTAAACATTTCCAACCTTTTGTACATTAGATCTTCTTCTATATATAGAACCCTTTACATAACAGAGATTCCTCCTCCAGCATGAGGGGAATTCGAATTCATCCTACTATGACACCTATTGATACTTAAAACTAACTATTAAATGCAAATGACACCTAACTAGCAGTCCTAGAGACCTAATACAACTAGGAGTGTAACTTCTTATCATGATTACAACAACCTTATCTAAGAATTTAAATCATTTTTGAAAACTTGAAACCTCAAGAAGTCGAATTTGATGAAGCCTCCCACGTGGTCATCTGACTGCTGAAGACAAACCCTAGAAATTAGGGAACATGTTTCCCTGTTTTTAGGTTTAGGATCCCTGAAAATGGCACGTGGGAAAAAGCCTTTATATCTTCATCCATGACACATTTTTTGAAACTGAAGGAGGTTTTTGTATTCCATGCTGTCTAAAAAACAAACCTCTCTTGGTTTTTTAAAACAGTTCTCCAGCTGTCCAGAATCTATCCTTGAAAAACACATGTCAAATAGGAAAAATCTGTTCTCTGAATTTGGGGTTTCAAAGAAATCTTATTATCTCCCAACTGAAAACACTTATGAAGAAATTGAGATAGGTTATTGTATCGGGAGATTTTATGAAGATAAAAATCCTTCATTATTCCAAAATACCTTTTCATGTGACCAGAAACTGATCTTGAAAAAGACTGCTAAAACCAGAAGACCAAGCTTGACTTTCAGCAGTTTCGTAGCGCAAGTTTAACCATAAATTCCTCCAACCTCAGAATTAAGTTGAAGAAACTGAAAGAGGTTTTTGTAGTTTGGTATGTTAGTAATAAAAGCCTCTTTCAATTTTAAAAATTGAGTTCTCAGCTGCTCAGGACCCCTTCTGAAAGTTGACTAGTAAACGCAAAAAGCAGAGTTTTTTTATGCTGAAACATGCTTTTTCAGGGATTTCGTAGCGTGCTACGAAAACTCCTAGTTCAGTGATTTCGTAGCTAGTTTCAAAATTTCTCCAAAATGATGTGAGATATGACTTCTAAACACCTAGTAAGGCTTCTAGAACATGGAATGAGGCTGTGAAACTTTGTTTGGAAAAGAGATATGACCTTAAAAGACTTCTAACTTTATGACCTAACCCTTAAAGCATGAAATGACCTAGAGACCCTTTAACACCATGACTAGAAGAAGGGTTTGTAAATGAGAATGACACTAATTGTGATGAGATGACTGAAAACTTATAAGACTATGACTAAAAACAAGGCAACTTTCCAAATCTTAGAGACAAAGATTTTAGGGTGATAACAGGATCAAGAATGATATTTTATAGGAAGGCCTTAAAACCAATGTTCAAAATTTTGTGGGAAAATGTGTGGCTTACCAATAGATTAAGGGAGAGATAATCAAGATCCCTGATCTCCTACAACCATTAGCCATATGAAGTCAATGTCAGGAAGATGTTTTAGTTGATTTTATTACAATTCTACCAATGTCTAAAGGAAATGATGTGATCACCATAGTAGTGGATTTACTTACAAATTATGCTTAATTTTATCTCTTTCTCATCATTTTAAAGCAAGTACAATAGCCACAACATTTGGGGAAATAATTTAGAAGCTACATGGAATCCCCAAGATCATTCTAAGTTATACAAATCTAATTTCCACTAGAAATTTTTGGACTAAATCATATTTGGAAATTATTTTATTTTTGGACTAAATAGGATGAAACAACAAGCATATCGACATCATAGTGAAAGGGAATTTGAAATGATGGAGTAGGTATTCTAGGAAACAAGCAATATGAATATGTGTCCCTCAAGTAATAAAAGGACAATAAATTAGCACCCAAGTGGTATGGTCCTTATAAGGTGGTGTAAAGGATTGTAAGTATGCGTTACAAATTGAAGTTGCCTCCATATTCACGTGTACATCCAATAATCCATACATGTTACTTAATGACTGAAATATGTGATAAGGTCCCAATTCAAACTATATTACAGGAAATTAATGAAGAAGTAAAACATATAAGAACTAGAAACAACCCTTGAAACAAGGACTAAGCGATTATGTAATTAAGAAATTATTGAGTACCTCATTAAGTGGAAGAATCTACCAATAGAGGAGGTGCAATGGGATAATGAGTTCTTCATGTAGAAATTGTCACAACTAATCAAATTTTGAGGGAAACACTTGTTTGAAGGGTAGGAGCATGTTAAACCATAAACAAAATCCCATTCTAAGCCATAGATAAATCCCTAAATGTTGAATTATCACATCTCTATGTTTTTGGTGTAGAAATTAGGACGTAGATTCGAAACTACTCATCAAATTTACTAAATCACAAGACTCAAAGCTACTTTACTACTCTATAGAATTCAATTCACAATCTAGAACACAAATCATAGAAATGCAAAAGGAAACATCACACATGCACATATATTTATCTAGGGGAAGGTAACCGCTCAAAACCCCATCCTATATGTATTAGATTAATCAAATAATAGATATTAATACATATGCTTGCTTAAGCCTAAGCACAACCTGCAAGTGTATAGTCTATCTCTCTGCTTGACTAACTGACCCTGGCCAACACCTAGCCAATTTTCAAGCCCTCCAAGATCCTATTTCCTTGTGTTGTTCCTTGATGAATTAACCTTGATTTGTTTTAGGGAAATTCCTCAATTCCTCTAGGCTCTTCCTCTGACTGCATGCACCACTTGTACCCATTGGAACAATATACAATTGATACTGCATTGCCTTGGAATCTCCATCTCAACTAGGTAACTTGAATTCTCTGCATGCAACAATTATTTTGGGTTGATTGATTAGTTAACTGGATGATCATTGAGAGTGATTGAAGTTACACTGCACAACTTGACCTTCCACTAGTTCCTCCAACAGTTAGAACTAGTTTAACTCACAATAACTCAATTTAACTGAAATATATTGCTAAAAATTAGCAATCAATCACACTGAACTGAACTCAATCTTCCCCAACTCAAATTAACTAAGTTAAATGAGTGACAAGTGCCATGTCACCTCAGTTAACTATCTCCAAGATTTTTGCTGAAATGGAAATTCAAATTTTCTCTAGTTTGACCAAGGCAAGGTCAAACATATATTTTCTTACTACATTTTCAACACCCCCTCTCAGCAAGAAAGGGATTATCAACCACCCCAATCCTATATCCATGGAAATAGAACTTCCCTCTTGACAAATACTTTCTCAAAATGTCAACATCTTGTTCCTCTGTGAGAATGTACTGCAACAACATTATCTGCCTCTGTACACAATCTCATAAATGGTGATACAGAATATCTATATGCTTGGATTGATCTTGAAAAATAGGATTTTAAAAGAGCTTAATGCAACTTTGATTATCAGAGTAGATCACAGTTGGATCCATCATCAAACCAAACAATCCAACAAGTATCTTTCTCATCCAGATCACCTCACATGCTTCTTGACTTGCATCCATGTCTTATGATTTTTCTGAGTTGAGTGAACAAATATTTGCTTTCTGTTGTACCAATAAACCGTTGTGGACCCAACATTGAAAATTCCACCTGATGTACTATTTCGGTCTGATGGACTTCTAGCCCAATCTGCATTTGTGAGTCCACACAACTTCACTCCCTCTTTCTATCTGTACCAAATTCCAAACTAAGTAGTGCCTCTGAGGTACCATAGAACATGATTAGATACCCTCCATCATAATTTGGTTGGCCTAACCATAGCTTGGCTCAACTGGTTGACTTTATAACACATATCTAGTCGTGTGTTTAAAAGATACATTAGTGAACCCACTAACTTTTGGCAAACAATATCATCCACTTCCTCACCTGAAGAGACATCCTCTTTTGTCCAGTTTGTCACTAGAGGTGTCTCCACGGGTTTACAACTGTCCATGTGGAACCTCTGAAGTATCTCACTGGCATACTTTCCATGAGAGACAAATAGTTCCCCATTTCCTTTCCATACTGCCAATCCGAGGAGGTAATGCATGAGACCCATGTACTTCACTTCAAAATATCTTGCAAGGTCTTCCTTGCAATATCTGATAAGTTTCCCATCACCAATTAAAATCAAATCATCAACAGATAAGGAAATAATAAAAATTACCTTCTACAAATATATGATAGAGGTTTTCATCCACTTCACTTTTTGTGAATCCCAAACTGGTGAGATAGCTATCGATCTTGGTGTACCAAGCACTAGGTTATTACTTGAGACCGTACAATGCTTACTTGAGTTTGCACACATGATACTCTCGATCAAAAGTCTTGAAGCCTTCTGGTTGCTTGATATACACCTCCTCCTTAATAACTCCATTGAGGAATGTTGTTTTCACATCCATTTGGTGGATCTTTCACCCCATCTGTGAAACCAGAGAAAGAATTGGTCTAATGGATGAGTACCTTTCCACATGAGAAAAGGTCTCCTCATAGTCAATCCCTTTAACCTGATAGTACCCATTTTCCACAAGTATGGCCTTGTACTTTTCTATGCTTCCATCTATTGCACGATTTACCATGAAGATCAATCTCGAACCTACGACTGATTTATATGCTGGTCTTGGGACCACTTCCCAAACATCATTGTTTACAATGGATTCATAATCCTCCACCATTTCATCAACCCATAATGTTTTCTCCTACAATGGTTTCTCTACTTCTTCCTCAAAAGAGGATGGTTTAGTCTTTACAAGCTCATTCATTAGATCCATGTAGCTATTGTACCGATCTAGTGACCTTCTCTGCCTGTGTTGATTTGAAGGAGCATCCACATTCTCCCTCACATCCTACACATGTCTCTCAACTTCCCTGGTCCTTTTCCTGCCTTCTCTAGATGTTTTACTTAAGTGGTTGTCTCAACTCTCTGCTCCTCAATTTATGGCTGCTCCATAACTTCCTGAGGTTCCTCCTTTGGAGCTAAGAGCTCCTCTTTTGGTGGGATTTGAAGCTCCCTCTCAAGAGAGCACTACATCACTTTATCTTCATCATATTTTACATTCCTTCATACAAATGTCATTATGAGGGATGGAAAGTACACACGGTAGTTTTGGGAAGTTTCTATGTAACCCAAAAATACCCCTAATTCTGTTGTTGGCTCTAGATTCTTCCTTGCATCTCTGGAGACATGGTAGTAAATAGAGGCTCCAAAAATCCTGAAGTGTGACACATTTGAATTCCTCCCTGAGAAATTATCCTTGGGTGTAATCATGCCCAAAATAAGATGAGGACTTTAGTTCCGCAAATAGACAGTTGTGTTGCAGTTCTTGATCATGTAACATCGCCCTCGTGACTCCTATAATGCTACGGTTTTTCTCTCAGCCACCCCATTTTGCTGTGGGTTATGGGGTGCTTTCAAATCATATTGAATGCCTTCTTTTGCACGAAAATTTTTGAATTCATTTGGAACGTACTCACCTCCATTATCGCTCCTGGAAGCCTTCACTTTCTTTCCTGTTTATTTCTCAACCACTGCCTTGAATTCTGCGAACTTGGAGAATGTATCATCCTTCTTCTGCATGAAGAAGATCCAACACTTTCGTGAGAAATAATCATTAAAAAGGGAAAAAAAATTGTGCCTAGCAGTGGAGGCTGTCGAGAAAGGTTGACAAACATCAGAGTGGATCATTTCTAGGACTACATGTGCTTTGTTATCCTGATCATGGAAAGTGTCTTTTGTGTACTTCCACAAAGTACATCCTTTGCATACTATTATCACTCCTTCGGATCTCCAAGGCTGAGGAAGAGTCTAGCTAAGGTAACCACAGACCAATCTTTTACCTTGGTAGCTAGCCCTACCAAGTCGGAGAGGGCTCTCTCCAAGGGATCACAGCCAAGAGGGTTGGATAGATTATGGTTTTAGGCTATATGTAAAGTGCAGGGGGTTGTTTGATTTTATTTTGGTTGGGTAGTCACAAGGATGGGTGATTTAGGTAAGAGGGACTAGGTCAAGGCAAATGATATATGATTGTAGATATTCAAAGGGGAAAGGTAGGTATGATGCTTAACACTTAAAAGGTTATTTGATGAGATGGTTTAAAACTAATGAGGAGTTAGGAAGAGCATAAGAGCTTCCTAAACTAAGGAAAAATGGACAAAGTATGATAAATTACCAAAAACAGAGCATGGGCAAGCATGTATTCTGCCTATTAACTTGAAAATTACCATATAACATACATGAAATGGTTTATGAACTGATAAAATATTCATAGAAATGATCATAAAGAAGAAACAATGCTAAAAATTCATATCACATTGTTGAGGGCCCCAAAGTCGGGTCAACAACAAGGGGGATACCCACCCGGTCCGGAACCTGGTTGGCGGCTCCTTGCCCGTTTGGAGTAGCGGGTCCGACCGGGGATAACGGGACCAGCTTCCCGATGCATGGGATGTGTATGTGTGTGTGTGTGGAATTTTGGTTAAGTTACTTCTAAGAAACGTTCTAAAGACTACTGTAAATCTATCTTACAAACTTGAGCCTAAATCACTATAATCAAATGAAAACAACACACAGAATTTACATTAACCCGGGATGTTTCTTTTATCATGCGATCTAGAAAGATTTCTAACAACAGCTAGTAATAAAGATCATTCAACTGATATCAGAATATAAATCAATAAAGATAAACCATTCTGCATAAGAAGTTAGACAGAGCGGTTGTGAACAACACATCGCATAATCAAATCATTCACATATTAAGCATAAATAGACAAATCCACCGTACAGAAGTGCCAAATGATAACTTATATGTTCATACATTAACATGCAAACAATATTAGCTGTATATCGCTTTAAGAATACAAGCAGAAATTAATCAAGAGATAAAAGTACCATTAATGACTAATTCTTACCCATAGACTTCAAACAATAACGATCTACCTCTACTTACTTCTAACGTCTACCAAGAGTACAGAAGTGCAACATCAGTAGCAGACATAAGAATGCAAACATAAATAAATCACGATCCTTCCATTCATCAAAACCTCCTCTGAGGGTGCAGAAGTGCATGTTCTGAGGACAAGTTTTTGACAAATATTTGGACCCTTCTCCAATGCAATGAGAAGGGTTGAAATACTACTATCTAATCCTAATAATAGTATTATTACAAAATTTTAGGATACGGCTCTCAAATGACCGTCCTTTTTCTAATTCGGTAAAACAAAAAGAAAAACAACTTTCTAAATTGAAATTACTTCTTAATCTGGTCCCTGAAATTGCAGTTATCAAGCATGGGCTTGAGAAGAGTCGGTTGGCCGACTTCCGTGCTTAGTTGGGCTGCGAAAACAGCGTCCATAAGAGCTGGCGCTATTTTCTCGGCCGCGTTCATGATGCACCTTACCGTCATGCATTGGCTGTGAGGCTTAACTAAGTAAGTCCAGTAACTTTCCCAGTTTAACCTAGCCAATGCCTGAATTGTCTTCCCGCTTGCCTCTGCTTTCTGCTTCCATTCTGCTTCCAGCTGTAACGCACTTGGTAAGTATCCCGGGGTGGATTCTGAAATCAAATTAGCTCTGTGAAAATTTTCATTTACACAATCGATAAGTATGGTCGCCTGTGTTGCTGCTGACTCTGTTGCCTGCTCCGCCTGTGTTATTTGCTCGTCCCATTTGTTGAAGAGCAAGTCTTTGTGATTTTCATTAATCTTGGGCGCCCCTGCTCTTTTCCCTTCCTCGTCATTTTGCCAAGCCAGATATTCTGTTACTCTTTTGTTGGCCTGGTCATAGTCATTCCGTAGTTCCACTACTTGGCTGGTGATCTTGTCGCTCAGCTCACAAAAATCCCTCCACTGTGATATTCTACGTACCATGTCCTCCTGTTGCTGTGACAGTTGGTTGTTCAAGCTGATGGACTCTGAAATAAATTCTGTCAGCTTGGGTTCATCCTTGTGCATTTCTTGCACCGTCTGCAGTTGCTTTTCCTTTTCTTCAATATTTCTTTGGTGGCTCAGCTGCATCTGGCGAAAATCTTCTTGTAGTTTTTCAAGCTGCTTGGAAGCTTCAACGTTTATATTGGCTTGTTGCAACTGTTGTTGCAGCAGTTGTATTTGACTCTCGCGTTCTTTTAGAAGTTGCTGAACTTCAGAGGCCTTGTCGATGGTCGCAGAAGCATATGCTCCTGCAATCTGAGACAACTTAGTGAGGTTTTCAGTTGGATTGCTATTCGGGTCTTTCCACAAGACATCTAGGTGTTCAGCATCTTGAGCTAGTGCATCTGCAAGCTTTCTTTTCTTTCTTTGTCTTCTTACAACTGCTCTGTGCTGTGGGCTGTAGAATACGTCTAGTGGAGGGATCTCTTCTATGCTAAGTAGAATTTCTGAGGATGGAGCGATAGGAAGATGCTCCATCTCTGTGGTGCTACTGACGATGGTTGAGAGGACCTCTTGCGCCACCTGCGTGTTGTCCACAGGTGTTTTCGGGACCTGACCTTCAAGATTAATCAGTTCATTGAAGGTCTCCCATTCTTTATCTAATTCTACTGTAACAAGAGGTGCTTCGGTGACGGGGGGAGGAACTTCTCTTGATGACGAGGCGGCAACTTGCTGCTGAGCCATAGAACTTGACTGAGCTGTGTCCTTGATTGTTTCTTCGTTTCTTTCTTCTTTGTGGACAGACCCTTCAAGATCTGGAGATATTTCTTGCACGGCACTGGAATCAGATTTGGAGGCACCAGAGTGTTCACTGAGGCTGACGCTCGGAGTCGGTTCTCTGGTAGCTATTCGCAGTCCTTCCAGTGGAATGCTAGACAACCTTCTTTCTCTATAAGAGGTGAATTTCGGAAGTCGTCCGGGGATAGCCTCGATCGTGCTTCCTGCAAAACTTCTTCGAGCGAGTTCTTCCCCTGAAAAAGATCGTCAAACAGATCTTTTTTCCCAGAGAACACACTTATCCTGACGCTAGTTGTAAATTCCTGGGCCACTTTATTTGGGTCGAATGGCCTTGGTGGGAGTTTAAATAGTTTGAGACACGTCACATTCTCCACCTCGCCCAAAGCGTGCCCTACATCGAATAAAGAGAAGACCCCACACGTGACTGGGAATGGAGGCCAAATGGCCTTCTTTTTGTTTTTTAGGTCTTTGGTTAAACCACCTTCAGAACAAGTCTGATAAGCGATTTCTCGGGCCAATAATTTATCTGGGATATATAAGGGTAGGACGTGCAGGGGTACTGTGCTTCCGAAAACTCGGATATAGGTAAACCACTCTTCCCCAAACCATCTTGCGATGGAGGTGATATCAATTTGTGCCTCAGGGGAGCATCTTGGGGGATCTTTACCGTATATTATCCTATGCATGGGTAATATAAGACCATGGAAAATCTGATAAAAATGGGGGGCAAACTGGGAATCCCACAGAATTTTATGATAGACATGAATGGGTAATGGGTCCTGGGTAGTCCATTGCCAACCCATGGTAGGGAACTTGGATACAAGATAGATAGAATCCATTATATAGGCAGACAAATAAAAAGGCGGATATACTCTTTGGGAGTGGGATATTTTAGAACGGTAGTGGAGGATCGCCTTATACAGAGTGTCAGAAAGGATTTTGGCCCAATCTACTAACTCAGAGTTAGTTGCAGCATCAATTAGGGGTAACCAGTCGGTTGGAAATTTATTGATATCTGGCTTACTGAATATTCTACATAGCATAGCCACAGCGAAACAATATGGAGAAGTAAGAGAACCAGTGCTATACATACCGTTCTTATCCTTCTTCAATGGTTCATCTCTTTTCGAACACTCCTTAGTAGTATCTGATAGGTCGGGATTCTCTGCTACGAACTTTGTAACGAACTCTGCACTGTAGGTCGTCTGCGGCTCAGGTAAATGATACATGAGCCTTAGGTCTTGAGCTGCAAACGCTGCCATGATCCCATGTCCTTGGGCTCTGAACTGTCTCTGGTGCAACTCCGCATCATCTAGTATCCATTTGATCATATCTGTGTATGGCAGGATCTTTGGCCTCGCTGCAATTCTATGGAGGAAAGAAAATGCCAGGTCTTCCAGAGATGCTTCTGATGAACGCGATGCATCTGCGACAGCCGAAGTTGCTTTGATTATTCTCGGATTCTCTTCCTCCAATATCCTATACATGCCTTCCCAAGTTGAGATACCCGCATCCTTATTGCATGCAGTGTCTGTGTAGAGGGGCGCCATCTCTTTGGTCTTTTCCCTTGTCTCTGAGCTCTGAGCTTTGTTCTTTTTCCCCATCTCGCTTAGCGTTTCTATTTGGTTTTGCCTTCGAGCTTTGCTCCTGCAAGTTAAGAGCGAAATGGAAAGATCGATCAGAAAGGTGATGGGAAGGCGTTAAATGCAAGAGATAGATTAGATACGCCACCTTACGTGAAGCAAAATCCGCATTAAGGCACGCGTCTTTATGCCACTTAATAACTGACAACCAATTCATTACTAACATTGAATGCGCATAATTCCCAAGTCAGTTTATGGTAAGTGGATTTTCTTTGGGTGGCGTGCCCGAAAGAGTCGTATCAAGGTGCTTTTATGATTTGCCAACGCATCTTTTCATATCGCGCGATCGCAAACGGCAGTGATCGCAACATCGCAGATCGGCACATCGCAGATCGCAACAATTCAATGTTCGCCAACGTACCCTGCCATGTTTCTGCGATATGCGATCGTGCGATCGCAACATCGCAGATCGGCGGGTTTATTGCGATGTGATGTTGTTTTCTAGAGAGGAACGAAGGTGTTTTTATCTTTTTAGAGATGCACTCTTAGAGATTTGCTTTTATGAACATAGGTTTTAGGCTTAAATCGTCTAAGGACCTTTTTCTACGTTTTATGCTTGTAATTTCAAAAATAAATCTTTTTTTTTTTTTTTTTTAAAGATTAACTAAGGGTCCCCCATTCAATCTATCATCATGACTGATATTAGGCTGAATAAGGGGGGGGGGGTTGTTGCTGGCCACAATAATTGGCGATTCAAATTGGGAGAACTAGTTATCTCTGCTCTTTTTCTATTGATGTCTTCGGACTCTTCTTAAAAAAAAATTTCTCAGGGAATTCGAACTTTATTATAAAAAGATAAGAACAAACAATACTTCAAAGCATCAATGATGTTTTGTTTTATCCCCATCTTATTTCAATTACTTGCATTCCCAGGTTGTTTTCCGAGTTTAGATCAGTTACTACTTGGTCTTGTAAGACATAAAAATAAAGAGTTCTCTTATGTATCAACCCCTTTTTAAAGAATGCCCTTTAGTCGCAGGTAGAGCCACTGCTGCCAGCAGGCGTCCATAGCCTCGACAGGGTTACCTATTATCCAGGAATGATCCTTTGTCCTGCTTTGGGTTTTTTAACAACTTTTTTCAAAAGAAATATACCTTTCTTGATGCTGTTTCCTTTTTTATTCTCTAAAGAACAATGTCTTGGTTTGGTGGCCAACTTATGACACAGTCATTCACTGGATTTATACTTTCGCTGAACAAGCTGGCTCGTGATGAGACCCCTTGCCTTTTGATCGCAACAATCTTGAGTCGTTGCCCTGTTTTGGTAGACAGTTTTGGCAAAGTCAGCGAGTTATAATATCTGTGATCATGATAAGTCGGCTCGTGATGAGACCTCTTATTCTTTGAGATATAGCATCTTTCTAGGTCATTTCTCTGAACGTTGCGTTTTCCTTTAGCAGGGAGGAAGTCAAATTCTCTTTCCTTAAGAAAGTTCTGGACGACAATGATAGGGTTGCTTTTGATAATGGCTGTTCTTTACAGAGAATCTTTATTCTAATATTGATACCTTTCATTGTGCTGATCTAAAAACGAATTCCTTACTGAGATAACTTTCTTTGAGAATTTTCCGGGTTTAAAATTTAACATCATCTATGGGTTAAAGATCTATTGATAATAAAGGCCAGACTCTCCCAGGATTAGCCGTTCATAAGAGCCGAAATTCCAAAATCTTTAACAGAGACAAGGTTTCTTTGGCAACCGTCAAATACTGTTTTAGCCAGAACAAACTTTTATTTTGGATAGGCAATTGTTATCTAGGGTCATGTAGAGAATACGACTGACCTTGCCTATCTTTATTTGAAGCAAGCTAATATCCTATCTAAATTACCACTACTCCTACTCTAATTATGTACAGGAAATAGCTAAGAAAAATGGTATTTCCAGTGGAACCAACGATTCATTATTATTCCTAGCCGCATAGATTGCCTAAGTATAAAAAAAATGAATCGAATTCCCCATGGGTATGACTTGTTGTTTAGGGGATAAGGAATCATGAATCCAGTTGGAATCTTGTTTGATTTTATTTTCCTGTGATAGGTTTCTTCCAACTGAATACCTATCGGATCACAGAAATTGGGATGAATTTCTTTTGTGAATGGGCGATCTTTCGATGGAAAGGACAGCAAGCCAATCCGTGAGATATGTTCTTCGATTTTGGTGGCTTGTGACCCATCGATTGTTAATTCTGAGTTTTTAGCGATCTCGTTTGAAATGAAAGTTTTTATACATAAATCGCCAAAATCTAATCTATCAAAATTTTGGAGTTTTAAAAAGAAATTCGATTTTGTACACGAAGAACATAAGTGAGAAAGAAAAGATTGGGTAGCTGTATATACAGTGGGGTCGCACGTCTGGGAGTTATCTGTAACTTTCTGCTTTTCACAAGAACTGGCTGGTTTCTGTGAATCAGGATTTGAATGATGATTGCGATCAGGGATGGAGATCTCCTCTGGATATGAATCGTAGATAGGAGCATCGTCGTGGATAGTAAAATCATCCAAATGGGATTTTGTTTTGAGATGAGGGTTAGATGGGATTGCTTCTGATTTGAGATGTTTCTTATGATCTGACCCTAATTGGATTACTCGTGATAATTTGACACTATCACAGTTATCAAAGCAATTATCTCGAAAGACTTTACTATTTTCCCTATGATCCTCTTTTTCATTATGTGTTTTTAGACAAGGCAGATGAGGTAGCTCTTGTTCGATATAAGTCGTAGGCTTTGATATGATGGTCTCTTTACTTTGAAAATCCAGCGACGTCTTGTTTGAATAACCCTCTGATGGAATAGACTTGACATTATGAGGGAGAAGAACATTGTCACTGAAAACATCAGGGTAAAGAGAAAAGTGTGGTTCCGGAGCAATGTATTTAAAAACATTAAATAAATCTCGTTCATCATATTCACAATAAGTATCAGGCCTTAGATCATACCTTCTTTTGTCGATATCTTTCGAAAGAGAAAGAGTGGATGGATCTAACCTTGGCATCAGCATATGTTGATTTGAAAAAATACTGTTTGACTTTGTTTCAAAGTCGTCTTCTGGTGTCAGGGCGCTTTCCTCTCCAGTACTTTCGCCTTCGCCTTTTGGTGTCAGAGCATGCAGAACTCCTAGGCTAAATTCTGTTTGGTCAGGTACGGGGGGTAGGGAAACCTCATCATAATCCGAGGATTCTTCATCTGTGAGCTCATCCTCAAGATCGTATTGTAGGCATTTAATATGAAATCGTATATTGAAATCCCTCACAGGTTCGTCTTGTTTTCGCAGATAGTCGATTTCATCATACACCTGGTCGTATTCATAGCAATCAAATTCCAAGATGAAAGCTTTAACGAGTTGGTCCCAGCTGTGGACTGATGCAGCTGGGAGGTTCCTGCACCATCTCCTAGCTTCTGCTGTGAACGTGAGAGTAAAAATCCTGCACAGAATGCCTTCGTCAATTTTCTGAATATCAGCACTAGAGACTCTATGAATGAACTGTAAGGCGTGATGAAATGCAGAAGAATTATTCTCGCCATTAAATTTTACCTGAGATAATAGTCTTACCACGTCCGGTGGAGTGTTGGAAGATGTAGGAACCTGGATGCAACTCCAAATGGGAATTCTGTGAGTAGACATCCTTTTCCAGGACTTCTAGTTTTAAACATATCCCAACAGACAATATGCTCAGGCCCTCCTTCTAGCGCCAGAAATGTTGAGGGCCCCGAAGTCGGGTCAACAACAAGGGGGATACCCACCCGGTCCGGAACCTGGTTGGCGGCTCCTTGCCCGTTTGGAGTAACGGGTCCGGCTGGGGATAACGGGACCAGCTTCCCGATGCATGGGATGTGTATGTGTGTGTGTGTGGAATTTTGGTTAAGTTACTTCTAAGAAACGTTCTAAAGACTACTGTAAATCTATCTTACAAACTTGAGCCTAAATCACTATAATCAAATGAAAACAACACACATAATTTACATTAACCCGGGATGTTTCTTTTATCATGCGATCTAGAAAGATTTCTAACAACAGCTGGTAATAAAGATCATTCAACTGATATCAGAATATAAATCAATAAAGATAAACCATTCTGCATAAGAAGTTAGACAGAGCGGTTGTGAACAACACATCGCATAATCAAATCATTCACATATTAAGCATAAATAGACAAATCCACCGTACAGAAGTGCCAAATGATAACTTATATGTTCATACATTAACATGCAAACAATATCAGCTGTATATCGCTTTAAGAATACAAGCAGAAATTAATCAAGAGATAAAAGTACCATTAATGACTAATTCTTACCCATAGACTTCAAACAATAACGATCTACCTCTACTTACTTCTAACGTCTACCAAGAGTACAGAAGTGCAACATCAGTAGCAGACATAAGAATGCAAACATAAATAAATCACGATCCTTCCATTCATCAAAACCTCCTCTGAGGGTGCAGAAGTGCATGTTCTGAGGACAAGTTTTTGACAAATATCTGGACCCTTCTCCAATGCAATGAGAAGGGTTGAAATACTACTATCTAATCCTAATAATAGTATTATTACAAAATTTTAGGATACGGCTCTCAAATGACCGTCCTTTTTCTAATTCAGTAAAACAAAAAGAAAAACAACTTTCTAAATTGAAATTACTTCTTAATCTGGTCCCTGAAATTGCAGTTATCAAGCATGGGCTTGAGAAGAGTCGGTTAGCCGACTTCCGTGCTTAGTTGGGCTGCGAAAACAGCGTCCATAAGAGCTGGCGCTATTTTCTCGGCCGCGTTCATGATGCACCTTACCGTCATGCATTGGCTGTGAGGCTTAACTAAGTAAGTCCAGTAACTTTCCCAGTTTAACCTAGCCAATGCCTGAATTGTCTTCCCGCTTGCCTCTGCTTTCTGCTTCCATTCTGCTTCCAGCTGTAACGCACTTGGTAAGTATCCCGGGGTGGATTCTGAAATCAAATTAGCTCTCTGCAAATTTTCATTTACACAATCGATAAGTATGGTCGCCTGTGTTGCTGCTGACTCTGCTGCCTGCTCCGCCTGTGTTATTTGCTCATCCCATTTGTTGAAGAGCAAGTCTTTGTGATTTTCATTAATCTTGGGCGCCCCTGCTCTTTTCCCTTCCTCGTCATTTTGCCAAGCCAGATATTCTGTTACTCTTTTGTTGGCCTGGTCATAGTCATTCCGTAGTTCCACTACTTGGCTGGTGATCTTGTCGCTCAGCTCACAAAAATCCCTCCACTGTGATATTCTACGTACCATGTCCTCCTGTTGCTGTGACAGTTGGTTGTTCAAGCTGATGGACTCTGAAATAAATTCTGTCAGCTTGGGTTCATCCTTGTGCATTTCTTGCACCGTCTGCAGTTGCTTTTCCTTTTCTTCAATATTTCTTTGGTGGCTCAGCTGCATCTGGCGAAAATCTTCTTGTAGTTTTTCAAGCTGCTTGGAAGCTTCAGCGTTTATATTGGCTTGTTGCAACTGTTGTTGCAGCAGTTGTATTTGACTCTCGCGTTCTTTTAGAAGTTGCTGAACTTCAGAGGCCTTGTCGATGGTCGCAGAAGCATATGCTCCTGCAATCTGAGACAACTTAGTGAGGTTTTCAGTTGGATTGCTATTCGGGTCTTTCCACAAGACATCTAGGTGTTCAGCATCTTGAGCTAGTGCATCTGCAAGCTTTCTTTTCTTTCTTTGTCTTCTTACAACTGCCCTGTGCTGTGGGCTGTAGAATACGTCTAGTGGAGGGATCTCTTCTATGCTAAGTAGAAGTTCTGAGGATGGAGCGATAGGAAGATGCTCCATCTCTGTGGTGCTACTGACGATGGTTGAGAGGACCTCTTGCGCCACCTGCGTGTTGTCCACAGGTGTTTTCGGGACCTGACCTTCAAGATTAATCAGTTCATTGAAGGTCTCCCATTCTTTATCTAATTCTACTGTAACAAGAGGTGCTTCGGTGACGGGGGGAGGAACTTCTCTTGATGACGAGGCGACAACTTGCTGCTGAGCCATAGAACTTGACTGAGCTGTGTCCTTGATTGTTTCTTCGTTTCTTTCTTCTTTGTGGACAGACCCTTCAAGATCTGGAGATATTTCTTGCACGACACTGGAATCAGATTTGGAGTCACCGGAGTGTTCACTGAGGCTGACGCTCGGAGTCGGTTCTCTGGTAGCTATTCGCAGTCCTTCCAGTGGAATGCTAGACAACCTTCTTTCTCTATAAGAGGTGAATTTCCGGAAGTCGTCCGGGGATAGCCTCGATCGTGCTTCCTGCAAAACTTCTTCGAGCGAGTTCTTTCCCTGAAAAAGATCGTCAAACAGATCTTTTTGCCCAGAGAACACACTTATCCTGACGCTAGTTGTAAATTCCTGGGCCACTTTATTTGGGTCGAATGGCCTTGGTGGGAGTTTAAATAGTTTGAGACACGTCACATTCTCCACCTCGCCCAAAGCGTGCCCTACATCGAATAAAGAGAAGACCCCACACGTGACTGGGAATGGAGGCCAAATGGCCTTCTTTTTGTTTTTTAGGTCTTTGGTTAAACCACCTTCAGAACAAGTCTGATAAGCGATTTCTCGGGCCAATAATTTATCTGGGATATATAAGGGTAGGACGTGCGGGGGTACTGTGCTTCCGAAAACTCGGATATAGGTAAACCACTCTTCCCCAAACCATCTTGCGATGGAGGTGATATCAATTTGTGCCTCAGGGGAGCATCTTGGGGGATCTTTACCGTATATTATCCTATGCATGGGTAATATAAGACCATGGCAAATCTGATAAAAATGGGGGGCAAACTAGGAATCCCACAGAATTTTATGATAGACATGAATGGGCAATGGGTCCTGGGTAGTCCATTGCCAACCCATGGTAGGGAACTTGGATACAAGACAGATAGAATCCATTATATAGGCAGACAGATAAAAAGGCGGATAGACTCTTTGGGAGTGGGATCTTTTAGAACGGTAGTGGAGGATCGCCTTATACAGAGTGTCAGAAAGGATTTTGGCCCAATCTACTAACTCAGAGTTAGTTGCAGCATCAATTAGGGGTAACCAGTCGGTTGGAAATTTATTGATATCTGGCTTACCGAATATTCTACATAGCATAGCCGCAGCGAAACAATATGGAGAAGTAAGAGAACCTGTGCTATACATACCGTTCTTATCCTTCTTCAACGGTTCATCTCTTTTCGACCACTCCTTAGTAGTATCTGATAGGTCGGGATTCTCTGCTACGAACTTTGTAACGAACTCTGCACTGTAGGTCGTCTGCGGCTCAGGTAAATGATACATGAGCCTTAGGTCTTGAGCTGCAAACGCTGCCACGATCCCATGTCCTTGGGCTTTGAACTGTCTCTGGTGCAACTCCGCATCATCTAGTATCCATTTAATCATATCTGTGTATGGTAGGATCTTTGGCCTCGCTGCAATTCTATGGAGGAAAGAACATGCCAGGTCTTCCAGAGATGCTTCTGATGAACGCGATGCATCTGCGACAGCCAGAGTTGCTTTGATTATTCTCGGATTCTCTTCCTCCAATATCCTATACATGCCTTCCCAAGTTGAGATACCCGCATCCTTATTTCATGCAGTGTCTATGTAGAGGGGCGCCATCTCTTTGGTCTTTTCCCTTGTCTCTGAGCTCTGAGCTTTGTTCTTTTTCCCCATCTCGCTTAGCGTTTCTATTTGGTTTTGCCTTCGAGCTTTGCTCCTGCAAGTTAAGAGAGAAATGGAAAGATCGATCAGAAAGGTGATGGGAAGGCGTTAAATGCAAGAGATAGATTAGATACGCCACCTTACGTGAAGCAAAATCCGCATTAAGGCACGCGTCTTTATGCCACTTAATAACTGACAACCAATTCATTACTAACATTGAATGCGCATAATTCCCAAGTCAGTTTATGGTAAGTGGATTTTCTTTGGGTGGCGTGCCCGAAAGAGTCGTATCAAGGTGCTTTTATGATTTTCCAACGCATCTTTTCATATCGCGCGATCGCAAACGGCAGTGATCGCAACATCGCAGATCGGCACATCGCAAATCGCAACAATTCAATGTTCGCCAACGTACCCTGCCTGGTTTCTGCGATATGCGATCGTGCGATCGCAACATCGCAGATCGGCGGGTTTATTGCGATGTGATGTTGTTTTCTAGAGAGGAACGAAGGTGTTTTTATATTTTTAGAGATGCACTCTTAGAGATTTGCTTTTATGAACATAGGTTTTAGGCTTAAATCGTCTAAGGACCTTTTTCTACGTTTTATGCTTGTAATTTCAAAAAGAAATCTTTTTTTTTTTTTTTTTTTTTAAAGATTAACTAAGGGTCCCCCATTCAATCTATCATCATGATTGATATTAGGCTGAATAAGGGGGGGGGGGGGGGTTGTTGCTGGCCACAACACACATGTATCCCTGAAAAATAGTTGCAACTCATCTATTGAAAATTGCCAAAATCTGATACAATAGTCTCTAATCACTAGTATAGCATCCCTACTGAATCCAACCTGTAAAATGACTAAGAAAATACATAATATAGGCCAAAAACCAACTCCTCCTAGGCTCAGGGGTCGAATCCATGAGAGGAGGAGCAGTTGCAAGAAAGGCTGAACTGATAGCTGGAGTGTAGGGTGGTCAAAGTGACTCATCCCTCACTCTAGCAAATTGATTCATTACATGCCACATAGGCCATCTAATTGATGTATCTACCCTAGATAAAAGTAAAAACATAATAATTAAATCATCTAGATTAATTAAATAGGTAAAACTTGAATTTCCCATAGGTAAAGTCAACTTGGAGTGAAACAATGAAAATTGTGGAAGACTGTCAAACGCGCAACGACTTGGTTAAATGCACAGTGAACTTAGTCAAACGCGCAACGTCCTCTTCAAGCTGACTTTTGACCGCCTTCCCGATGTCCAAATCTAGCCTAGGATAGATAATTGGAAATATTATCCTGTCTAGTTTCCAAGGCCGCCCTTGGTTTTCAAAATGGGCTTGATTTGCCCCTCCAAAATTGCAATCTCCCAAGACTACTCAAACGTGCAACAACTAGGCCAGAAAAGAGGCAGAAAGGTGATTTTTTGTAGTTTTTGACTGTTTTGGCTGACTAGTTTTGCTCCAAATACTTAGGAAAAGTACAGAGTGCATGTCCTCATCATTCTAAATCCAAAAATTCTAACCATTTTCTCATTGGATGCTCCAAACAAAAGCGCAACGTCCTAGGTGTTGCGCGTTTGACCATGCTGACTGTGCCAAAATTTCTCAAAAAACACAACAAAACATATCTTGCCAAAATTGTTCAAAAGTCGCCAAAATTGGTGGGATGACAGCTGACTATATGTTTGAGGCATGGAGTGATGCCTCGGTAAGGATATCCAACCTCTTTTTCTCCTCTTGCTTGGTCAAGGCCTCAATTTTTGCATGAGCTCTTTTGAGTTTGGCCCTTGCAATTTTGTCTCTCATAGCGTAGTGCTTCACCATCCTTCTTTGAATATCATTATCCTTCTTGGCATTGTCTAGGAGGTTATCCAGATGATAATTTACCTTCTCAAGCCAATATTCTCGGTTTTCATTTCCCATCTTGGCAAATTGCTCATTCAAGGTGAGCTAATTGGCTAGTTCTTCCTCCCTTTCCCTTTCTTGCTCCAAAGCTCTCTTTAGGCCTTTAGTCCTTGGCCTTCTTCTTGGCACCTGTTCATCAAGTGGCTCACCATATTGCCTATATGTGTCATCAAGTAAGGCCTTTTCTTTTTCAGCCTCTCTCTTTGCCTTTTTGAGTTGAATCTCCATGAGCTCATGTTTGACCTCAAATTGCCTGTTTTCTTGCTTATAGTAGGAAATGATCCATTTGGCCCTTTGCAAGTTGACGTCAAGCTTACCTATGAGTGCATTCTTCTCCTTGATGAAAATAGCTGTGCTTTTACTGTCATCATTCTCATCTGAGTTAACTAACTGAAAATCATGCTCTATCTCATGGAGATCTTCCTCCTATTGCTGGATCTCTGCCTCTACAACTTTTTCCTTACCCTTCTGTACCTGCTTTGTCGATGAAGAAGGAAAGGTCCCTCCCACAATCAGTGGGGAAAACACTTTCCTATGCCCTCTCTGATAGGTATGTGCCAAGGTACCTAAACCAACCCTTTTGGGCTTGCTGCTCTCACCATGCTCAATATGATCCTACTCAGTGCCTTCATCTCTGCTAGGTGAATGAATAGGCTCATGAAATGGTGATGATGGAGGTGATGGTGTGGCTGACTCATCATATGAATATGAATAATGTATGGACAGAGGTGGAGGAATGGAGGTGGATGGATGAGAGGATGAAGGTGCCTCTTGGCCATGCTGAATAGGTGGGACTGTGAAAATCTCATTGGATATGAAAGTGTCCCATGCAATGTTAAGCTGATCAAGGCAATGTAGGACTATCATTTTGATGAGAGAATGGTGAAATATTCTATGCATTTTATGATCATGATCTTTCCTTCGGGCAATGTATGACATCTTGTCAATATCCCGGTAAAGATTGTAGGGCAGATTGAGCATTCTGACTCTTGTAAAATGCATGAGTAATCGAATATGATAGGAATAGTGATCCAAAATGGATCCCGTTTTGCCTTCGGATCAAAGTCTTGAAATGCAGATGAAAGTGGGATCAAGTCTAAGTTCTCGTTGATACGATTCCAACAGTGCGAATAACGCGTAAATCTGAGTCCGGATGAAGAAGTTAGAGCTAGTCAGAGTTTATGGAAAATTAGGGCAAAAAAGTCAAAAGTCAAAGATCAACAGTCAACGGTCAACAATCAACCTAGTCAATGCCTACGTCAGCAGGGACACGTGTCAACCTGGGAATGAGCCACGGGTCTTGGATGATGTCAGCAGAGGAGGTGATGTGGCGAATTGTGATTGGTTCATATGAGGCAATCCGGTGCTGACATGTCGCAGCCCGGAGTTTTCCCAATTTGGCCTTATTTCCAAAATTTTGGGGACTAGGGAGGATCGAACTCCTGACCTCCCGGAATGGCAACGTTCTCGTCGGAGTCGGCTCACCGGATGAGCTACTGCAGACCTTGGAAACAGAAGCGAACATGTTTATATTTATTGTGTGCCGGGATATTTGCCCAAAAATGGTCGAATGATCAGGGTCAACCCCATGACCGCCATACCTTTGATTTATCGTTATCATATATATCCCACATTCACCGCAGGTCCAAACAACACATGGTATATCATACCATACGACTAAGGTATTAACCAACAGACAACACATATCATATCGCATATACATTGTAACAACATAACAAATGGCAGAATGGTTGGGCGGGGGTTTCGAACCCTCGACCCACCAAAACACTATATATGCAATGCTTTAACATAACTCTGCTAACCAACATGTCACATGTTCGGGCTTGAAACAAAGCTGAACAAATTTTTATTAAAACATTTCCAGGTGCCTGTTGAGAATGCAACAAGATGATGGAGCTTGGTGGAAAGGAGTCGCCTTCACTAATTGGGCCCGCAGGCAAATTATGGCGCAAAGTATATTTTTAGACTATGTCTATTTTTAGACATATGGATCATGGTCTATGAGTTGCAGGATGTTGTTTATGGATGATTGGTCATGTTGGGAAAAATAGATGGACTTCTATTTCTGGTTCATAGCGGAGTGATCAAAGTCTATTTTTAGACTGCCAGGCTAAAAATAGAAAAGTCAAATATTATTGTCTCATAATAATATTTAGACTATAAACATTATCCTATCCTCTTGGAGCACTTCAGTTTGAGCTACAGATGTGGCACATGCAGCTGTCAGAAGGAAATACGCTTTTCTTATGAGTCAGTTGAGCTATTGCATGCATGACATCAGTTAGAACTCATGCATGTGAGTTCTGTGGAGTTGATGGAGTTGTGTTTAGTATGACTTGGTTAAACTAGTTGTAATTAGTCTAACTGAAAATAGACTAGTGATGAGTGATGTGAATTAATTGATTAAATTAATTCACTAATTATTAACTCATAACGCAACTGAAGAATACATCAGTTAACTCAGTGCATGTATAGTTCAGTGGAGACATGTGTTAGAGGTTGAGATTGCTATCAGTTGTGACTATAGTTGTGCATGAGATCTTGCACAATCAATGGATTGAGTATGCCCATGAGGATTGTGTAGTATATGCCCAGTGAAATAGCCTGTGCTCATGTGATTTTCAGTGTGGGTGATTTTCACTTGGTATTGTGCAATAGAGGCAGGCAAAGCAGTGGAGAAGATTTGAACCTGTGACTTGTTCGGATCTGAGCTAGTTTTGTGTGTAACAGGTGGAGATAGTGCTGGATACTTGTGAGGAGTATTGTACTATGTATTGTTACATGTTCTCAATCATTGATATATAGATAGTGTGGGGTTTTCAGCTGTAAGCTTTCCCTGGGTTACATACTGTGTTAATGTGTGCATGTGATTGATGTTTCATTGTTTTTGCTGCTGCTAAATTGATGATCAAAGTAGAGGAAATGATGTATTGTGCATGCATTCCAAAATAGTGTATAATCGGGATAATCTCTGTGAATAAGTGTTTATTATTCAAAATTTCTACATGGTATCGGAGCTTTTGATCATCAGATCTATTATTCAGAAAGTGTTTACGTCTTATTTCTTCAGGCAGAGTCTGTAATCGGGCCAGGTAGCCTTTGGATTCATCCTTCCTTTGGAGGTGAGATATCTGGTAAAATCCCATACAGTCAATCTTTGTACAAGAAATACTTTGTTCTCACGAATCTTAGATCGAAGGCAGTTGAGTTTAGAGCTGGTGGAATTCGAATTTGCAGCAGTGTTTTCTTGGTGTCAACGTTGCAATGTCTTTCAACGGATTGCAATTGGAGTATGCTCTTGAGGGCAGCTCAAACTATATTGCATGGAAGGACATGATGGAGGCAGTGTGGGATGATAATGGGCTGAAGGATTTCATAGAGGTTGATGTCCCAAAGCCTACTGATGCTACTCAAGTTGATGCTTGGCAAAAGAAGATAGAAAAGTGTCGAAGGATTCTGTTGGAGGGCATGAAGGATCACATTGTGTCCAACCTGCGTGGAAAGGATTCTCCATACTTGATGTGGAAAGTGTTGATAGATCTATTCCAAAGCAAGAGCGATCAGAGGAAGCTGGTGCTCAGGGATAAACTCAGAAACATCAAATGTGAGAAGGGAGACAGTATGCCCAAGTATCTCACGAAGTTCACTCAGTGCAAAGATGAGCTGGGAAGTGTGGGGGTGACTGTCGAAGATGAGGACTTGGTGAGCTTGGCTCTCCTTGGTCTTCTGAAGAGTTGGCATTCCTATCAGGACTTTGTCAATGGTCGGGAGAAATTTCCAGATGGGAGAGACTTTGGTCAGATCTTGTGCAGGAGGAGATCAGGCGGAATACCAGGGACGGATCTTCATCAAAGGGACCTGATGAAGAAAATTGCGCTTTGGTTGCCAAAGCAAAGAAGGGGAAGAACAAGAAGGCTTCTCAATCTGGTGCGAAAGGCAAGAAGCAGGACATGTCCAAGGTGAAGTGCTTTCACTGTCACCAGCATGGACACTATGCCACTAATTGTCCAGAGAAGAAGAAGAACAAGCAAGCTGTTGGATCTGCAGCAGGAGAGGCTCTAGCCTCGCAGTTTGAGCTTGATTTTTCATTAATTGCATGCTTGGTTTCAAGTGTGATGGGATCGGTGTGGTTCTTGGACAGTGTTGCGTCTTTTCACATGACAGGAGATCGAGATTTGTTTTCTGATCTGGAGGAAAAAGATCTTGGAGTGCACATCAAGATGGGCAATGATGGTAGATACAGTGTGACCGGTATCGGTACCATTTCCTTTGAGAGGGAGTCTGGTAAACCCTTCGTATTGAAGGAAGTGATGCATGTTCTAGGATTGAAGAAGAATCTTATCCCTATGGAGATGTTAGAAGACAAGGGGTATGATGTTGTTTTCAGCGAGGGAAAGGCTTTCCTGCGCAGCAAGACAACTGGAGAAACCCGGAAGATAGGGGTTCGAGTGAGGAACCTTTATCAGTTGCATGTAGATGGATGCGTAGCAATGGCATGCAAGGTAGAAGGATTGGTGAGCCGGGATGATGGCGAGCTGTGACACAGGAGATTGGGTCACCTTCACCATGGAGCCTTGAAGATACTGCAGCAGATCACTACAGGGCTTCCTAAACGCACTCTTGCGCAGTCAGATTAGTGCAAGGGGTGTACTTTGGGAAAGTTTGTGAAAGCCACCTTTCACGAGAAGGATAGTCGCGCCACGACAATCCTTGAGAGAATTCACATAGACGTTTGTGGACCTTTCTCAGTAGATTCGACAACAAAACACAGGTATTATGTGATCTTTGTTGCTGATTTCTCTTGTAAGTGCTGGATCTTCTTCATGCAGAAGAAGAACGAGACATACTCAAAGTTCTGTCAGTTCAAACCACTGGTCGAGAAGGTGTCGGGGAAGAAAGTGAAGGCTCTTAGGAGCGATAATGGTGGTGAATACATCTCTGGCGAATTCAAGGATTTATGCAGTGCAGAAGGGATTCGAAGAGAGCTCATAGCCCCCCATAACCCACAACAGAATGGGGTTGCTGAGCGGAAAAATAGAACGATCGTGGGTGCTACACGGGCGATGTTGCATGATTAGGGCCTACCCCTTCACTTGTGGGTGGAAGCATGCAATACAACAGTTTATGTGTAGAATCGTTGTCCTCACAGGATACTTGGCATGAGTACACCCGAGGAGGCTTATTCTGGTAAGAAGCCTGATCTTTCTCATTTGAGGATTTTTGGTGCTAACGTTTACATGCATGTGATGAAGGATGCCAGGAAGAAGTTGGCGCCAACCACAGAGGTTGGGATATTTGTGGGGTACATTGATACGCCCCACAACTATCGTGTGTATTTGCCAGACAGTGGTAAGACTGTTGTGCGACGGGATATAAAATTTCAGGAGGAGAAAGCCATGAAGTGTTTGCTTGAGAGGGAGCCACACTTGCATGCAGATGAGGAGCTATTAGTTCCTAAAGATGAGCTTCAAGACGTGGATCAGCCACAGGACGAAGTTCATAGAGTGGAAGAGACCACTCATGCAGCGCCAACCATCAGAGGGCGAAAGCACATGACAGAAGCTGAGCGACTGGCTCAAGATGTAGAGAAAGTTGTAGGACCACCTACAGCCCAACGTAGGCAGAGACAGTCACCTGAGCGGTACACTGGATACATGGCTCTTATGAGCAAATGTGTTGTGACTGAGCCATCCTCTTTCGAGGAAGCTGTGGAGGATCCCGCATGGGTAGATGCCATGGTGGAAGAGTATGATTCGATTGTCAGAAACAGTTCATGGGAGATTGTTCCTAGACCGGAAGGGAAATCAGTGGTGGGTTCGAGATGGATCTACAAAGTTAAGCAGGCTGCTGACGGGAGTGTGGAGAAGTACAAGGCAAGATTTGTTGCCCGAGGCTTTTGACAGATAGAGGGGATCGATTATGAGGAGACCTTTGCACCTGGCGCAAGGTATTCTTCCATACGGACGATTCTTGCTCTCTCAGCGCAGATGGGATGGCACATTTATTAGATGGATGTGAAGACTACGTTCCTCAACAGAGTCATTGAGGAGGAGGTGTACATTGATCAGCCCGAAGGTTTTGAGATCTTCAGCAGCGAGTCGCATGTGTGCAGGCTCAAGAGAGTGCTGTATGGGTTGAAACAAGCACCACGTGCTTGGTACACACGGATAGACAGTTATTTCACCGAACTTGGATTCTCCAAGAGTGAGGCGGATCCTAACCTATACCAGATTGTGGTGGAGGGTAAGTTGCTTATCATTGTACTTTATGTAGATGATTTGATTCTAACGGGTGATGAGCTATTGATACTTTCATGCAAGGATGATCTTGCTAAGGAGTTTGAAATGAAGGACTTGGGCCTCCTTCATTATTTCCTGGGATTGGAAATTTGGCAGCGCAGTGATGGACTATTTGTTTCTCAGGGTAAGTATGCTCGGGAGATACTTGAGAAGTTCAACATGCATGGCTGCAAGCCTGTTGATACTCCTCTTCCTGGAGGTTGGAGGAAGGAGGATGCCACTTTGGTAGAAGAAGTGGATGCCACTGTTTATCGACAGTTGGTGGGGTCGCTTATGTATCTGGTCAATACATGACCCGATATATGCTATGCTGTTAACCAGCTTTCACAAGCTATGGTTAAGCCAACCAAGCTCTTCTGGAAGGTAGGAAAGCATGTATTGCGTTATTTGAGAGGCACATCGGGATATGGATTGTGGTACAAACAGGAGGATGAGGTGAAGCTACGTGGCTTCACAGATGCAGATTGGGCAGGGAGCCCAACAGACAGAAAGAGCACATCAGGAGGGGTCTTCAGTATCAGGTCGATAGTAGTTTCTTGGTACAGCAGGAAGCAGAGATCCGTGGCACTCAGTTCAGCAGAGGTCGAGTACATGGCAGCAAGTTTGGCTGCATGTGAGGCTATATGGATGAGGAAGATCCTGGTCGGTTTGTTCAGTTCTTACTTGGAGCCTACTGTGATTTACTGTGATAACCAGAGTTGCATTAAACTCTCGGCTAATCCTGTATTTCATGATAGATCTAAGCACATTGACATCAGGTACCATCATATCAGAGATTGTGTGCAGCGGAGAATCATGTTACTTTCATACATTCCAACGGAGGATTAGGATGCTGATATCTTGATGAAGGCGCTCACCAGGAGCAAATTCAAATACCACCGAGGTAGGATAGGGGTTGCTGATAATCCATATCTTGTTGAGAGGGAGTGTTGAGAATGCAACAAGATGATGGAGCTTAGTGGAAAGGAGTCGCCTTCACTAAGTGGGCCCGTAGGCAAATTATGGCGCAAAGTCTATTTTTAGACTATGCCTATTTTTAGACATATGGATCATGGTCTATGAGTTGCAGGATGCTATTTATGGATGATTGGTCATGTTGGGAAAAATAGATGGACTTATATTTCTGGTTCACAGTGGAGTGATCAAAGTCTATTTTTAGACTGCCAGGCTAAAAATAGAAAAGTCAAATATTATTGTCTCATAATATTTAGACTATAAACATTATCTTATCCTCTTGGAGCACTTCAGTTTGAGCTACAGATGTGGCACATGCAGCTGTCAGAAGGAAATACGCTTTTCTTATGAGTCAGTTGAGCTACTGCATGCATGACATCAGTTAGAACTCATGCATGTGAGTTCTGTGGAGTTGGATGTGGAGTTGAAGGAGTTGTGTTTAGTTTGACTTGGTTAAACTAGTTGTAATTAGTATAACTGAAAATAGACTAGTGATGAGTGATGTGAATTAATTGATTAAATTAATCCACTAATTATTAACTCATAATGCAACTGAAGAATACATCAGTTAACTCAGTGCATGTACAGTTCAGTGGAGACAGGTGTTAGAGGTTGAGATTGCTATCAGTGGTGACTATAGTTGTGCATGAGATCTTGCACAATCAATGGATTGAGTATGCCCATGAGGATTGCGCAGTATATGCCCAGTGAAATAGCCTGTGCTCATGTGATTTTCAGTGTGGGTGATTTTCACTTGCTATTGTGCAATAGAGGCAGGGAAAGCAGTGGAGAAGATTTGAACCTGTGACTTGTTCGGATCTGAGCTAGTTTTGTGTGTAACAGGTGGAGATAGTGCTGGATACTTGTGAGGAGTATTGTACTATGTATTGTTACATGTTCTCAATCATTAATATACAGATAGTGTGGGGTTTTCAACTGTAAGTTTTCCCCGGGTTACATAATGTGTTAATGTGTGCATGCGATTGATGTTTCATTGTTTTTGATGCTGCTAAATTGATGATCAACGTAGAGGAGATTATGTATTGTGCATGTATTCCACAATAGTGTATAATCGGGATAATCTCTATGAATAAGTGTTTATTATTCAAAATTTCTACAGTGCCAAACCCGACATACCAACAGTGCGCAGACCGAGGTGGTTTTATGCAGGCAGAGGTGGTTTTACCAAACAGAGAGTGGTTTTGCAGGGATAGAGGCGGTTTTGGACCATTCCAGGGGGTCTGGAGGTCACAGTGGCCAAATATGGTCAAGTTTATACTCGTTTGACTCGAAATTTCGAGTTGAACGCAGTGGTGAGGTCCATTTTCTTATTTGAGACTCTGTTTTCGAGCTCATACCTATAACAACATTTTGAAGACAAAATAAAGAGGTCAGCACTGGAAGTGAAAAGACCAGGAGATGTACCTAGGAAGTTTGGTGAACTTCTTTATTAAATTTTGTTGTGTTGATGTGTTTGAATGTGTTTTCAACTTGTTTATGTGTTTATGTTATTTGCAATATTTTCGATCTGTTGCACTAAGTAACATAAGTGGATTCACATAAAGTTTGTAATACCTTTTTTTTCATTAACGAATCAAGTGGTATCAAAGCAGCAAGGTTTTTAAGGGTTGACAAGTTTGTGTGAAGATTTGAATGCTTACTAGGTTGAGGCTTGGATGAGGTGAAGGTGAAATTGTTGAGGCGAATATAGAGATTGGAAGGGTCTTTTCACAAAGAAGGATGGCAGATGAAACTCCACTTGGGTCAGAATCTCAATTCTTGGATAGTTTCATGACGATACGTGCAATGGTGGAAGAGATGTATCACGAGTTTAAGAATAACAAAGATGAAGGCACTTCATCACCTAAAGATCAGGAAGATAAGGGAAAGGGAGGAATGCTTCCTCCACCATCTCCTCCATCATCACCATCATCGTCATCATCATCCTCTTCTTCCCATAAATCTAGTCCTTCTAAGAAGAAATCCTCTTTGATCAAATTAGATGTAAAATTTGATTTGCCAATTTATGATGGAGAACTTAACGCTGAAAATCTTGATAATTGGATAAGACAAATTGAAGTGTATTGCAGGGTGCAGAAAGTTGTTTCAAAAAGGAAGAAGATCCATCTTGCTAGCCTTCAACTTGGAGGAACCACACTTGTATGGTGGGAAGGCAAGACACAAACAAATCTCCAAAATCATGGTAAAATCATTTCAACTTGGAATGAATTTGTTTATGCTATTAAAAAGAAATTTTATCCTTTGGCTTATATGCAACAAGCAATGATGAGTTGGCAAACACTACGTTAATTAAAATGTTAAGGTCAAAGTGTTCAAAGTTATACTCAGGAATTGCGTAAGAGAGCTTTAACATTAGGAATATCATTGGACTCACCAGAGACATTGTTGAAATACATAGGTGGTAATCATAGTTATTTCAGGCATACCATACTTATGTTTAATCCAGCTAGCTTAGATGATGTATCAGTTCAAGCAACTGATCTAGAAGCTAGAGGCAAAAATATAACCCAAGACGTTGGGAAATAATCCAAACCTATTGAAAGCAAGAATAAAGGCAAGAAGAAACTTAAATGGAAGGAGAAGAAAACAAACACTGTTAAGAAAGATAAACCTTGATGCACTCATTGTAAAAAGGAAGGACACAATGAAGCACACTGCTGGTCATTGCATCCAGAATTGAAGCCTAAGAAGTTTGGGAGTAAAGAGAGAAAGAATGCTGCTGCTATTCAAAAGGACTTGGGATCAAATTTAGGTGACGAGACAATGATTACAACTACAAGTATAAAAGGTAAAGATTCTAAAGCATCTACAAGTACTTCTTCACATTCTGTTGATAATGATAATGATGAGAGGAAAAGAAATGAGCTATTTCACATTAGAGTCATTTCCAAGCATACTAAAATTGATACTTTATTTGATAGTGGATCACAAGTTAATTTGATTTCTGAAGCAATTGTAAAGAAGTTGGCTCTAGAAACAAAACCTCATAAAAATCCATATCCATGAGGTTGGGTATGTGATAAAATAAGCTACAAGTTACGAAACAATGTAAACTTCATTTTGCTATTGGGTCAAAGTTTGTAGATGAGGTTGAGTTAGACATAGTCTCATTGGACATATGTGGAATTGTATTAGGAAGTCCATAATTGTACGATAGAAATGCTATCTTCTATCAAACTGAAAATAGGTATCAACTCACTAAGGATGTAATTAAATATATTGTAAGGGCTCATAAACTCAAAGATAACTTCTCTCTCATAAATTTAGGACAGATGAAAATAATTGTAAATTCAAGTAAATAATTTTTACTTATGATTGTAAAAGCAAAGGATATTGATAAATCCGATGTTTTCCAAGGCTGTAATCCTAAATAGAAAGAAGATCTATGATATTCTCTTTCAAGATTCTAAAAGGCTTCCACTCAAGTGAGAGATAGAACATGAGATTTATTTGCAGCAAGATGCTCCACTGCCTAACATTGGAATGTACAGGTTATCAGCTCTAGAGAACGTAGAGATAAAGAAGCAGGTACAGGAGTTGCTCGATCAAGGGTTTATTCGACCAAGCACATCACCGCGCGGATCACCTATTGTGTTAGTGTGAAAGAAAGACGGTTCGTGGAGAATGTGCATTGATTTTAGAGCATTAAATAAAATCACAATAAAGAATCGTTATCCTCTTCCTCATATTGATGATTTGTTAGATCAGTTAAAAGATGCAGTGTACTTCTCTAAATTGGACTTGTGAAGCGGCTACCATCAGATCAGAGTTGTAGAACAGGATGTATGGAAGACTGCTTTCAAAACAAATCAAAGACTCTATGAATGGATGGTTATGCCTTTTGGCTTAACTAACGCTCCAGCTACATTAATGTGAGTCATGAATGATGTATTTATACCATTCATTGATGATTTTGTCATAGTCTATTTAGATGATATTCTTGTTTTCAGTAGAACATGGGATGAACATGTAAAGCATGTAAAGCAGATTTTAGATGTTTTGAAAAGAAAAAATCTCTATGTAAAACTGTCAAAATGTGAATTTGGCAGAACATCTTTGAATTATTTGGGTTATATTGTAGGGGGTGGTGAATTGAAGATAGATACCTCTAAGGTTGAAGTCATTGTAAATTGGCCTAAACCCAATATTGATATAGAATTTAGAAGTTTCTTAGGGGAAACACAATATTGGAGAAAGTTTATTGCTAACTTTTCTTTGATTGCAGATCCTTTACATGCTTTGATAAGTGTGAAACAGGTGTTTCATTGCGGAGGCAAATGACAGAAATCCTTCGAGACATTGAAAGAAAGGATCAGTACATCGGTAGTACTAGCACTGCCATATCTTCAACATCCATTTGAGATTGAGACAAATGCAAGTTAATATGCCATGGGGGCAGTGTTGATGCAACACAGAAAGCCTATATGCTATCATTCTAAGGCATTCACATCAGCAGTAGTTAACTATCCTACATATGATAAAGAATTGTAGGCATTAGTTCAAAGTGTTAAAAAGTGGAAACATTACATAATGGGTAAAGAAACAATCATACACACAGATAATAAACAGTAGTTAACTATCCTACATATGATAAAGAATTGTAGGCATTAGTTCAAAGTGTTAAAAAGTGGAAACATTACATAATGGGTAAAGAAACAATCATACACACAGATAATAAACCACTTCAATATTTACACTCAAAAACTAAATTGCAACAATCAAGACACTATTGGTGGATGGGTTTTCTACGCAAATTTCATCTTGTTATCAGATATAAGAAGGGCATACATAATAAGGTTGCAGACATGTTATCAAGACCAATTATAAATGCATCCACAATACTTAAGCATAATTCGGTAATTCATGAAAGTTACACTGAACAATATGCTCAAGACATAGATTTTAAGGATGTATATGCAAATTTAAGTCATGGAAAGCAGGTAGAAGAATTGGATTATTTCATAAAGGACAAACTCTTATATCATTTGGGAAAGTTATGCATTCCACAAACTGAAAGAGTTAATATAATTCGAGAAGCACATACTTCTCTCATATCAGGTCATTTTGGTGTAAGTAAAATAGTTGCACAATTACAAAGATTCTGCTATTGGCCACAAATGAATGAGACAGTTTCTAGATATATTAAAGGATGTACTATGTGTGCTACAAGCAAGCCAAGTAATAGAAAATTAGGCTTGTATACTCCACTTCCAATTCCTTCTCGTCCTTGGGAAAGTGTTTCCATGGATTTTGTTGGGGGATTGCCAAATTCTAGAAAGAGTCATGATTATCTGTATGTAGTAGTGGATAGGTTCAGTAAAATGTGTATTTTGACACCATGTAATAAACAGGTCACAGCTGAACAAACTGTAAAGTTTTTCTTTCAAAATGTATGGGTTCATTTTGGGTTACCCACTTCTATTGTATCCGATCGAGATTCTTGACTTTTCAGGAAATTTTGGTCAAGTCTATGGGAGTTAATGGACACAAAGTTAAAGAAGAGCACGACATTTCATTCGCAAATAGATGGTTAGACAAAAGTGGTCAACAAGACAGTGATACAGTTGCTTCAAGGATATTGCAGCAAGCATCCTGTTAGTGTTAGTCTTTCTAACCTTCCTCCAGTGATCAAACATGCTCTTACAAAGTGATTTTAAGGTGTCAAGGTCAAATTTTGTCATTTCAGTGAGTCTTCAAGTAAATTTGATCACTAGGCATTAGGTCTAGGGTTTGCTTTCACTCCTTCCAAAGTCTCCCAAATGTCGGTCTATGTCACTATTCAGCTGAGTGTACCATCATTCAGAAGGTTTTCATTATCATGTCAAGTTCCACTGGGTCATTTTACACCTTGTTCATGCTTCAGTTGCGCCTAGGTAAGGTCATTTCCCTTTCCTAGGGTTTTGAAGGCAATTTCTCTTGGACGGTCAAATCATTGGAAAAACTTGTATCCTGATGTTCATACACCTTCCCCTATCCTTAAATTACCTTATCAAACACTTCCCATCACTGCGATCCCCCAAATTCATCATTTTCGCACAAACCCTAGTTTCTTGCTACAACCTGGCAATTTTCTAGGTTGGACCTGTGTTTTGCCTTTTTGGACCCCTTCCCCTCACTCAATTTCTGAGATTCCACTTTCTCCTACTTTCTAAAATCCCTCCCTACTTCCAAAAATTTCCTCAAGAATTTAGAAGCTACCTATCCCCTTCATTTCGCTTCATTTCGACAAATCTCTTGTTCCACACATCGGGGTAGGTTTCACTCAAATTATGTTTCTGAGCAAGGAAAGATGAATTTGGAGAAACTGAGAAAGTTTTTTGTCCGCAACATGCCAAGGAAGAAAAACCTCCTTCACTTTTTACACATGTGTCATGGTTTTAGAGAAATGTCAAACATACAATTGCCGCGGGAGAATTGATGCACCTCTGAAGTGACCTTGGGAAAATCAAGTTTTCTCCCCGCTTGGTTGGCCAAATGACTTTCTTGATGAGTCAAATGATACCTAAACACAAATATATTTATAATGAGCTATCATGAGCTCAATTTGGAGTTGAGGAAGGCATTCCAAAGTTGACTGCAACAACACTCTGCCTTGAGGTAGCCTCATTTGGCACATTTTGACCAGTCTTGGGATATTTGATTTTTGACAGTGAAAATGAAATCCAAATTAAAAAATTCTAGTTGGGTTGGAAAGTAGACTCAACGAACTTTCCAACGAGCTATCTGTACCCAATTTGGACACCGGGAAGGCCTCCAAAAGTCGTCTGGAAAAGGGCGCGACACACAGAGGGAGTGCGGTGCATTGGGAGAAAATTTCCAGTGTAAATTTACACTGGCGCGGCGCACATAGAGAGCGTGGCGCACAGGGCTAAAAGTCCTGAAATTGTGCCAAATTGCCTCATGTTTCCCGTGAAACCCATCAAATTGCAAGGTAGGCTCTATAACATCACTTGTTCATCAAATTTTATGAGTGATATGGTGGTTGTATGCCTATGATTGAATGCAACAAATTTCATAAAGTCAACCACAAGAAGACACCAAAAAAAAAAACCATTGTTGCTAGGGTTGTATAATCGTGATATTGATGCCAAGGATCTATTTTCCCTTCCTTACCATTTTTCCCTATCCCCCATGACATTTTTCCCATTATCACCACACTAAAACACTAGCAAAACCTATTCCCTTTCCCCTCCCCCTATTGGTTAATACAAACCCCAAAAACCTACCTTATTAAAACCCCAAACCCTACCTTTTCAAAACTCCAAAAACCCTACCCTATCAAATACCCAAAACCCCCTACATATCCCTAAACAAACTTCCCTACTCCCATCACATTACTCCCCTCCTAATACTCCATTTGTTCCATTGTTCCCCTTGGTGGCAGATATCACAAAAACAACACCCAACTTCACCATCATCAAAAGGCAGCCTAAGTACAGTTCATAAACAACAGTCCTCTTGCCCTCAAGGTATTTTATACAGCAGTCATGGCATCTGAGCATTCATCGGACTATGAGGTTATGAGCGCCATGAGACTGCTAGTGTGCCATAATTCATCACCTATCAGAGAGGCAGTAGGCATTTGTTTGCAGCAGCAAAGCGAGTGTTATCTCCACTCGGGTGGAAGGGGCCTCGCTCCCTACATCGAAAACACAGGTACAGGACAAGGACAAGAAACCCATGCATGATGAAGGGCCATCAGGTGAACAGGAGGCTGATTTCATCCTCATTCAGTATGATAATGCAGATGTGGAGAGCGTCTGACTTAGGATGACTATTCAGGAGCAGAACACGGAGATCCAAGACTTGTCACTAAATGTGGAGAGGTCGAAATGGATCATCAAGTATTTGGAGCAGAGAAACAAGTAGCTTGAGGACCAGCATGAGATCATGGAGCTGCAAAACATCTGTGAAGACCAGCAGGTTGCCCAAAGAAGCCTAAATGAGAAGACACCTATTCAGCAGGAGATAGAGGCTGATTGAGAGATTTGGCTCGATAGGATCCACATCCACTTAGAGAAGTTGTTGGCGAAAGCAAACATGGACAAGGACATGCTCAGGAACATGAAAAACCACTATTGGGCACAGAACAAGGTTTGCAAGGCACGAATAAGGAATTTGAAGGCAAACCTAAAGAAGGCATCAAAAAGGAAAAAGAGGCAAAAAGAGCATGATCGACTCCAGATATTGGCTGAGGCAATCCTTGGCCCACCATAACACTTAATGAAGAAGCTCCAGACCAAATTTCAAGAAATTTGGAGCACATTTTGAAATTTTGAAATTTTTTGTGCAAAAAACAGGGTTTTTCTCCCCGCTAAAAATCTAGAGCTCCAAATGAGGAATGGTTTACATTTTTGGATTCAACATGGAAAATCATGACTATTAGTGTTTGGACAAGAAATTTGGGCAAGATCTGAGTCTCCTAAAGGTCAAAAACACCCAAAAAATGACCTCTCTGCCCCCTTTTTGACACACAGGAAGCAGTCTTGGGAGAATGAAGATTTGGAGGGGCAAATGAGCACCAAATTCAAAAGTTCCAGTTGGGCTGGAAAGTAGACAAGATAGGATTTCCAACAAGCCCACTTGGGCACATTTTGAACACCTGAAAGTACCCCAAAACAGGTCCCAAAGTAGCGCATTGCACAGAGAAAAGGGCGCCGCGCACAGAGGAAAAAATGCCAAATTTGCTTCCGTTTCGCGAAATTTCGGTTTGCGACTTCTCCAAGTGGGCTCGCTCATCTACACTTCGGTTTTTTGGCGCCAAAGGCAGCATTTCAAGTATTTTTTCTCCAGATTGGCTTCTATCCAAGTGGCGAAGGAAGGCAAACGGTCACCCAAGCCAAATGTCATGTTTGTAGCGCTGCACCTGTAGCTAATGGTTGGCTCTTCATCTCCATTTTGTAATGATTCGAGTAACTCCCCAACCCTTGGGCATTCTATCTCTTCCTTACACATTCTATATATTGTATGCAAGTTATTTTCAAAGGGTTGGTTGGCTTGTAACTTCTGGGAGACTGTGGGAAAGAAACTCTTTTTCTTCACTGTGTATTTTTGACAGAGAATTAATGAAAGGCAGCGGCTTTGTTTCATGAGATTCATATGGTTGTGAGTGTAGAAAATGTGTCTCTTATGTTTTCATATGTATTTCGTCATGTTTCATAATTCAATTCATGTTCATTTCAGTGAAATTTTCTGAGTGAGATTAGGTAGAATTCAATTTTATTGCTCTGCCTGTGGGAAAATTTCATGTTCAGTGTTCTTCTTCTGTTGAAAAGGATTCATGTTCCTATGCCCTTTTCACACTCCTTAGCAATCTCTCTGTTCCGCTTTATCCCAAAATAAATTGCTACACTTTCCGCCTGCCTTGCCTCACGAAGTAATCTGTGTCTTTGTATTAAATTCTATGTTCTTTGCTGACCGTTCGTCCCATACCATCCCAGAAGCTCGGTCATTCATAAAAATTGTTTCTTGTATCCATTTTCACTTACTAGCTTAAGATCAATATTCCACTGTAGGTCATCTCAGACCTTTTTTTGCTTATCTATTTACTGAGTGTGACTCGGAGAGAGCCCTATCCTGTTCTGGTAGGGCTAGCTACCAGACTGAGCGTGGTTTGTGGTTACCCTAATTTTTGCCTTCCTTCAGCCTAGGGAAGATTTAGGTGCTAACATAGTGGCGACTCCACTGGGGAAGAAGTTTACTTGTGGATTGTCTTGCCCTAGTTCATGTCTCAAGTTCCGATCTGATTGTTGATGGTGGACGACGATCAGACACTGGAAAGGCTGAAAGCATTCACCTGGCGACTCCATTCACTGAAGAATCCAGCAATCGGTGCTTCATGGTGACTCCACTGCAGATATATCAGTAACTTTGACATTTTAAAAATGGAGCGGATTGCAAGAAGATACGCTCCCATGAGTCGAGATCACATCCCAGGTTTTCCAAATAAAATGCCCAAGGTAGATTGGTCAAAGAATTTTCCTGTGTTTAGAAATGTGGAAGGTAATGACGCTGCTCTTCATCTGGTGAAATTTCACATTCATGTGCATAGATTAAAGATCAATTTTCCTGAAGACTGTTTGATGAAAATGTTTATGGCTACCCTGGAAGATGAAGCCCGATCTTGGTATGAAAGTTTGCCGCCTGCTTGTATTTACTGTTTAAAGAATTTTCATGCCCTGTTCATTGAAAGATATCAAGAATCTTATCCATCATTAAATCTAGTTCATGACTGTTGCAAACATGCTTCTACTTTTATTGAAAGCCTTGAAAAATACTATAAGGATGATAATTTTATGGATGCTGAGATCATGGAAGCCTTGTACGAGAATCCATTTTAGCAATATGAAGAGAAACTAGAGGAGTCCCATCAAGATGCTCAGGAAACGTTGCAGTAGAGTCAAGATATTTGTACGGTGGAAAATGAAGGAATTTTGCATCTTGACAGTCAACATGAATCACATGAAATAGATCAGCAGGTTGAAGAGTTCCATATGGCTGAAAGTGACGAAAGAAAAAGTGTCAGTTCAGATCTGTCCATGGAAGAAGACAGCATGGAAGGAAGTCTAGTTCTAATTCCAGAATGTGATAATGTCAGGTCACCCATTTCAGATTCAGATTCAGATTGTAATGACCAAGAAAACCTTGTACTAAGTCCCATCAAAGAGAACTCTGCTGTTAAAATCATCGGGGATGAAGAAGGTAGGGTTATGGATCCAAATGTTCTCATGTCATCAGAACACAGTCTTCATGAAGAAATAATCCAGTCAGCTCAGATCTTTGCTCAAGTAAGTGAAAACATTCCTCTAGATGAATTTGTGGTAGATGATATAAAGGATTTTGTTGGGTTTCAAGAATCATCTGAAGTTTCTTTTCTCTTGAGTGATGAATGTAATGAGGAACATGATAATCTGGTTGTCATATCATATGAAGATGACCTACATTATATTCATACCACAGAAAATCAGATCATTCAGGATTCCCTTTCAGATTCTTCTTCATATGTCTCATGTTTTGAAATGTTCTTTGAAACAGAGAGCTGCTCATCTACTTGTTCCGAATTTTTTAAGGACCAGGAACATACTCTTATTTGTGAAAAGAGATCAGCATCACAAGAAATAGACACCTTGTTTCTTCAACAGGAGGAGAATCTTCATGTTTTTCAGGATCCAATGGCAGATTTGTTGCAGTTAGCAGTGAAGGTGATTATTGCAGTATTCAGTGATGAAGAAGATCATGGTCAACTGTGTTTTTGGAGGCCCAGTTACCAATATCTGTTGTTGACCAGAAGATCTGATTCGGAGAATCAATCAAGGAGGCATCTACTTGATTGGTTACATTGGAAGACACATTACACATGATTGTACATATTGCCTTAGTATGCAGGTGGCTGTCATCATGATTTGAAACCCTCGAATCTTGATGGACTACTGCCATTGAATAAGTTTTGTCAGTTCTTGTTTTAGTTAAGTCAGTCATGGGTCAGTTCCTTTTACATTGATTCAGTTTTTTCAGTCATTATAAGTACAAATTTGAGTCAGTCCGAGGCAAGTTTCAGTCAATAAATGAGTCAAGAGTTGCGTGTCGTTTGTCAAAACGATGACTCCATAGCCCAATGGACGAAGGCACTGGCTAGCTCTTCCAGAGATCTGCTGTTCTTGGCACCTCCAAGGAGCTACCATCCCCCATTGGAGCCAATGTTAGTATCAGTCTTTCCAGCCTTCCTCCAGTGATCAAACATGCTCTTACAAAGTGATTTTAAGGTGTCAAGGTCAAATTTTGTCATTTCAGTGAGTCTTCAAGTAAAATTTGATCACTAGGCATTAGGTCTAGGGTTTGCTTTCACTCCTTCCAAAGTCGCCCAAATGTCGGTCTATGTCACTATTCAGTTGAGTGTACCATCATTCAGAAGGTTTTCATTATCATGTCAAGTTCCACTGGGTCATTTTACACCTTGTTCATGCTTCAGTTGCGCCTAGGTAAGGTCATTTCCCTCTCCTAGGGTTTTGAAGGCAATTTCTCTTGGACGGTCAAATCATTGGAAAAACTTGTATCCTGATGTTCATACACCTTCCCCTATCCTTAAATTACCTTATCAAACACTTCCCATCACTGAGATCCCCCAAATTCATCATTTTCGCACAAACCCTAGTTTCTTGCTACAACCTAGCAATTTTCTAGGTTGGACCTGTGTTTTGCCTTTTTGGACCCCTTCCCCTCACTCAATTTCTGAGATTCCACTTTCCCCTACTTCCTAACATCCCTCCCTACTTCCCAAAATTTCCTCAAGAATTTAGAAGCTCCCTATCCCCTTCATTTCGCTTCATTTCGACAAATCTCTTGTTCCACACATCGGGGTAGGTTTCACTCAAATGATGTTTTTGAGCAAGGAAAGATGAATTTGGAGAAACTGAGAGAGGTTTTTGTCCAAAACAGGCCAAGGAAGAAAAACCTCCTTCACTTTTTACACAGGTGTCATGGTTTTAGAGAAATGTCAAAAATACAATTGCCTCGAGAGAATTGATGCACCTCTGAAGTGACCTTGGGAAAATCAAGTTTTCTCCCCGCTTGGTTGGCCAAATGACTTTCTTGATGAGTCAAATGATACCTAAACACAAATATATTTATAATGAGCTATCATGAGCTCAATTTGGAGTTGAGGAAGGCATTCCAAAGTTGACTGCAACAGCACTCTGCCTTGAGGCAGCCTCATTTGGCACATTTTCACCAGTCTTGGGAGATTTGATATTTTTTTATAGGGAAAATGAACTCCAAATTGAAACATTTTGGTCGGATTGGAAAGTAGACTCAAATACCTTTCCAACGAGCTATCCTAAACCCAATTTGGACACCGGGAAGGCCTCCAAAAGTCGCCTGGAAAAGGGCGTGGCGCACAGAGGGAGTGTGACGCACTGGGAGAAAATTTCCAGTGTAAATTTACACTGGCGTGGCGCACAGGGCTAAAAGGCCTGAAATTGTGCCAAATTTCCTCAAGTTTCCTATGAAGCCCATAAAATTGAAAGGTAGGCTCTATAACATCACTTGTTCATCAAATTTTATGAGTGATATGGTGGTTATATGCCTATGATTGAATGCAAAAAATTTCATAAAGTCAACCACAAGAAGACACCAAAAAAAAAACCATTGTTGCTAGGGTTGTATAATCTTGATGTTGATGCCAAGGCTCTATTTTCCCTTCCTTACCATTTTTCCTTATCCCCCATGACATTTTTCCTATTATCACTACACTAAAACACTAGCAAAACCTATTCCCTTCCCCTCCCCCTATTGGTCAATACAGACCCCAAAAACCTACCTTATTAAAACCCCAAACCCTACCTTGTCAAAACTCCAAAAACCCTACCCTATCAAATACCCAAAACCCCCTACATATCCCTAAACAAACTTCCCTACTCCCATCACATTACTCCCCTCCTAATACTCCAATTGTTCCATTGTTCCCCTTGGTGGCAGATATCACAAAAACAACACCCAACTTCACCATCATCAAAAGGCAACCTAAGTACAATTCATAAACAACAGTCCTCTTGCCCTCAAGGTATTTTATACAACAGTCGTGGCATCTAAGCACTCATCGGACTATGAGGTTATGAGCACCATGAGACTGCTAGTGTGCCAGAATTCATCATCTATCAGAGAGGCAATAGGCATTTGTTTGTAGCAGCAAAGCGAGTGTTATCTCCACCCGGGTTGGAAGGGGCCTCGCTCCCTACATCAAAAACAAAGGTACAGGACAAGGACAAGAAACCCATGCATGATGAAGGGCCATCAAGTGAACAGGAGGCCGATTTCATCCTCATTCAGGATGATAATGTAGATATGGAGAGCGCCCGACTTAGGATGACTATTCAGGAGCAGAACATGGAGATCCAAGACTTGTCACTCAATGTGGAGAGGGACAAATGGATCATCAAGTATTTGGAGTAGAGAAACAAGCAACTTGAGGACCAACATGAGATCATGGAGCTGCAAAACATCCGTGAAGACCAGCAGGCTGTTCAAAGAAGCCTAAATGAGAAGACACCTATTCACCAGGAGATAGAGGCTGATTGAGATATTTGGCTTGAGAGGATCCACATCCACTTAGAGAAGGTATTGGAGAAAGCAAACAAGGACAGGGACATGCTCAGGAACATGAAAAACCACTATTGGGCACGGAACAAGGTTTGCAAGGCACGAATAAGGAATTTGAAGGCAAACCTAAAGAAGGCATCAAAAAGGAAAAAGAGGCAAAAAGAGCATGATCGACTCCAGATATTGGCTGAGGCAATCCTTGGCCCACCATAACACTTAATGAAGAAGCTCTAGACCAAATTTCAAGAAATTTGGAGCACATTTTGAAAGTTTGAAATTTTTTGTGCAAAAAACAGGGTTTTTCTCCCTACGTGCGTGGCGCTAAAAATCTAGAGCTCCAAATGAGGAATGGTTTGCATTTTTGGATTCAGCATGGAAAATAATGACTACTGGTGTCCGTACAAGAAATTTGGGCAAGATCTGAGCCTCCTAGAGGTCAAAAACACCCAAAAAATGACCTCTCTGCCCCTTTTTTGACACACAGGAAGCAGTCTTGGGAGAATGAAGATTTGGAGAGGCAAATGAGAACCAAATTCAAAAATTCTAGCTGGGCTAGAAATTAGATAGAACAGGATTTCCAACAAGCCCACTTGGGCACATTTTGAACACTTGAAAGTGCCCCAAAACAGGTCCAAAAGTAGCACAGTGCACAGAGAAAAGGGCGCGGCGCACATAGGAAAAATTGCCAAATTTGCTTCCGTTTCGCGAAATTTCTGTTCACGACTTCTCCAAGTGGGCCCACTCATCTACACTTCGGTTTTTTGGCACCAAAGGCAGCATTTCAAGTATTTTTTCTCTAGATTGGCTTCTATCCAAGTGGCGAAGGAAGGCAAATGGCCACCCAAGCCAAATGTCATGTTTGTAGCGCTGCACCTGTAGCTGATGGTTGGCTCTTCATCTCCATTTTGTAATGATTCGAGTAACTCCCCAACCCTTGGGCGCTCTATCTCTTCCTTACACATTCTATATATTGTATGCAAGTTATTTTCAAAGGGTTGGTTGGCTTGTAACTTCTGGGAGACTGTGGGAAAGAAACTTTGTTTCTTCACTGTGTATTTTTGACAGAGAATTAATGAAAGGCAGCGGCTCTGTTTCATGAGATTCTTATGGTTGTGAGTGTAGCAAATGTGTCTCTTATGTTTTCATATGTATTTCATTATGTTTCATAATTCAATTCATGTTCATTTCAGTGAAATTTTCTGAGTGAGATTAGGTAGAATTCAATTTTATTGCTCCGCCTGTGGGAAAATTTCATGTTCAGTGTTCTTCTTCTGTTGAAAAGGATTCATGTTCCTATGCCCTTTTCACACTCCTTAGCAATCTCTCCGTTTCGCTTTATCCCAAACTAAATTGCTACACTTTCCGCCTGCCTTGCCTCACGGAGTAATCTGTGTCTTTGTATTAAATTCTTTGTTCTTTGCTGACCGTTGGTCCCATACCATCCCAGAAGCTTGGTCATTCATAAAAATTGTTTCTTGTATCCATTTTCACTTACTAGCCTAAGATCAATATTCCACTGTAAGTCATCTTAGACCTTTTTTTGCTTATCTATTTACTGAGCATGACTCGGAGAGAGCCCTCTCTTGTTCTGGTAGGGCTAGCTACCAGACTGAGCGTGGTTTGTGGTTACCCTAATTTTTGCCTTCCTTCAGCCTAAGGCAGATTTAGGTGCTAACACATCCCAAACTTTGGGATGAGCATTTGTGTTATGTGAAACATGCTTACAACCATGCAAAGCATTCTTCTACTCAGAGATCTCATTTTGAGACTTGTTTTGGTTTTATACCAAATTCTCCCTTGGATTTTGTCTTTGGTAAAGACATAGCCGTTGATGGACACAGTGATGTGGACAAAGCAACCAAGTTCATTGAAAAAATCCAAGAAATTCATCAGGAAGTACAAGAACAACTGGAAAGAAGCCAAGCAAAGTATAAGGCATGACATGACAAGCATCGAGTTGAGCATAGTTTTCAAATTGTTGATCATGTCTGGTTGTACATCAACAAAGAAATACTACAAGGGGAAGGTAAAAAGTTGAAACCAATTAGATATGGTCCTTTCAAAATACTTGACAAAATTGGTGAAAATGCTTTCCGCCTAGATCTACCAGCTTATATGCAGATCTATTCTGTTGTAAATGTTGAAAACTTGCAATTTTATGAGCCTTCATTGATTGAAGATCCCAAAGAGCAAGGTCAGCTACCTTCCATTGAAGATATTTTTCCCAAGTATCTAAATAAGCTACCAAAGGACACAGTTCTTGACAGGAGGATAAGGACTTCGCGACGGGGAAATGTTGATTATCTTCGAGTTGGACTCAAAGGTACAAATCCAAGTAAATCATGATGGATAGAGATTGGGAAAGTGAAGGAATTTTATCCTCACTTATTCAACAGCTAAAACCAACTTTTGGTGGTCCAAAAGCATCCAGTGGGGAGGAGTGATCCAAAATGGATCCAGTTTTGCCTCTAGATCAAAGTCTTCAAATGTAGATTAAAGTGGGATCAAGTCAAAGTGCTCATTGATATGATTCCAATGGTGTGAATGGCGTGTAAATCCGAGTCCAGATGAAGAAGTTAGAGCCAGTCAAAGTTTATGGAAAATTAGGCCAAAAAAGTCAAAAGTCAAAGGTCAAAAGTCAATGGTCAACGGTCAATAGTCAACCTGGTCAATGCCTACGTTAGTAGGGACACGTGTCAACCCGAGAATAAGTCACGGGTCTTGGATGATGTCAGTAGAGGAGGTGACATGGCAGATTATGATTGGTTCATACGGGCCAATTCGGTGCTGACACGTGGCAGCCTGGATTTTGCCCAGTTTGGCCTTATTTCCAAAATTTTGGGGATCAGGGAGGATTGAACCCCTAACCTCCTGGAATGGAAATGTTTTCGTCGGAACCAACTCACCAGATGAGCTACTGTAGGCCTTGGTAACAAAAGCGAACAGGTTTATAGTGTGTCGGGATATTTGCTGGAAAAAGACCAGACGGTCAGGGTCAACCCCTTGACCACTGGACCTTTGATTTATTGTTATCATATATATCCCACATTCACCACAGGTCCAAGCAACACATGTTATATCATACCATACAGCTAAGGTATTAACCAATGGACAACACATATCATATCGCACATATGCTGTAACAACATAACAAATGGCAGAATGGTTGGGCGGGGGTTTCGAACCCTCGACCCACCAAAACACTATATACACAACACTTTAACATATCTCCACTAACCAACATGTCACAAGTTCAGGCTTGAAACAAAGCCGAACAATTTTTTATTAAAACATTTGTAGGTGCCGAACTCGCCATACCACCAGTGCGCAGACCGAGGTGGTTTTATGCAGGAAGAAGTGGTTTTTGCCAAACAGAGAGTGGTTTCGTAGGGATAGAGTCGATTTTGGACCATTCTAGGGGGTCTGGAGGTCATAGTGACCAAATATGGTCAAGTTTATACTCGTTTGACTCGAAATTTTGAGCTGAACGTAGTGGTGAGGTCCATTTTCTTATTTGAGACTCTATTTTCGAGCTCATACCTGTAACAACATTTTGAAGACAAAATAAAGAGGTCAGCACTGGAAGTGAAAGGACCAGGAGACATAGCCAGGAAGTCTGGTGAACTCCTTTATTAAATTTTGTTGTGTTGATGTGTTTGAATGTGTTTTCAACTTGTTTATGTGTTTATGTTATTTGCAATCTTTTCGATCCATTGTACTAAGTAACATAAGAGAATTCACATAAAGTATGTAATACCTTTTTTGTTCATTAACGGATCAAATAGAGCCTAGAAAACCTGCCCTCACATGTGAAGTAATTCATGATGATTTTCATCATAAGAACATATCTGTCTATGAGGTAAGAGAAAGGAAAAATCCTCCTTCTTTCATTCTTGTGGCTAGGTTTAAGATATGGCTCATAGTAGCAATAATCCAAATCTTCTTGTTTAAACCATTTTTCCCCAACATCTGGGATCCCAGTAACAGCTAATATTATATAAGAAGATATGGAAAAGGTGACACTGGCAAGGGTTTCTTGGTTATCATGGAGGTTGATGATGAACTATCTGGTCAATTCAGAATGATGTTGTGTCCTTTCCACCTTCTCACAAAACTCAAAACAACCCATATGTTTGAAGCTTGTCACAATGATTGGAGATGCCATGAGCTCTCTAGTGTTGGTTGGTTCATCTCTGATGATTTTCCCTCCTTTTTTAATATTTCTTCCTCTGTTGTTTTTCTTCCTCACTCTGACTTGTGTGTTCTTCTTTTGCCATGACTTGTGTGTTCTTCTAATGTTTGTTATCATTTCCAAATTTTCATATTAATGCCTTTGAATTTCTGACCTTTTTGCTCTTGAGAGGTGGATGATGCTTTGGCAATCCTGATTTTGACTTCTTCATGGGATGATTTTGGCAATGGACTTGAAAATGCAGCTAAAAAGTAACTTATTACATATAATAGACATAAAATTACATAAACAAAAACAAAATTGTTACAACTGTTTGAAGTTTTAATTTACAAACTTGGAATAAAATCCCTTGAAATCAAATTTAGGGATTTCAGTAACTATGGTTACATGATTTTGAAAGCTTTATTTACCTAAAAAAGATATTATTTGCTTGACTCTCATATTTTTCCGACCTTATACAGTGAGATGGTGATTTATTGGACCTTGGAAAAGTAAAACCTAGGTGACCTAATGGAACCTCAAATGACTGAATTTTAGGTGGATTTGACTGATATAAAATATGATGAAATTAGCCTTCATGTTCAATGGAAACCTAGAAGACACATGAAGGAGGGCCAACAAATACAAACTTTTGAGAGGGAAAAGTGATGTTGGATTTTGGGCTACCATTAGTGAACACATTTTTTCATGATGACCTGAGTGGAATGAAATTTTTTTCAAACGGGACTCTAATATGATATAAAAGAGAGATTTTGATCACTGGTGGCAGTATGAAAAAACTGGCTCTAACATTGGCCTTATTTTGGGATGGCAGCTCCTTGGAGGTGCCAAGAACACCGTAGACCAAGTAGCCTTACCATATGGGCCAATACCGTAAAAAAAAACTCAAAACTGACTCAAAACTAACTCAAAACTAACTTACATGACTACAGACTGAATTATCAAAATAACAGAGAATCAGTGAAGCTCCATGGCCTTCACTTCAGGCTCTGAAATCCAGTGGTCTGCAGCTTCACATTTGTAGAAAATTTAAAATGTATGTACAATGAAACCAAAGAAAATTTAGAAAAGATAATGCTTCGAGAGCCTACCATTGACTGGTCCTCCTAAGCATGATTCTCTATTCATTTCTTCCAACAAGAAAGAATTTTATCCCCGGAAAGCTGAAATCTGATAAGGGTCTTTCCATAAATTCTCGAATTTACCATGCTTGCCTTTGTCCTCGTTTCTAGCATCCCAACGAAGTGCCACATCTCCAATTTTGAAATCATCTTCCTTTGTTTTCCGGTCGTAGATCCTTTTTATCTTCTCATGTAGCTTGGAGGTGTTTTCAAATACCTCTTACTGTGTATGCTCTAAGTGAATCATTTGATTGACCTGTTACTGCATATCATTCTCTTCACTTCCTGTTTCTTATAAAAATTTGATGACCGGGACTGCCAATGATGTAGGGAAAACAATATCTACTCCATACACAATCTGAAAAGGAGAAAGCCCAAGAGATTTCTTACTACTCACCCGATCTGCCCACAATGCATTGATCAGCTTTTTGTGCCAATTCTTTTTGTTGGCCTCCAACAGTTTCTTGATGATGTTGATTAAAGACTTATTGGAGGACTCCGCCAAACCATTACCTTGCAGATAGTATGCTGTAGAATGTCCCAACTTGATGTTGTACTTGTCACAAAACTCAGTCATCTTTTTGGACTTAAATGTTGTCGCATTGTCTGTGATTATCTTATGAGGACAACCAAAACGAGACAAAATGTTAGTTTCTAAAAACTGAATGATACCTGAATCAGTTGCTTCCATGGTTGGGATTTCTTTGATCCACTTTGTGAAGTAGTCCGTAGCTGTTAGTATCCACTTGTGTTGTGCGGATTATGATGGATTGATATCACCTATGAAGTCTAGGCCCCACTGTTGAAAAGGTGTATTCACTGATATTGGTTGTAGAGGTAAGGGAAGAAGTTTTCTTTTACCTTGAAAAAATTGACACTCGTGACAACTCATCATTGCCTTGTAGATATCTGCAAAAGGCGTAGGCCAATAGTAACCCGCTCTCAGTACTTTGTTGGCCGTAGTTTTCCAATACAAGTGACCCCCACAATCTCCTTTGTGGAAGTCATTTATTACTTCTTTGGACTCATCTTTAGTCAAATAGTTCAGTAATACACCTCTTGGATCTTTCCAATAGAGCGCACTATTCATGATACAATATTTGGAAGCCTTCAACTTCAATGACTTGGTCTTAGCCTTAGACATGCTTGGAGGGGGATTTAGATGTTGAAGTACATAAATGATATCAGAATATCGTGGAGATGAGAGAAATATTTTAGATACCTGAATGAGATCCACTTCTTCTTGATTATCTGATAATGCTGCCACAAGGTTGATGTCTAGAGCATGAAGGTTTGACTCGGCCATGAGTTTGGCTAAGCCTTGACCCTTGATCAACTTTGTAGGCTTGATCTCAAGATCATACTCTAATAGTGCTGCTATCCATCTACCTCTCCTACCTTCTGGGTCATTTTGCATAAGGAATTCTTTTACCACTGCATTAGGCACATAAGCAAGAGTATGCGAATGTAAGATGTAAACTCTGAAATCTTTGGTTGCCTTTACCAAAGCCAAGGCACGTTTCTTAATGATATTGTACTTAAGAGCTGCATCCTTGATGTTGCGATTGAAAAAAACAATTGGTAGCTCGGTTTTATCCCTTTTCTGCATCAGTACTATTGTCATAGTATGCTCGGAACCAAAAGAAAATATGATAAAATCATCGGTGTAATCAGGACTAATCAAAATAGGGGCAGTGGTTAAGGCAAGCTTGACTGTATGAAAAGACTTACGGGCTTCCTCAGACCATTTTACCTCATTATCTTTTTTAAACATATTGGTCATTTCTCTAAGATGTTCAACCAAATTAGGAATAAATCTTCATAATAAATTCATCTTACCATTGAAAGCTTGGATCTCCTTTTTGCTCTGAGGAAAATCAATTTGTTGAATGGCTTCTACCCTTGAAGGGTCGATCCGGGTGCCACCTTTCGAAATGATGTGGCCAAGGAGTTTGCCTTCCTCTATGGAAAACAGACTTTCCTTTGGAATGAGAGAGATTCCAAACTTCTACACTTCTGAAAAATGATTCTTACATGACACAAATGTTCATCATCTGAATGTGAATATACGGTTACATCGTCTAAGTATACAACTAGGAAAACATCTTTTTCGTCTGAAAATGCTATGTCCATGCCATGCTGAAAAGTGGCCCCTGCATTTTTGAGACCAAATGGCATCTTGGTATATTTGAATGTGCCCCAAGGTGTGGTGAATGCCGTCTTAGCTTGTTCGTCCTCATGCACTAAAACTTGATTGTAACCGGAATAGCCATCCAAAAGTGAAAGTCGGGAAGCGCCAACAACTCTTTGAAGAATATGGTCCATTCTTTGAAGGGGTTAATTGTCTTTCTGTTACAGGGAAAAGTGTCTATATATAACTGCTCTATCCCATTAAGGTGCGACAGCTGCCTTAGAAACAAACAAAGAAAAGCTACTTTCGTTTTTGCTTTATGAATTATAGATAGAGAGGAACAGAAAGACCAACCTCTGTCTTGCGCTAATCTCCTGATTTGATTCCTCTCTTCTTTGATAGTCTTTAGCTACCTGCTCCCTTGCACGCCCAGCTTCACAAAGTACCTGTAAGATCACAGAAGCATAGCACTATACAAAGACATGGATCTATAATCATAAACAATCTAGGATCAGATGTAAATTGACCATACAAATGTAGCAAACATCAATGACACAAGAGCATGGAGGAAGACTTGAATAGCTTTTATTGATAAACAAGAAAGAGCCAAGAGGAGTTACAACCAGTTGTTCTGACCCAGCATCAACCTCTCAGCAAAGAATCCCCTCTTCACCTCATACAAAGCTTAGATCACCCAACAATCTGATGTTTGTCTCAAGAAACCAACAATAATTCCTTGCAATATGCAAAATTCCAGCCCCTGGATCTTTGGGATGAGGGATCCATATATAGATATCTGTAATGGAGATGAGTCAGCTTATGATTTGATTAGTGTCTTCTCTCTGATAGTTCTTGCTTCCACTTGGAGATTGATGATCTCTTACTCATCCTTGGTCGAATTCAGAGAGGCAAGTGTCACAGGAGAAGATTCTGGAAGCTTCCATTGCCTCTCCACCTCGCAGAATGACACTGCCATTTGTCATTTCTCACCCATCGCACCCCATAGAAGGGCTTTTTGAAATGCAACACACCCACACAGTGTATTTAGGTGAGATGCAATGCACTTGGCGAGTGGAGCAGCTGAAATGATCCTGTTTTGACCAATTCTGAGCAGTTTTTCATGGAGAACTTCTGGGAGAAGCTGTAATCTGTTCACCTTGTTCCTTTAGGGGTTAGAACAACACTTTTAGGGACTTAGGAGCCCTTGGTTTATAGACATTTCATGCTTTGGGTTGTAGTGCCCAAAATTTTCTATAACAGTTGCCCCCTAAAGCATGAGGTCGTTAATCTTTTGATGTCGGGTGAAATGCTTTATTATGAGGATCCGAAGTTCTTTCAAGCTGGGAGGAGACCTGTAATAAGATACAATACAATACATTATCTTCATAATATTTTCATGATCTAGCTGAGGCGGGCATTCCCATGCTCAGCTTTATAAATTCATTTTCATGTACATAGGACAGACAATCGTCTGAGTGTAGACTGATGATTCTGATAGAGCCATCATCCTTTTGATTGGATGATTATCTGTGCAGCAATGATGTACATTTGATGTCTTTATTTTCCTGAATATATATCGCAGCCCGGATGGATGAAACTAGATCCGGGGTCTTCAATCTCGTTCGATCTTCACTCGAAGTACAAGTCGATCCATGTGAAAGCTGTTCTGGAGTCGAACATGGAAAGACATCGCCTGATTACCAGCCAATGATGTAAGCTGTTAACAGGCGCGAGAGGAATCACCGATAATGATAATGACGCTCAAGGTACTGCAGTAAAATTCATGTGGCGTGAATAAAGGACTTGGCGTCGAACACCACGCAAAAACTTTCGGTCGAAGGCCATTGATGTAAACCAGTCGCCGGAAGTGAGAAACTTGCCATTGAGGCATTGAAGCTTCAAAGTACTGAATGGGGTGTTCCTAGATCAACTTCTTGGATAATGAGTTGATGTCGACAAGAAGCGATCCGTCCCAGGAGGGCCTTAATGAATCCCACATCAACGACACGGAACAAAGCAAATGATTTTAATGGAGGTGAAAACGATCTGGTGATATAAGGTTCAGGGTGGCGGTCATGAAAGAATGGAGTATAAATGTATGGTAGTGGGTGAGACACAGGTGAATTCTCTGAATGACTTCTCTTGAACATATCGGCGACACTGATGTGATGGATTGGTAGCATTAACCCCAAATGTGGATGGTATGATGGGACCATGGTGATGTGACCGGTGAATGAAACAACCCAACCCGACTCGGACGCAGAGTGGAAGTGTCATGTTCAAGAGCGACTTGCTACCAACAAAGTTTCTTCAAGTTTTCTTCCCAATTTTCCCCAGTCATTGCTGACCAGTACCTCTTTATTTTTGTCAAGATTGAGGAGGATAACATATGCTTGTTCTATAATTTGCCCTTCGGGCAAACCCATCGCTATGTTTTAACGAGCCTAGCGATAGTGAAACTCGTTCTTGTCTATAGACAAGTTTGTTGCTATTAAACTTTTAACGAGTTTACCGACAAAGATAACTCGGTCCTTTTCAATTTTAGAGAGTCTGAAAAGGAACGTAAAGGTAACTCCAAAATTCATTTTTCGTCATCTAATCCCTTAAGTCCGAAAAAGTATAAAACAATACAGAAGGGATGAATTTTCGATACTTTTAACGAGTCGAACAAAACAAGCGCTCGAACTTTTTGTGTAATAATCTCTCAGGTCCAGAAAGATTAAAATTTAGAGGAGAGATAGCACTTCCTGTCCCTTTAATGAGCTGGAGAGGCCAATGGCTCGGAAATCTTTTCATATTTTATGAGTCAGTTGAAAAGAGCTTAAAGGAGACTCGTCTTTTGAGGAACGAGTGATAAAATGGGTAGCAACTGATTCCAGGTAAGGTTTGGAATTTTCCAACCACGGCAGTGTCACAAGGATGGCTAGTGAGATCACTCTTCGCAGCTGTTATTCAAAATGGGTAAACAATCAAATGGAGGTGAATGATCGGCCAATGTAAAAGTGGAGGTGATGGTGCAAACACGACCAAGGCTTTAATGGCTGAAGTACTACATTCACGATGGTTATTTACCGAAGAATAGTTCATTTTTTAATGAGCTTAAACGCGGGGGGAAACATTTGCTCATGTCTTATGTTTATTTTTTAACGAGCTTGAACTATGTGCTAAAACTGCTCGATTGAATGGTCTCTTTTTGACTTTACCATAAATAGCTTTGTTCTTTCAAAGATTGTACTGTATTTTCAAATGCTTCATCAAACTAGTCAGAAATGAACAATATATGCTTGAAAAACGAGTTAGAACACTAATATTTTACTTTGAACTACGTAAAAAGTAATGAAAAAGTGTTTTTACCTCTCATTTTACCATTTCATTTGAACTTTGGTTTGTTGGAGCTTTGGAGGTGCTTTCCCCCTTTGATTTTCATCAGCTGATTTCGGGAGATTCTGTGGACGATTCTCGGTGCCGTCTGGACCAGGTAGGAGCTAAACTTGAGCTCTTTCATTTCATGCTTTCCATTTTACATTCTGAGCTTGATTCCTGGTTTTTCTGAGCCTTTGGGGTTTGAAAAACTCGTTTTGCCTTCAGCGCACCCTCTGTGCATTGAAAGGTGCGTTGGATGTTGGCCTGTCTAATGGCCATCTGACATGCAACGCACCCAGAGCACTACTGTAGGTGCGATGGGCGCAGAGAAGGAATTTTATGCACAGTTTTTTGATGGAAATTTTCCCTGTTTCTTACCAAAATCAGGATCTAACTCTTCTCTTGTTTGTTTTTCAGAGATCTTTGGAGTAAGATGACCATTACATGGTGAGAACGTGAGCATGAAGAAGAGGACATGCTTGCCCTACATGATCCGGTTACAGTAAACGCACTGCCGAATTGTGGCTTGCTGAAGTTTTTCCGCATTTCTAGCATGAGACAACAGATCAACTTACTGCAGTATTTTCTCGATGCTTGGGATCCTACCAACCAGGTGTTCCAGATCAGGGGAAAATCTATCCCCTTGACTGTAGTAGACATCTATTTCTTGACTGGCTTGTCGAGGCGGGGTGCCCCCATCTCTTTATCGGGTTCGGCCTGAGGAGGTGACTCTGTGAGAGATTATGTTCGCCGGTATTGCAGAGAGGGATCTCAGCGAGTAAAGACGGCAAGATCATCATCCGTGATGTCACTGACAGGTCCCTCAGGACTATTCTGTTTACTTTTGGTAGGATGGCTGGTGGTGCGGCTCTTCATGTAGCCAACCGATCTTATATGCAGTATGCCTTGGAATGCCTCCAACCAAAGGTGTTCAACTGGTGCGATGCGGTACTTCTTGTGATGAAATAATAGTTGTCCAAGGTAAAGAGCGGGAGGTTGAAGAAAATTGGGTATGGTTCTATTTTGACTGCCTTTGCCTTGGAAACGATACCACTGATGCAACCACAGTATATTGCACTCGATTTACCTTCACCTACTGAACCACGTATGCAGAGATGGGTTGACCATATGTCTAGGCACGCTGGTCAGTCTCAGATTTCATTTCCTGATACCTTCTTCAGGTGGTTCGATCATCAGGAGATGGTTTATTCCGAGTATCCATATGCTGGCATGGACTTCTGGGGTGATCCAGATTTAGTACTGCCGGATGGCGAACAGTGGGGCGCCATTGGTAAATTTTTCGACCATATTCCTGTTTATCGTTATTTATAATGTCCTTGTGCTTTATTATATCAAGACTTTAATCAAACTCATGTGTACATGCAGATGTTGGTCCTGTTCGGCCCGTGGCACGCCTGAGAGTGCCAGCTGTCGCCCCAGCAGGAGAGGCTGTGGGAAGGGCTATCCTTCACGACCTCGATGTGGCCGAGACTCTCACAACATTACAGGAGCAGGTTGAGGGCCTCACTCTTGGTATTCCAGATGTGAGGACTGACGATCTACCTTTGAGGTTACAGCGGCATACTACTGGTGTGCCAAGACGATGGACTCGTCTCTTACGCATGATCGCACAGGCTGTGACTTGCTATCACGAGCATCATTAGACTAGGGTGCCCCCTAGCATTTTGAGTTTTTTGGTCATTTGACCAATTTTGTCTTGGTTACAGAACATTATGTGTAAACCATAAACAGTTATATATATTTTTGATTTTCGGAGTTTTATTTTGGTTAAGTTACATGATCCAAATGCAAACATTGATGGTATGTTTCTTTTTATAAATGTTGCAAATGTCTATCTAACACATAATTTGCCAATGAGTCAGTTAATGTGTTTAAGTTTCTAGAAATATGTTGATATTGAATAAAATCAAATTGTCTTTCCAAAATCTTAACCCTTAGGAACATGCGATAAATAGCTGGATTTCAGACAGAATAGATACCAGTGAGTTGTAGTATTACGAGTTGTGAGTCTAGCCTGACAATCAGTCAGCGTATACCATGTGTGATGGCATCAGAGATAAGTTCTATCAACGCGCTATATTCAACGATGTTATTTGTTGATCGACCAATACATACCCCTCTGAAACTTACTAACTCGCCGCTTGGATCAAAAATGGCCCAGGCTGCGGAAGATAGGTTCCGCGAACTACGACTCGCTCTGTCGGCATATCCAACACATGACTCCAATAGGTTTGACATCTGCAAAAAATGTAAAAAGTGGATTACTTGACCAAAATAAATACTTTAGCGAAAACAAAAACATAACAAAAGCATATAGGTTACCATTATGCATAGTAACGCTTGAGGTACAACCCGTTACGAGGTTGCGCCAGTGGAATTCCATCATAATCCATTAACTCGTAGGCTCCTTTTGCTAACACCCGTTTAACAATATAGGGGCCCATCCATAAAGACTTAAATTTACCTGCTCCCAATTTATCAGATTCTTGGTCATAAAGCAAGACCAAGTCACCTTCCGAGAAGACACGGGGTTCGACATTCTTGTCGAACTGTGCTTTGACTCGTTTCTTATGGGCTTCATTAGCCAAAGCGGCATCACGGCGGGTTTCATCCAATTGGATTAGTTCCGAGAAACGAGCTTCTTCTTCTGGAGTTCAGGGGAGGAGATCAATTGCGAGTTTGAGAGACGAGATTTCACACTAGATTGGTAAGACTGCTTCCAAGCCATATACCAGTTGGAAAGGTGTAAATCTGGTTGCATTCCTTATCGATTTTCAGTAAGCCCACAAAGCTGAGTACAGGATTAGGTGCCATCTTCTTTTGTGAACTCCAATCATCCTTTGCAGCATGCGCTTCAGGACTTTGTTGATTGCTTCAACTTGTTCGTTGGCTTGCGGATAATATGGAGTAGAGCTGTCGTGAGACAACCCTAGTTTGGCAGCTAATTCAACCATCATGTGATTGCGAAAATGCGATCCATGATCTGTGACTATAGCTTGTGGTACACCGAATCTGGCGACTACATGATTGAAAAAAAAGAGGCAGCTGTTTCACCAGTATTATCTAATGTAGGCATCGCCTCGGCCCATTTGGTAAAATAGTCAACTGCGACTATGATATACCCATGCCCATCGGTCGAGGTGGGGTTACATGTCATGAAATCGATGCCCCATTTGGCGAATGGCCCAACAACAACTATTGGCTGTAGAGGTGCGGGTGGTCTTCTGGTTTTGCTATCGAAAATTTGACAAGCATGGCAACTTCTGACTGCGGTTATGTAATCTTTGAACATTGTTGGCTAGAAGTATCCTGCTCGTAAGATTTTTTGCGCTGTAGCATAACTGATTGATGCCCCCCACACGCGCCCGAATGGAAATCATTCAGGACTTTTTTGGCCTCCTCATGGGTGAGGCACCTTCTCAGAACTGTATTGATACCGTGACGGTAAAGTGTATCACCGACGATCATGTAGTCTTTTGCTTGGTATCGAATACGTTTTTGTTCGGAGCGAGAGGTATTTGGCCTATATTTTTGGGTTTGGAGATAAATGATTATATCCCCATACCACTGATTTCTTGAAGATATCAGAAACAAAATTTCGTCCACGATTGTTTCATCGGATGTTTCATCGTTGGATGACGATGGGAGATCGCATAATAATTCTGCGAAAACCAGAGCTTTCTTTGACTTGGATTTTACAAATTCCAGATCAAACTCTTGTAGGATTTCTATCCATTTTGAATATTTGCCCCCCAGCAACTGTCGCGACAATATATAAGTCATGGGGTTGCAATCTGACAGAATGGTAGTTTTTCGAAAGAGGACATAGTGTCGAAATCTCTGTATCGCTTGAACAGTTGCGAGCGCTAGCTTTTCAACATAAGAATATTTGCTTTCTGTATCATTTAAGTTTTTACTTAAATAATATATAGGATGTTCAATTCCATTGACTTCTTGAAATAAAACCATTGTGATGGTCGTATCCGCTGCAGCCAGATACAGGTTAAAATCTTTTTGATAATCAGGAGCGTACATTAATGATGCTTTCATTAGGGATTCTTTTAAAGCATCAAAGGAAGTTTGCGCAACCTGATCCCAGACAAAGGGTACTCCCTTTTTCAAAAGATGCGTATAACCTTTAGCAAGTTCGGTGTAATTTGGAATGAAACTCCTCAAAAAGTTTGCTTTCCCTTGGAGTTTCTGAATTTGAAGCAAATTCGAATGTGGAGGCAAATTTATGATTGCCTGGACCTTTCATGGGTCGAGACGAATCCCGTCCTTCGAGACTACAAAGCCAAGCAAACGACCAGAACTGACACAAAATACACATTTGTGTGGATTGAGTCGTATCTTGTAGTGTCGGCAACGCAGAAATATAGCTCTTAAATGCTACGGGTGATCAGTCTGCTTTCACGAATGAGCCGGAAGGTCGTTGAGGTATGGTTGAACGATGTTTTTGATGTCATGGAAAGCATAATTCATTGCCCTCTGAAACGTCGCCCCTGCGTTCTTTAAACCAAAGGGTAATTTTCGATATGCGAATGTGCCCCATGGGCAAATAAATGCAGTCTTTGACTGGTCCTGTGGGTGGATATTTATTGATTATACCCAGAGAATCCATCCATGAATGAAAATATTTCGCATCCGGCGCATTCATCAATTATCTGGTCGATGAAGGGTGTAGGGTAGTTGTCTTTTGGACAAGCTTGATTTACATCCCTATAATCGACGCACACTCTAATTGTTCCTTGTTTTTTCATAACAGGGACAATATTCGATACCCAATCGGTTAGAGGAACCGGGTAGATGAAACTAGCATGGAGAAGTTTCTCAACTTCTGCCTTAATGGCAACGGCTTTCATGGGGTGCACCTGCCGTAGCCGTTGTCGTACTGGTTTGTCATCTGGATACATCTTAATTTCATGTTCAACAATACTCGAGTCAATGCCTGGAATTTCACTATATGACCAAGCAAAGACATCTCTGAATTCGCGAAAAAGAGTGTCATATATTTCCAGTTCTGAAGGAGAACAACATTTGCCAACATAAATATTCTCTACAATATCTGTTTTGATCGAGATATTTATGGCGATAGTCTCTTCAATGTTGGACAAGTTTCGCTCGGAATCCACCATGTTTACAGTATTTGATAGAAAATAAAAAACTGAAGGATGATAAAGGTCGTCAGGGGTATCTTCTCCACAATCCGGAAGAAGGGAACGATGGTGGGAATCATTCCATGGTGCTCCTTCAATTACCATTGATTGAACAATTCCTTCGTCGGTGACATGCGCTCGCGACCAAGGATCTAAAGGGGTACCATATTCATTAGACCTATCTATCCAAACGATTGATGAGCGTTGATTTGGGTTTACCATCCAGGCTAGGAACATTGATTGCTACAATATTTCCGTTGGGCTTGGGGGCAAAACCATTGTATGATCCATGTCGATATCGTTTTCTGAGATCTTTTTAGAAGATATCATATTGCAGGTTCCTACCGACGCTACTTCCGCCAGATTGATTGGAGGTGGAAAGACGAAAGTTCCCATTAATATAGGGTCTTTTAGTAGGCCTACTCCGATATTTTGAAGCGAATGGGGGCTTCCATGGATCATAGGAATGCTTCCTGTAACTTGAGAACCATTGGGGAGGAAGTTTTATTGATCGACGATTGTAATCCCTCCTTGAAAAGGAAATGCAATCTTCCTAAAATAGGTCGACACAACAACAGCCATAGCATATATCCATGGTCTTCCTAGTAGGATGTTGTAATCAAGATTTCCATCGATTACTTCAACATCTATTTCTACTGTTTTCCCTCCTAGTTCAACTTTCAAGTTACTTAGAATACCTATGGGGTATATGTCCTTCCGTCGAATGCTTTTAGTGTCGTCGAAGATCGCGACAAGGTTGGAGATCCTAAAGTTTTCCAGCAACTCATCGACATAATGCATGTGGATGCCCCCTCATCAATAATTGTTCGATGAACAGTTTTGTTGAGGGCTTTCACTTGAACAAGGAAAGCTAGTTGAGCTGGTAATTGAGGATCGTATCCTTTATGATCGAAGGATACAAGATTGGAATCCTTTGGGTTTATCCCACCAATGGCTGATAATAAAGCCTGCTTTTGGGATGGGCAATTTTGTAGTACTTCAAGAGTCGACATAGCGGATGGCGATTGGGCCAAATCTTCCACTATATTATAATGTTGTGCCGCTCTAGCGCGGGGATTAAATGTTGACTTGTGTACTACTCCCTTCGACGGTTTTATTGTCAATTCAGGAATGATGGGCGGTGCAACTTCTGTCGAAGTTGTTGTCAAACTACTAGGTTGATCTTTATCCTTGTTGTTCGTGTAGGAATTTACAGGGTAAGTTCCTCAGAAAGAATAGCAAAGGACACCGCTCACAACTAGATCGCAGATCAATACACCAGTATTTTTGACGTGGTTAAAACCCTCAAAGAGGGAAACAGTCCACGGCCTGAGCCAACGCGGCCACTTCAGGCAATTTATTAATAAAAGAATGAAAATTTACATAAGGTTCTCTCATGCACGGATTACCCTACAAATGACCCTCCATGCGCTTTAAATAGAAATCATGGACCAATCGGGTGTCAAGCCACGGATCAAGTGTCGATAATACCGAGGAGAGAATGAACCGTCGGATCACTACATATCGTGACAGTCGGATTGTAAGTTACAAAATGTACAAGGTAAAGAAACACACTTTACCTAACTCTATACCTAACTCTATACTAGACCAAGTTGTACTTAACTATTTCCTATGTGTCGGAATATCCTAACATCCCCCCTTAAGAACAACTTGGGATAGGATTGAAGGATTTACAAATATGACACAATAGGAGAAGGAAGGAGGCACTAGAGCCTATCCCCCCTTAGTGACAACTTCCTGAACTCCAACCATAAATCGAAGTTTAGTGAACTTCGCCTCTGTGAGAGCCTTTGTGAAGATGTCTGCAACTTGATCATCTGTTGAACAATGTTGCACTTCAAGAACATGGTCATGGATGAGCTTTCTGATGAAGTGCATGTGCAGTTCAATGTGTTTGCTGCGCTGATGTTAGACTGGATCTTTGCATAGCTGAATGGCACTTTGGTTATCACACCAAAGTGTAGTCGGATGCTGCTGCAGAAAGCCAAACTCTGACAGGATCTGACGAAGCCACAAGGCTTCCTTACTAGCTTCTACTGCACCATGATACTCTGCTTCTTCTGAAGAAAGAGAAATGGCACCTTGTTTCTTGCAAGCCCATGTAATAGGTCCTGAACCAAGAGTGAACACATAACCGGCAGTAGACTTCCGATCATCAGGGTCACCAGCCCAATCGGAATCAGTGAAACCAACCAATAGAGGAGATGCTTCGGCATTGTAATGAATCCCAAACTGAACTATACCTCGAACATAACGAAGTATTCTTTTAGCTGCTTTCCAATGACTTTCACGGGGGTTTTGCATGAACCGAGCAACAAGGCCAACAACAAAGGAAAGGTCAGGACGAGTATGGGTTAGATACAAAAGTTTTCCTACAAGTTGACGGTATAAGGTAGCATCAACTTCAGGAGAAGTATAAGTGACTGAAAGTTTGACTCCAGACTGAAAGGGAGAAGGGGCTGGCTTACAATCTTCCATGTGAAAGTGGCGTAGAATATCACAGGCATACTTGTACTGAGAAAGGGAAATACCTTCCTTGGTTGCAAGACTTGAAGACCGAGAAAATAATGTAAGTGTCCTAAGTCTGTCATTTCAAATTTCTTTTTAAGGCTGGACTTCACATGGTTTATAAGGTTGGGATCACTACTGGTAAGGATAAGATCATCAACATAAAGAACAAGAATGATAAGAGACTTGCCCACTTTCTTGGTGTAGACAGTATTGTCAGAATGACACCTAGAAAAGCCAGATTCTAAAAGAAAGTTATCCATTTTGGCATACCAAGCTTGAGGAGCTTGTTTGAGACCATAAAGGGATTTCTTAAGCCGACATACAAGGCTGGAGTCTGTTTGTATAAAGCCAATAGGTTGTTCCATGTAGATTTCTTCATGCAAGTCCCCATGCAAGAAGGCATATTTAACATCCATCTGATGGACTTCCCATCTGAACGAGGCAGCAAGGGAAAGAACAAGGCGGATAGAGTTCATTTTGGCAACAGGGGAGAAGGTTTCAGTGTAGTCAATGCCTTCAACCTGTGAAAAACCTTTAGCAACAAGACGAGCTTTATGTTTATCAACTTTCCCATCTGGTCCATACTTAGTTCTGTAAACCCATTTGCATCTAACAAGTTTTCATCCCTTTGGTAGAGGAACAAGATCCCATGTATCATTTGCCAATAATGAATGATATTCTTCATTCATAGCTGCTTCCCAATCTGGATGGCCTGAAGCTTCTGCAAAGGTGTCAGGATCATAATTTACTGGAGCTTGAGCCAGTAAAGAAGAGGCTCTCTCGAACTGAGAACGTGTACGTCACTGATCTGTAGGATCACCGGCAAGATCACCTGCTGCATCTCGAGTAGCACGAACCCTTTTTGGAAGCTGAGGAGCTGAAGGAGGATCCTGAGATGGTGGGGGAGGATTGTCATCCTCACTTTCATCATCTGAAGAAGAAATGTTTTCAAAAGTAGAAGAGATAGGGAGAGGTGGCACATCCGCCGGACTAGGCTCGCAGGCCGATATATTTTCATCAAATTTTACATCTCTTCTAATGATAACATTTTTGGACTTAAATGGAATAAGTCTATAGCCTTTGACATCTTCAGAATATCCAACAAAAGTACATTTTTCACTCTTAGCTTCTAAAGCTTTATGCTTTTCATCTGGAATATGGGCCCACGCTTCACTTCCAAAAACACGAAAGTGACTTACATCTGGTTTGATTGAGCTCCATGCTTCTTCTGGAGTGATATTCTTTAAAGCCTTAGTAGGAGTGCGATTTATTATGTAATTTGCACAGTTAATTGCTTCTGCCCAAAAACTAAGACCAAGTCCTTTAGATTGTAGCATACAATTAACCATTTCCTTTAAGGTGCGATTCTTCCTTTCAGCTACACCATTTTGTTGTGGAGTATATGGAACAATATGTTGCATTTGAATTCCATTCTCAATGCAAAAGTTGATGAATGTGTTTTTAACATATTCTCCGCCATTATCAGATCTTAGCTTAAGAATTTGATGTCCAGATTGTTTTTCAACAAAGGCCTTGAAGGCCAAAAATGTGTTAAATACTTCACTCTTGAGTTTTAAGAAGTATACCCAAGCGCGTCTGGAGAAATCATCAATGAAAGTTAAGAAATACTTGCAGCCAGAGAATGACACAACTGGAAGTGGACCACATAAATCACTATGCACAAGTTGTAAAGGCGCTGAGACATGCCAAGAGGCACGTTTTTCAAAACTGTCCCGATGATGTTTTCCGAGTACACATCCGGAACAAACACCATCTCTGCAAGATACCATAGGAAGACCTGTCACCATATTTTCTTTACATAGATGCTGAAGGGAGCGATAGTTTAAGTGACCAAATCGCTCATGCCAAAGTTTGCTCACTTCATTGTTATGAGCAACAAATACTGAGGGAAGATTTGATGACCCAAAGTTGTGAAACTTATACAACCTTGTAGAATCATCAGCAATGCCAGTAGCTAAAATATTTTTAGGATCTCTTAGGTCCTTGATTACAACATCATGAGGTGAAAATTCAACGATTTTACCTTCACCTGAATGAGTTATCTGATATACAGATAGAAGGTTGCAGGATAAGGTTGGAACACATAATACATCATTAAACTGACCATTGTCTAGATGAACAGTTCCAGTCCCTACAACACTAAGAGATCTATCATCACCAACATATATATTTTTGGTGTTACAATCATTTAAAGAAGAAAACATGGCTTTGTTTTTGGCCATGTGATAAGAAGCTCCAGAATCAATGAGCCACTCATGAGAATGAGAAGAAGAAGATACATTTAATGCATAACCAAACCGAGATGATTGACAACCACATGCAGAAAGTGCCATTCCTAAAGATGAAGTTGAAGTTGAAGAATGCTCCACATGGATGTTATGTTTCTTCATCGCTGCTTCCAAGGCTTCCATCTTCTTAAAGCATTTGGATTCTAAGTGGCCATCTCGATTACAAAAGTTGCAATGTCTATCAGTCTTCTTCCATTTGTTTTTATTTGTCTTATCATTTTGTTGAAATGATTTTTCATTTTGAGGCTGAAATTGCTTAGGACCCTTGTTTGGTTTGGGACCATTCTTTTTAGGATATGACTTCTTAGGATTCTCTGAATTTGGTTGCTGCTGGGCGGCTAACGCTTTCTTGGAAGAGTTTCCAAGATTAAGAAGACCAAGGTGTAAGAGTTTTTCTTGTTCTCTTATTAAAGAATCACAAAAAGAGTCAAAGGAAGGGGACTTGTAGTCTGTTCCTTGAGAAATGAAGGCTTCTCTTGTAGAATGGAAGGTGGAAACAAACACAGAGTAGGTTGGTCCCAACTTAGTAAGAATGGAATAGATAAGGTTACTATCTTCTTTCTTAACTTTAACACCTTCCAAGAGATATCTAAGGGTCTTGAAATTGGACAAGAAATCTTCAATGCAAGAAAAATTATTAGGGTCCAATGTAAGCAACTCATTTTCAAGTTGATGGGCTCTAAGTTCATTTTTAATCCCAAAAACTTTATTGATTTGTTTCATTGCTTCATCAGGAGTATCAAGTTCTGGAATATGGAATCTAAGATATGGAGAAATAGACATCCCTATCAATCCACATGCTTGATCTTGCCTATTTTCCCATTTAGCAGCCTTATCTTCATCCTTCGGTTTCTTTTCTTGGCCTGAGGCTATTCTGTAGAGACCTTTACTTCTAAGTAAATCCTCAATGTAGGACAACCATTGGAAGTAGTTGGCGCTGTCAAGGGTAACTTGGTATTGACTTTCCATTTCAACAGAAACTGAAGCTAAAGATGCTGAAACTAAGTGTTCCAATGGATAGATCTCGAAAAATTAGGCTGGTTTAAAAAAAACGGCTCTGAAAACGGCTTCCGGATGAAGAAGTTATGGCCTTTTGAAAAAAAGTTGATGAAGTTGCCGACGAAGTGCGGGAATGTGCGGAAATGAAAAAGTCCGCCCCCACAAAATGGAGACTTGAACCCAAGACCTCTTCTCTCTTAAAATAGCTTTGAACCAATTGAGCTATACAAAAAATTTGAGAGAGAGAGAGAGAGAGAGAGGGGGGGTGCTTTGGGTTGCGTGCTTGCTTTGAGAAAGCTCTTTTTCCCTACAAAACAAAAAACACAAAACCCAACACGGACATGCAAAGAAAACGAACCTTACGGCTCGAAGTTAGTTTTAGCCGAAAAACTAAATATTTTCAAAAATGAGCCTTGCGGCTCAAAGGTAGCTTTAGCCGGAAACTAAATATTTTTCTCAATGTTTCTGATTTTCCGAGATCACACTAAGGCGCAGGGAAAAGAGCATACGCATGAGAAAAATCCTTCCTTTCTGTTTCTGATTTGCCCAGATCGCACAGAGTCGCAGGGAAAAGAGCATACGCAGAAATGAAAGGTATAGATCCGGTAATAAAAAAAGGCTAAATAAACCGAAACCGAAATAAACAGAGAGAAAATAACTGTAAACTGCAAATAAACATTGTATACCTCCAGATCTTAAAAATGACGCAGCTAGGGCTACCGAAAACTTTTCTCGTGAAACGAAAGGGGTTCCTCACTGGAACAGATGCTCCCAACACAGCAGAGCAGTCCTCTCGGCCCGAAAGCAGTTAGAAACAACAGATCTAGGAAACGGCAGTCAGATGCAGTTCTACCGGCTTCAGATTTGGATCACCAATGGACGCGGCCCTCAAATAGCTCTAATATCATGTAGGAATTTACAGGGTAAGTTCCTCAGATAGAACACCAAAGGACACCGCTCACAACCAGATCGCAGATCAATACACCAGTATTTTTGATGTGGTTAAAACCCTCAAAGAGGGAAACAGTCCACGGCCTGAGCCAACGCGGCCACTTCAGGCAATTTATTAATAAAAGAATGAAAATTTACATAAGCTTCTCTCATGCACGGATTACCCTACAAATGAACCTCCATGCACTTTAAATAGAAATCATGGACCAATCGGGTGTCAAGCCACGGATCCAGTGTCGGTAATACCGAGGAGAGAATGAACCGTCGGATCACTACATATCGTGACCGTCGGATTGTAAGTTACAAAATGTACAAGGTAAAGAAACACACTTTACCTAACTCTATACTAGACCAAGTTGTACTTAACTATTTCCTATGTGTCGGAATATCCTAACAGTTCGACAGCTGTGGATTCCCATAATCTTTGTTCCTTGTCGATATTAAAGAATCATTTTGCTGTTTTGAAACCGACAACATTAGCACTTGAGACGGGGAAGCATTTCCACCTTCAACCAGATTTGTTCTTGGATTTGGAAACGGATCAGTTAACACTGCGGAGGTTTTTGAATTCTTGAAGAATTTTTTAAGCTCAGCTCTATGTGGATAATTTGTGGTCCAATGATCCTCATCGCATATAAAGCATGGATTTTTTGGTTTCCTATCTCCAGGAGGGTTTGCAGAAGATTTTTCAGGTGATGATTCTTCCTGTTTCTTCTTCTTCCTTTTACCTTTCTTCTTGCCCCCTGGTTGTTTGGTTTCTTTGCCTTTATCTGTCGATACGGCATTTACTTCCGAGGCAAGAAGTTCATATTTTGCATTTTGACCTGAAATCTTACGGGCCTTTTTGGATGTAGCCTTTGTCGATTTCGTGTCTGTTGTGCCAATCACGCCATTGCCGGCATGAGAGTCATTGTTCAATTTAGGAGGAGGAGGAACTGAGAATTCCGGTCTAGGGGCGTCATGTATTTTATCGTAGAGCGTGCCAGACTGAGTGTAAATCAAGTCCAAATATTGCGCACAAGCGATAACTTGCTCTTCTGTTATGACTCCCCCCTTTGCCACATCTTCCGTGATGGAAGGTAGTAATGACTTGATAAACCATTCAGTTAAGAGCTGATCAGGAACATACGTTTTTACCATTCTACGACGACGTCGCCACTCATGTATATGATCAGATATGTGAGTGGCCGTCGTCTGTTTGAAGTTGGTAAGGAGTTCCGTTCCCGTTTCGTACCTTATTGGTAATTGAAAATGGGTTAAAAAGGTTGTGGCTAAGGTACTGAAGTTGTCGAATGAAGCTCTAGGCAATTCGATGTACCATTTTTCCGCTGGACCCGTTAACGTCCTCTGAAAAAGGCGAAGCCTTATCGAATCATCATTTAGGGTGTTTGATGAACACCACAGATGAAAGGTCATCACATGATTCGATGGATCTTCACTCAGATTTCCATTAAATTTAGGAATATCTAATGGAAGTTTATGCAGAATCGTTGGCCACCAAGGGGCGTAAGCGATTGGATCGTTTGTTAACCGATTTAAATCAGGTAACTCTAAAGTTTCCACAAAGGGTAACTGCTATTTCAGGTTATGTGAAGCATACCCAGGATAAGATGGGATTGCCTGAGCAGTTGGTCTTTGCATACCGGCATAATGCATTTGATGCTGGTAACTTTGGTAAGGTTGGTGGGCATGACCATTGTAAAATGGTTGATTTTGACTGTTTTGAATATACGACTGTCCACAATTTGCAAAGATTTGTTGCTCAGAACCTTGGTATACTTGTTGGAATTGCGGTTTTTGGTATTGTACTAGCCATGGTTGTGAAGCCATGTGCTGTTGCCCGATACTAACAGTTTGACCAAGATGAGGGGTAATTGTACCCGTCTGAACCTGTGTCATTCCACCAGTCGACGATTGTGGTTGAGTTGCAGGGTCAAGGGGTTGTTGCATTACAACCTGAGAAACCTGAGGTTGGCATACAACAGGCAGCACTTGAACTTGCGACACTGTCACAATAGCTGTCATAGTTGGTATATTTGACATAGGTAAGTGTTACACAGCAATTTGTCACCATTTGTCACCATCCCTGTTACCCCTCTCCCGCACACTGGAGGACTCATTACGGGACCTGTGAGAAGTGACATGACCTGAAACCACTTGCATCATATTCCTCTAAGTATGAGCTTCATATGCCCTAAAGACATCTCCTGCAAAATACCCATGAAAAGACCTCTTTTTGCATTGGGGCGGTTCCACAGTGTACTGCTCGCGCCAATGGGGGAAATCGTCTAAAGAGGGCGCACCATTGGCGCTCTGTCTCAGAGTCGCACTCGCGCCAACCGAATTGAGTAAAGTTTTTAACAAACAAGCTTCCGAAGGTTCTCCTTAACCCATTCACCAACTGAATCCTTGTTGAGTTAGGATGGTTTGGCTTCGAATCTCCATAGAAGGGAAGGGGTTTGCCACCTTTCATGGAAGCTTCTTAGTGATAAATCCAATCCCATGAATAATGTGGTTGATCCTATCTCTTTCCTCTCTATCTATAAAAGCTTGTCTCTATGCCTTGAGCAAGCTAGTTCCAGCATAGTGATAGAGAATTCTAGGATTTCAAGAGTTTGAAGCTGCAAGAGCCTTCTTTGAACCCATAAGGCCAAATCTAAGTGAGGAGATTCTTGTCACCAAAGAGAGAGAGAGGCTTGTTTCCCATCCCAACAAGCTTTGCAAGACTTGTGTAGCTGACTACCCAGCCAAAGGAGGATTTGACGTCAGAACAATGGTTGTATTCTTCTTTGTTATTTATCAATAATAGATGACTATCATTATGGTTCCACTCTCATTGTCCTTTGTAATGATTGATGTTGAGTTATATCTTTTTTCACTGATATATAATTGCATCTATTGGATTTTATGCTTGTATTCGTGTTGTTCTTTGCAGGTGCAGGTGTCCAATCGCGGAGATCGTGGGGATCATGACCGGCCGAAGCAAAGGAACGAGAGCGACGTCTCTTCTACGAATATTAGCATTGGAATCCAAGTAGGTTCTCATCATCCACCTTTAATTTGAAATTAGGAACTTGCGTGATAGAATTGTTTGATTGTTGCTAGACCCGGTCTGGGCTAGTAGGGATCGTCTCTGTCTACAGAGGGGATTTACCTCCACAACAGTAAGCATTGTTGCATCGAATATACAACTCTTGGTTGTTGAGGTAGTATTGGTACCCAACCGCTTGAGGTAATTCCAGTATAACCCGAATGTTGTTGTGAACTACCGTATGGATATCCTCCCGGAGGGGATAATGAAAGGGGATAATGAAAGGGTATACTGCCCCCCATACGGTGGTAATCGAGAACTCAAGGGAATGGTTTTACCTTGAAGGCCGGACTGCCCAAATTGATTTCCAAATGGATCAATTTGTTGAGACTCAACATAAGAGTTTCCAGGTGAATAAATAGGAACAGACCATACTGTTGAAATGGCCCCTGAGTGGGCCCTTCTAGCGGTTGAGAGCTAGTTTGGACAGATGGTATACCGGCGAACATTGTTGGAGTGATAGCAGGGAGTTCTGCCATCGCTGTGTTAGACGACACAGTCCTAGATGTTGACGGTTGTTCAGACATTTCTAGTCTATCCAAAAGATTACCTAGCGATTCTACAGGAGCTTCCGCTGGTGGTAGACCAACTTCTGATGAAGAAGGATATAGAGTGATCCCGACTCCAAATTGCGATGGAGTACTAGTTGGAGGATCTTCCACAATCTCTTCTATGGCAATAAGACCAGGTGGAAGGGGGAGACCGTCAGGTCCGTAGAATATTTCTGGTGCCGAAGAAGGTATGGAATCGACAGTGACAGATGTTTGAGGAGTAAGACTGTCCGAACCGGTTGTAAATGGAACTGGTTCGGTAACACAAGTGTTTACTCTCAGACTAGGATCAGTACTACTGTCCTTCTGTGGCTGCTGAACTTCTTTTGTAGAGGCAGGGATTCCAGAAATGTTTGGAGTAACCGGAGTCTCTGATGTTGTTGGAACACTTGTTCTAACTTTAACAGGAGATTTGGAACCGGTTAAACAAGTTCGCTTTGTCCGTACTATCTTCGATTCCGGAGACAAAGACGGTCGACTCGTAAGCCTCCGCGAACGACGGGGTTTCAATTGACTTTCTTCCACGCTTGCGGATTACTCGATCAACTAAAATAAAGGGGAAGTATGTTTCTGAATTAAATGAATTTTAGACGCTTTGACACAACTTGTTTTTTCAATTTTTAAGAGTCGAGAAAAAACAAAAGATGACTCTAGTCTCCTTCGATTTTTAATGAGCCTGAAGTGACAAGTGCTCAGATGGACCTTTTTTGTTAAGGAGTCCGAAAAGGAACGAAAGGGACTGCTCTGGAAATCTAGGTAGAGGGATTACCAAACCAATGGCAAAACTGCAGAATACTTTTTATGGTACGACAGTCAATCTTCCCGAATGCTGTGTTCAGTGCATTGCGATCGATAGCGCGGCAGACACAGCTTCCTATGGATAAAGGATTAAGCCTATTGGGGTCTCCCAAAATATAGTCGATGGTACGTGGGAGCACAAGTCCGTACTGGCACTTATCGTCTCAAAGTGGAGGAATCACCCAACCATCAGTGAGAACAACAGTTACCAGGCTTTACAACGCCGGAATACGTCTCTAGCCTAGACTTCTAAATGTTGTGCGTTAAGTTCCAAAGCGTTGTTAGATTCATTGAATTTATTTTAAGTTGATCTTGTTTATGAAGTTTTCCTTTCAGGTTCACCGCGAGATGTAGATGTAATTCCTAAAATGCAATTTAAGATGATAAACAAACTTTTTATCCTCTTTTTGCAATGAAAATCCTAGCTACTAAGGAAAAGAAAGACATAATATTTTCACAAAGAGCAAAGAGAACACTCTAAATGCACTTCCCTAAATCAAGCCAATCATACTGTCTATATGCAAATGCACATGCATGTATTTGTTTTCGACTTTCTTAGTATATGAATGCTAAAAAGAAAGTTGATGCACAAATCTGAATTTATTTTCAAGCGACAAATATCAACAAGTTTCTTTTCGAAATAAAAAATGGAGACGATCACAACACCTTATGATTTTGAAATGAATACTTGTTCTTGACACTAGAAAATTACAAATTCAGACCAAAAAAATAGTAACAGGATAATCGACCATCAACAGCAATCAAACTCTTTCCTACGATTGAAATCGACACTTGCGACAGTTTCAAATCAAAGGACGACAGTACGATTATGCTACTTTTGCAAAGGAGAAATGAAAATGACTCAACAAACACACAAAAACATCTACAGTTCTTTTGTACAAAGGAGGCGGAATAATAGCAAGGAAAAGGGGTTTCAAATAGACATATACTGATCACAGGCAGCAAAATTCAGGAATAGAACTGGAAAGAATGAATCACAGAAACCAAAACTGCACAGAGCCTAGTCTGATCAGCGCACCTGTAACACAGAGAATTTGAAATGCAGCGCACCTTGTCCACTCGGGAAGTGCGTTGAAGTTCATATTCTCTGAACAGTACCTGTGCTGGGCCAGAAACGAGACTCTGTTTGGGTTCCGGGTCACAGTTTGCAGTTCAGTTCTTGGGTTTTGGTCGAGCAAAAAGCAATCAGTAATGCAACAATCAGGGGTAGATCTAAGGAGGATCTAAGAGCTGTCACAAGGGCAATCAGATAGTTTGTGAATCAGTTGTTTAAATCATAAACAGATCCAGTAGATGGATTGAAGTAGCATTTATCTACTTTGCATTTGTTATGGCAAATGCAGTTCGAATGCTACTTGTAAGTTTATGAAACAAACAACAAAGAATGATAAACAAACAAACTAATTCTTCCCCAGCGGAGTCGCCATTTTGTTACAGGGAAAAGTGTCTATATAGAACTGCTCTATCCCACTAAGGTGTGACAACTGCCTTAGAAACAAACAGAGAAAAGCTACTTTCATTTTTCCTTTATGAATTATAGATAGAGAGGAACAGAAAGACCAACCTCTGTCTTGCGCTAATCTCCTGATTTGATTCCTCTCTTCTTTGATAGTCTTTAGCTACCTGCTCCCTTGCACGCCCAGCTTCACAAAGTACCTGTAAGATCACAGAAGCATAGCACTATATAAAGACATGGATCTATAATCATAAACAATCTAGGATCAGATGTAAATTGACCATACAAATGTAGCAAACATCAATGACATAAGAGCATGGAGGAAGACTTGAATAGCTTTTATTGATAAACAAGAAAGAGCCAAGAGGAGTTACAACTAGTTGTTCTGACCCAGCATCAACCTCTCAGCAAAGAAGCCCCTCTTCACCTCATACAAAGCTTAGATCACCCAACAATCTGATGTTTGTCTCAAGAAACCAACAACAATTCCTTACAATATGCAAAATTCCAGCCCCTGGATCTCTGGGATGAGGGATCCATATATAGATATCTGTAATGGAGATGAGTCAGCTTATGATTTGATTAGTGTCTTCTCTCTGATAGTTCTTGCTTCCACTTGGAGATTGATGATGTCTTACTCATCTTTGGTCAAATTCAGAGAGGCAAGTGTCACAGGAGAAGATTCTGAAAGCTTCCATTGCCTCTCCACCTCGCGGAATGACACTGCCATTTGTCATTTCTCACCCATCGCACCCCATAGAAGGGCTTTTTGAAATGCAACACAACCACACAGTGTATTTAGGTGAGATGCAACGCACTTGGCCAGTGGAGCAGCTGAAATGATCCTGTTTTGACCAATTCTGAGCAGTTTTTCATGGAGAACTTCTAGGAGAAGCTGTAATCTGTTGACCTTGTTCCTTTAGGGGTTAGAACAACACTTTTAGGGAATTAGGAGCCCTTGGTTTATGGACATTTCATGCTTGGGGTTGTAGTGCCCAAAAATGTCTATAACACTTTCAGCAACACTTTAATCAAGTTTCTGAAGTCTATGCAAAGTATTATCTCCCCAGTGTTCTTTCTCACCAAAACTAGATTTGATATCCAGTCGGAAAATCTGATGGGAACAATACTACCCACCTTGTAAAGTCTATTAACATCCTTTTCTATGGATGGCAACAATCTCAGATTGATCCTTCGTAACTTTTTCATGAAGGGTTGTTGGCTTGTTGGGGCCTAACCCAGGTTCAAAAGTGATTTAGCCAAACAAATCCTGAAACTACCGGCCCTTTCAGCAATAGTCCGTGGTGCGTGGACTGAGGTCTCACCCGAGGTAGTATGGGAGGGTGCTGGAACTAGGTTTGCACACCCTAGGGATGTCTTGATGAAATCTAGGAAGTTCACGAACTGAACCTACGCGCTTGCGCTGCTCCGCGCAACCGTCTGTCCTTCACAGCTTGTGCAACTGCTTCCGCGCAGCTCTGTAAAGAGCGTGGAGAGTTGCTATCTAGATCCTTTATCCCTACTAGACTATTATTATAGATCTTAACTTAATTGTGTGGGCCCAATATTCTCATTAATCATTCAACATTCATAACAAGTGAGCGTAATCATAAAACTATAAAGAGATGCATAAATATAACAGAAGCATAGACACATAATATTTCAGAATCAACTTATCTTTTTTTAACTCTTCATCCAAGTACAATCCCAACTCCACCCTGCGAACTCAGCTGCGGGGGTCCGCGCACTTCGCTGCAGACTCTACTAGGCTTCTGCGCACTCAGCTTCAGAGCCTCTACTTATCACTATGACCCAATACATTCAGATCTACTTCTAACTTCTAACCATGCCTTCGCATCTCTCTATTACTTATCAAAAATTAGATCCCATTTACACTTAGAGCCTCGCTCTATTTATACAATCCCATGGTCCGCGGACTGTGGGTAGGCTGACACACTTTACATTAAATTACATTATCTTAGGGCGGACAACCCTAGACTCTTGCACTCCACGCCCACATTTCGTGGGATCTTTACATTACACTTGACCAAAATTCGGGCTTCAAGCCCCAAAAACATGCTATGGGGGGATCCGCTACCCAACAGGCCCCCAAAACAATCATCGTGACTCGTCCCAAGTCACTCTACTAGTGTGGCGATCTTTGCGCGAAGTCCATTGAACTGTGCTTATGCAGCGCGAAGGACCGTAGCACACTGCTCTGCCATCTGCTAGATCTGCTCTGCTCGCTTGGCTGAGTGCTCACTGTCAAGGTCAAATCCCTGTCTTAGGTCGTGCATCGCTTTCATTGATCCAAGGCAGTATGCGTGCTTTAAGTACTGCCTCTTTTTGGTGCACTGCATCCACTTGTTCCTTCAATGCCTTCGCCTATTGTAGCCTTGCGAGCCACTGATTTAGGACTACTGTTTGTGCCATCCCGCACACACTATCATATTGCATTTGAAGCTCTCGTGCCTCTGTTTCCATCCATTGTATGGTGGGATCCTCCTGTAAGGTTGTGAAGACCTCGAAGGATTCTTCCAACAAAGTGGTACAACTTTGCACTGCCTGTTCAATTTCTCCTAGCCCTTTTCAGATATCCCGGTGCTTTGTTCTCGAACTTCTAGGGGCATGGAGGACTGTGCCTTTAATCGTAGTTCAACAACTTGCAGGTTGAGGTCCAACTGGATCCTCGTCGCTTCCTCCTTTGTCTCGCAGAATACACTGGCCAATTTGTGGATCCACATTCCTATTGGTAGATATGTCGCAATTTCTAGTTCTGGGACACGATGACATGCTTCTTCTACAATTTGCTCCGACTGTTGGTTCTGCACCATCGCTTCATCGCGTTGTATGCTAAGCTGTTCGATGTTAATTCGCTGTTCACTTAGCATTTGCACTACGCATCACTCCCTAGCACGAAGTTCTCCTATAGCTCCATCTTGTAGCTGGTATAAAATATCCCGCGGAAGGGCGGCAAAGTTTAGGCCGAGTCCCTTGATCCGTCTTGTTGCGGCTCTATCCTCCATGCTGTCCATTATCAGTTCTCCTTCCGGCAGCGTGACGGTGTTAGCCATTTTTGCCTGCAATTGCTACTCTATTTTCGTTGTTCCTGCAACACTGTAGGTGACTACCATTCCTTCTTGTGGGTGTGCACCTGAAGTCCCTAAAGTTGTGCCCTGAGGGCCCCCAACACATTCTGCTACTCCGCCATTGCTTCCTGGAGTGCTTCCCTGGTGACCTCGCGAACTGTGTTGCTGATGTCATATAGATCACCCTCTGTCAATGTAATAGGCTCCCCATCTAGTTTGGACGCCTTGGTCTTCTTCCGTGGCCCTGTTCATTCCATATTGCGTGGCTGTTTCAGTTGTGTTGATGTCGTGCTCGGGTCCGCATCTTCCACCGTGTCATCTGTCCCCTGTCCTATGGTCAGATCTGGGCCTCTTCCCTCCTGCGTCGTGGTTGCCCCAGTTGCTGGTGCTGTTGCTTCTTTGTCTACAGCCTTGGTCTGCTCCGCGGCAACCTTCGCTACCTCGTGGGAAGCCCTTACCTCCTCAGCAAACTACTCATTCCGCTTCTGTTGTGCTAGCAGCTTGGTGACATCCTTTTTTCTTTGAATCACCATCTCATCGCATGTTGCCAGATCTGGGGCGTGCCACTCAGGTGTCCAAGAGTTGAGCACCACGAAAAAAGCGTCATCAATCGCAATAAAGGGGAGTTTGGTCCATTTCTGCTCCGGATCCTTCCACACCCTGATATACACATTGCGCATATCCGCCTTAAAATCTACAAAGCTCCGCATATTTTCATATACTGTGGGGGATAGATGTGGCCGTTTGTTGATCCACATGCATACGCTCGCCTCCAAGAGTATCCAGAAGATCTTGGTATTGCGGATTCGCATGGTGTCCCTTGTCGCCCGTAGCGACGTGTACTTCACTGCCCTTGGCAAGTCTTGATCAAGAGGAGGACACTGACTGTCCTCCAGAAATTCCCCTACGACCAACAAGATGGATAAGAGCAACCACGCGTAGTGGAAGGTCTTACCCTACTCCTGGGCCTCCTTGCAGTTCGTCAGGAACTCCTCGCAGAGGAACTATGCCCAGTTGAACTGTACCCCATCGGCACATTGCTCGGCCAGCGCGATGACTGTTGCTGGTACCTCGTTGCTGCAACATTTTCTCATCACTTTTCCTGCCAATAGCTGGGTGGCTATGCGCACCCCTTTCTCTTGAATGCTAGTGATGACATAACCCCTTTTATTCTTCTCTAACTTGTATTTTTTCTTCATGCCCTCTGCGAGCGCCAAGTCTCCGCTCTGGTCGGTTATTTCTGCTGGGTCCCTTCCCTACAGGGAAGCTAAGAAATCCAATGAATAAGCTCCGTCGTGATGGGAATCAGCTCCTCTAGCCACAAGTATCCATCATGCACTAGGTAAAGCAGTTTCCTAATGACGAATATCGTGATTGGTGCTCGGTGATAGTGTGGAATCCATAGTAGGTGGAGTAGCCCGGTCTCCTCCACACCGCGCAACCATTTCTGCAGCTTTAGCACTGTAAATGACCCCTCCTTCATTTGTTTCATGAGTTGGCTGGTTTCCAAATGTGGGAACTTTTCACTGTCCACGAGGTCCCAATATTCAAATTTCATCCTGGGCACGTGGCCTAGAACCGATCCTTTAAACAGAATTCCATTTGGGAGAAACAAGGTTTGGAGTGTGCTTTTAATGGCATCTAAATCTTTTGGCACTTTCACTCTCCCTTTCTACGGGGGGACATACTTGGGCAGTTTTTCTTTAGTCTGCACTGGTTGAATGTCTTCCTCCATTTCTTCATCTGCCTCGATTTCTTCTACAAACGCTTGGAGATCCTCATCCTCGTCATCTATCTCAAGATTAACAGTTTTGCCCTTGTCTTCCATATATAGTTTACCGAACCTCGGGTTTCGCAGGGACATGAGGACTGGTCCTGCTGCCTGTGGATGCATCTTGGGCCTCAGCGTCCGAGGAGATTTTGGAATTTCCAGTCCCACATGAATCGAATGCTTTGGTCGACTTCTTCGACGATACTTTCAACAAATCCCACACCTCTCCTGGTAGTTTTCATCTTGTTTGAGCTGTCTATAGTTGTTTGCAACTTTGGAGGCTCAAACACCTCTCGGCGCTCAGCACTGTGGACTCTCTTTAACAGCTCAAATCTCAAACAAACAAGTGTTGTCTCATGGCCCACCTTGGTAGTTTTATAGCATCCTTTGAATTTGAATTTGACCGTTCCCCCCATTTCTGAGTCATTAATGCATTCTTGGTGGCAGATCGTCCCAAATCTATTTCCAACTTCGTGTATTAATTGCCCGCCGTTCGTTCCTCATTGCCTTAACTTGGAAATCTTGTCATGAATAGTGCCACCAACGGACACTTCCCAGCCTACTCGCGCGGCAGCGCAGTCCCTTATGCGCGGTCGCGACCCCTGTGACATACCGATACTACGCCCAACCTCCTTATTGCGCAGCTCCCATACAAACTCTTTTAATGTCCCGTGCTCTCTTTCAAGTTCTTGGAGCGCTGAGCCTGTGTTTCCTACAGATAGTCAGGTGGTTGCACCATCGGTGCGAGGCTTCAATTTACCTGCCAGCCCGGTCTGTGGGCATCCCTGAATTACCCTTGCGTCCGTCAGTGCGTCACGTTCTTCCTTGTATGGTGCGCTCCCCTATTTACTTTGTTTAGTAAGGTGCGTCGTAGCCATGATAATAGAGCTAGAAATTATCGGTGACAATCTTCTATTGTGGTGGTATGGCTGCCCATATCTTGTCCTATCCTTCTATTGATATGACATGTTTGCGCGATTTCGGTTTCTAGTTTTCTGATTTTCACATCCATTAACATGCCTTTCCACTTCAGTCGTACCCGATCTTCTTCGAGTTTGTGAAGCTCAAGGTTCCTTCGTTGAATGACCTCTTGCATCTGCATATGTTCGTCCTCGCACAACTGCATAATCCCTTCGTTCTAGTCCTCGCATGTTGTCCCCATTATGGGAGTTGTTGTATGGGGATTTTTCTCTAAAGCTATGGCCTCAACTTTGCTTGTTGTCTTTGGAATCATTCCCACACTCATGTTCTTGTTCATGGCCCTATAGGCCCATTGGACCTTTGGTATGCACAGTTCCCAATCAGTTTTCCCCACCTGGTAAACCCTATTCAGGATTCTGCATACCTTCTTGAATGCTTCTACGTGGAACCTCTGTGGGGAGCGTCGCTTTTCCTGCTGCTACGTCTGCTTCTGATTTTCGTCTGCGTCTGGGATGTGCTTACACAACACATGTTTGCACCCATCGACATAGGTGGGCATGCAATCTGCTTTGTCCTGGCTGCCCGAATCTCATTCGATGCCGGGGGCTTCCAAACCATAAGCGCATCCATCTTCTACATTCGTGCCAGTTTACAATGGTCTTCTGATGTGTACTCCACCATCGTGAGGGTGTTGCGCGCAGTGCCCATTCCAGCGCACCGTACCACTGCTGTTCCGGTACCGTGCCTTCAAATTTGTCCAGGAATTCATCCATCACTGTTACTCCATCATGTGTTGGCAGTTCCCTTGCTTTTGTCATCACCCAACACAGTGATCTAATCATCATGTTGCAATTTAGCATTGTCACTTCGTGCAACCGGTTTTGCCAGCGTTTTACTTCTTCGTCTGAATCCGAAGTATAGGAGCTGTCGCGCTCCCACGAGATTCTCCCATCTGCAGTTAGGTTCACCCAATCCTAGACTCACGCCGTTATCTGGTAAATATAATCTAGCTCATCATCGCTTTCCTCGTCGCACACTGGTTTAGTGTAACACACTCCCTCGGCTGGGTCTAGCGGAACTACTACGCGTAGGGAATTTTCTCGAATATCATCTTCCACTTCTTCAAGTTAATGACTCCATTCATATCAGTGGCCCAGTCTATTCCTAGCAACACAGGATAAGGATTGCTGTCATCGAAAATCTCAATTACTTCAAAGTCTATCTGTGTGCTCGCACCTTTGATATCGACTGTTACCCCTTGCAACTCCCCATGGGAAAATATTTTGTTGGTTTGCCATTCGTAATTGAATAGGGGACCACTACAACGCGGGCCTGCCCATGCGTTCCCATGTTTGCTTTGGTAACATATTCGCGTCTGATCCCAGATCTAGGATGACTTGATCCATTTCATACTCACCAATCTACGCAGTCAACCTCATCTCCCTTCCCGTGTGCAATGTATGCTTCCCCAGTTTCCGGACTACGCGCTGTTCCCCTGAACCTGTGCACCTGGTGATTAATTCCTGTAGTTCCTTAATTGCCTTATTATCATGTAGTAGCTTCATGCATGTATCTAGAAAGGTAGTAAGCATAGACAGATCCATCCTTGGCTCTAGTTGATCCTTACTACTTGAAGTAGAGGTCTCCGAGAAGCTCTTCTTAGCTTCCATGAACATCTCCTTTACTCATTCTAGGTCAAACATAGGTTCCTCTGTAGGAGCCTTGCGAACCCATGTATCTTCCTTGGGCTGCTTCCCCTTATCCTCCCCTGTGGTCGCATCGCTTTTGAGCATCATGTTCACATTTGGTTCTTCTTCACATGGTTCGGACCTCATCATTTGGATATTCTGAGTTGGAGGAGGCTGGAGTACCCATTTCTCGCGCATTGTGTGATCAACATAGGACAATCTATCATTTCATGATCAAACTGAGCACAATACGAATAGGATGTCCTTGTCGGGTTGGTACAATCGCGGGCATAGTGCCCTGGTCCCCCGCAATTGTAGCAAATTAACTGTCCATGGCCCCTTCCTGGTCCCATTCCTCCTCGTCCTCGACCTCGCCCCTGAAATCCAGTGCGCGCCATCCCCACAGCTGGGTCGAGGCCTCACATTTCTGTCTGCATTCTATAGGCTGGGGTCCGATCCATCATTAACTTGTAGCTGCGATAATACGCTTGTCGAGGCCTACTGACCTACATAAATTACAAAATAGTTGCTGGGGTTCCGGTGTATACTTCTGCAACAAATTATAATTATCCGTCATGTGTTTTCCTCCTATCTGATAGATTGCGCACCATAATGCAGGTGTCAAACCCGACCCTTCTAGTGCCTCCGGTCTCAACGGCATTGGCCCCCTTCCTGCCAAGTAGTTCGCGAGTAATGGACATGGTCCTTGTCATCACCCTGGCCTTTGCATTTTATGTACCACACTTCCTCATGTGCCTCTGACCGCGGTGCCCTATCTTGCTTCAAGCTTTGCATTTCTAGGTAGATATTCTGTGGTTGCACGTGGATTTGTTGAACTCCCAACCCCGGATCCTGTATTGGTGTCTCATACGACCTCATTGCCATTTCCAATGCTTTGGACTGGGTAGAAAGTTTCTGTTGTGACAGTTTTGTCCTTAGGTGCAGTGTTAGAGATGCCACAAACCATGTGCGATGCTGAGGGATTGCATGCAGCCATACCTACATGTAGGAGATGGGGTGATGTGGATTGATCGTCCCAAGGAGGAGGGGCAGGATCCTTGAGGTACCCAACCTCTTAAATGAGACCTTGCTACGGGAGCCCCGATGTGGAGTAGCAGGAACTGACTGATTTGGTAGAGATAGATGCAGATGGAGAGGGAGAGAGAGCGACAGTGTAGGGAATCCCAAGACAACGCATAGCTAGTAGGCTGTAGCAATGCGAGAGGCACAAGTGTTTTGCACAGTGCTAGGTGGCACAGAGAAGTGTGCAATGGTGCGAGATGTATGGAGATGTTGCAGTAGTGCAGATGTCAAAGAGGGAGCACTTGTTAGCAGCAGGTAGAGCTTTAGCATCAGAGTATGTTCCTAGCCCAATAGAGTGGTCAGTTGGGAGTGTTTTTGTTCCAAGTGTTGTTGGAGAAAGTGGACCAGGCAAATGTGTTGCATGCAAAAAATTCCAGAGTTGCAGGATAGGGGTTGCAGATAATCCATATCTTGTTGAGAGGGAGTGTTGAGAATGCAACAAGATGATGGAGCTTAGTGGAAAGAAGTCGCCTTCACTAAGTGGGCCCGCAGGCTATTTTTGACGCAAAGTCTATTTTTAGACTATGTCTATTTTTAGACACATGGATCATGGTCTATGAGTTGCAAGATGCTATTTGTGGATGATTGTTCATGTTGGTAAAAATAGATGGACTTCTATTTTTAGACATATGGGCGGTTTCTATTTTTAGACTGCCAGGCTAAAAATAGAACAATCGAATATTATTGTCTCATAATAATATTTGGACTATAAACATTATCTTATGCTCTTGGAGCACTTCAGTTTGAGCTACAGATGTGGCACATGCAGCTGTCAGAAGGAAATACGCTTTTCTTGTGGGTCAGTTGAGCTATTGCATGCAAGACTTCAGTTAGAACCCATGTGGCTGAGTTTGGTGGAGTTGATTGTGGAGTTGATGGAGTTGTGTTCAGTTTGACTTGGTTGAACTAGTTGTATTTTAGTCTAACTAAAGAATACACTAGTGATGAGTGGTGTGAATTAATTATTAATTAATTCACTAATTATTAACTCATAAAGCAACTAAAGAATACATCAGTTAACTCAGTGCATGTACAGTTCAGTGGAGACAGGTGTTAGAGGTTGAGATTGCTACAGTTGTGACTATAGTTGTGCATGAGATTTGCACATGCATGGATGGAGATTTCCCATGAGGCTTGCATAGTATAACCAAAGGAATTCGATTTCACAGAGTGATTGATTCTCTTGCAGGATTGCGCAGTGGAGGCAGGAAAACAGTGCAGAAGATTTGAGGCTTCAGATTTGAGCTAGTTTGTGTGTAACAGGTGGAGATAGTACTGAGTACTTGCAAGGAGTATTGTACTATGTATTGTTACATGTTCTCTATCATTATAATATACAGATAGTGTGGGGTTTTCAGCTGTATGCTTTCCCTGGGTTACATACTGTGTTAATGTGTGCATGCGATTGATGTTTCATTGTTTTTAATGCTGCTAAATTGATGATCAACGTAGAGGAGGTTATGTATTGTGCATGTATTTCGTAATAGTGCATAATTGGGATAATCTCTGTGAATAAGTGATTAATTATTCAAAATTCTACAATTCACCTTTAACTTTCTTAATTACAAGTTCTGAATCACCATACACGGAAATTCTGCGGGAACCTAACCTCTTCAAGATCTTCAAACCTGTGATGAGTGCTTCATACTCCGCCTCATTGTTAGGGAAATCAAAAGCTAACTTGTATGAGCACAATATAACATGATAAGGGAGATTACCTTGATGATGATGATGTGGATTTCTAATCCAAATACCAATACCTGCTCCATCTTTCCCAGGGGCATCGTCAAAATCCATGGTCCAGAGGTCATTTTCCTCTTCCAAGAGTTGTTCATCTTTTTGCTATTTTGGGTCAATTTTCTGAACTTTTACTTCAGACGCTATAGAAGTTTCCATTACCTTCTCTGATGGCTGATCTTAACCTTTTCTTCCTTGTCTGACAACTTTCGGATGAGTGTGGCAACACACTTGTTTCTTGGTCTGAAACTGCCCTTATAGTATTGAAAATATCTGGTACATCTTTAATCTCTACAAGCTGACTATCTACATTATTCAATCCACTATCGTTATACAAAAGAAATGACTCTAAATCTATATGTACAACGTTTATGGGATGATTATTGGGTTTCTCCTTGCTACTTATCATAAACTTCATTTTGTTTTCATGGTACGACTTTCTCAATTGCTCGAAAACTGGGATGGTGGCATTGGAGAAATCTAATTGCAGTGTGCCTCTTAATTTTTCTCCCCATGATCTCGACAATAACATGCCAAACTGTGGTGGTATATTAGCTACCATCACATCCATTAAAACATTCATGGTGGGGATTTGATCTAGAGATACTGCCAAGTCTTTGATTAGACCAAGATAGTAGACCTTTCTGGAATCAAAAGAATATAAGTCATGATACTCATGAGTTATATATAGACCTAGTCTCTCCATGATGGCTTTTGGAATTAAGTTCTGAGAGGCTCCGGAGTCACGCATGGAGTTGTGAAGAATGAATTGGTGAATTCTTAAACTGAGAGAAAATAGAGGAACATCACTATCACTTGACTGACCATCTATGGCTGGACCAAAAATCAATTTAGGTTGGTCATCTTCAATATTAACCATGTCAGATGTAGGATCAACTTTAAGAATTTTAACCATATCAGAGTTGTAATGGCTATTTTTTACAAGTTCAGTAAGAGGGATTGACACTTTGAACTTTGAAATTTTAGTTTCTAGATTGAAAGAGCTAGTTTTATCTACCTCCTTTCAGACACTGTCTCTCTTCTCGCGCAGATCCCTCGGTATCTGATCCCTCCTTTGGGTGTCATGATCCTTGTTCAGAATGATTGTCGATGGCTGCTTTGTTCTTCTTTTATCATTTTCTACCAGCTCTTTACCTTTGCTTTGACCTCCTTGAGGATTTGATTTCTGTTGGGTGTCTTTCTATTGTGATGTCCTTTTCTGAGTGATTGGGACATCTCTATTCCTCAAAGAATATTGATTCTGCTAAGAACTGAGAGAATTCAATTATCCTCTTTGATAATCATTGGTTTGGGTTTCCAATGCATTATCGCTTGCCAGTATGTAGTCCTCATCTTTAGGCTCCTCCACTTTCTCGACATACTTCTCATCTTCAGTCAAGAAAATGGGATGGTGATCTTCCCTAAAGAAGTGATTTTCCTCAACAATTGGTTCTATTTCATCATCATATTCACCTTGAGCATAATTTTGCTACAAAGGAGTCTGAATAGGCTGCTGAGATGTCGATGCTTCAGAAGCCTTAGGCTCTCTTTGTTTTATCCTATACTGAGGTTTCTGCCGATTTCTGAAGTTAGGATTTCTAACTTGTGGCTCCGGAGATCTAGCTAAATTTATCATCAGTTCAACCATTTTGTCCATAGTTTTTATTAATGCATCAAGTTTCAAATTGGTAGAAGTGGAAGGTTCTTCTTTCATGGTCACTCCCTTTTCCGGTTTCTCATGTTTCAATTGAGATTTCTTGGTCATCAAGTTTGCTTTGACACTTACCGCATTTTTCTACATATCTTCGAGAGTTGTGGGATCCCTTTCCCTCAACTGATAGGCCATTTTTGAATCAAAAGCATCCGGGTAATGTTGAAGTGCCAAATCTGCAGGAGGTTTCATGTTGTCCGAAATAGAATTGTACACCTGATCATGGAAACTTTCAGGGGCGAATGTTCGCCCTTAGGTGAAATTAAGGGGTTTTAAATTTTTAGTGGGTAAATATTTTGTATCATAGTACATTTTTACAAATCACCTCAAATAGCCCACCTTATTTTAAGGGAGAGGGTAAAAAAGGTAAATTTAGCCCTCCAAACTAGGAGTTACCACCTTCCATTCACCCTAATTTTCAAGAATAGGTTTTATTTAAGTGAATCCTATGGGCCAAATACCATATTTATAAAAGAGGTATGGTAAATTAATAAAAATATAAATAAATGAGAGGTATGGTAAATAAATAAAACATTTTTTATATTAACTCCATAAGTCACCTTATATACATGCAAGGGTGTAAACAAATAAAAATATAAATAAAGTGGAGGTATCGTAAATAAATAAAGCCTTTTTTATACTTACTCAAAAGGTATGATAAATAAATAAAAATATAAATAAACTAGACCTATGGTAAATAAATAAAACCTATTTTTATATTTAGTCCATAACCCTCTTTCTATTTATGAAGTCTCAAAAAAGAGGTTAGTGAATCCTATGGGACAAATACCATATTTGTAAAAGAGGTATGGTAAATTAATAAAAATATAAATAAACGAGAGGTATGGTAAACAAATAAAACATTTTTTTATATTTACTCCATAAGTCACCTTATATTTACCATCACTCAAAAAATGCCTTATATTTAGGTGAAACCTATGGGCAAAATACTATGGCCCAAATACCATGGGCTAAATTATTATTAATACCATGCAAAAAAAACATTATTAACCCTAATATTAGTATTAATAAAAATAAAAATGGCACATGGTATTGATCCATGGTATTCACGTGGATTGTAGCCTATTTAAATGGGGGAATTAAACCAGCATAGATCCATCTTTACTCTGGATCTACTAAGCCCCGAGAGGGATCTACTAAGCCCCGAGAGGGATCTACTAAGCCCCCAGAGGGATCAAATATCATGATATGCAAACTAGCATAGAGTGAAATTTTTTTTGATCGCTCGGGGCTTGGTGGATCAAGAGTAAAAATGGATGTTGTAATTTAATGTATGTTAAACATTTTAACTTGGTTAAAATAAAAAATAAAATAAAAATCAATTATTAATTTTATTAATTTTTATAAATTACTAATAGTAATTTTTAAGCTCCAGGTTTATGATAACCCATGGTATTGACCCATGGTAATACCATGGTATTCATGTGAGCATAGACTATTTAAAGGGGAAATTCTATCATCTTAGATCCATCTTAATTCTGGGTCTACCAAGTGCTTAGAGGGATAAATAGATTTCATGCCCCTAAGAGTGGTAAGAGTGGTAGATGTGGAGTTAAGATGGATATATGTTGGTTTTTATGATAATGAAGATATTAAATAGACTTAGGAAATTATATTGTAAAAACATCTTAAGGTGAATGGTTAAAGCTACATTTAGTCACTTCACAAAATTTAGTAAAAATACCAATATCTGCATTAATATTGGTTTTTAACTTTTTCTGATTTAACAAAAAAAATTCAAAACAATGAAACCTTATCACTCTTTCCGCATCACCCTCCCAGAAGATTTCTCACCATTTTTCAAACATTCTCATTATGATATCTTCATGAAAAAGTTTAGGTACTGATGTTGGATTAGTTATTTGAAAAATACGCTGGTTTGTACAACCTTTCATATTCTGTGCTATTCTTAGATTGTCCTAATGATCTATAGGGGTTGGAGCCACTGCACCATATTTTCCTAAAAGGTGGAGATTGTTCACCAAAAAGGAAATTAATTGACATCCTACAACACTATTAAAAATGCGAGGCCTATGAGGGTAGTGAATTATGCTAAGAAGCAATTTAGATTGGGAGAGACGTAATTAAATTTTATTATTTAATTGAATATTTCCAATTAAAATAATAATAAATTTATATTTATATATTCATATATTGATTGGAAGGATTCTCACAATGTTCACTTTTTTCAATTAGATCCCCTTCAAGCCTTTGGGATACCTAATACTTTCTTATATAATATAGTTGGGGCTTGCTACTTGTTGGCGTGATGGGGTAAACAAACTTGATGTGTTTTTTTTTTTTATCTCACAGTTGGAGTCTATGGAATAAGAAAGAAATTTGATAACTTGAAAAAAGTGGTAGCTTGACAAAAGTTGTAGAGAAAATATTAATCTCTCCTACCTTGATAGAACTTGTTGTCAATATCAACACCTACAAGAACTTTGTTGTGGAATATTATCAAAATTAATAGAAGGATATGAAAGAGTATTGTAAGAATCTTGACAAACACGGCCACTAAAACTTGGAACATTGTTTGTAGGAAGAGAAAATTATATTTCTTTTTTCCAAACATGTATGTTAGTATATTAAATTTTAATGAATATGTTTTCTTATTATCATATATGGTTTCATAATTTAACAAAACATTCGCCAATATTTCACAATGTTTTATTATTCAGTAAAAGATTTGCCAAGATCTTACAAGATTTTATAATTCAGTGAAAGATTCTCCATCATTGTACAAGATAATATAATCTGGTGAGAGATTCGCCAAAAAAATTATATATACATATTATATTATTGATAAAATCGCCTCCCATTTTTCCTATGTATCATGGGGATTAGCCCATTTATTATACATATAATTTTAGGGTGGTTCTTAAAATTTCCCCTACACCTGATTGAACCTTATGGTGAATTCCTGAACCGTCTCATTAGGATTCCTCTTCAAGGTGTTGTATTCCACCAAGATCTGCAACGGATTCTTCTTTTCTCGTCATCTGGCTAAAAACAACTCATTGAGCCTGGCTGAAGAATTAATAGAGCCTGCTGCCAAACCACGGAACCATTTTTTCACGTCTCCCAAAAAAAATTGTGATATCAACCTCATTTTAGCATCATCTTCATCGACTTCCTCTAAGTCAATGAAATCAACCATCTTATCAATATGCTACTGGGTTGTTACTCCTGGGCTGCCATCAAACAAAGGAAGCCTCTGACCATAGGTCTGAGGTAATGCTGCCAACTGACCCGGTAACACCAAAGGTGCAAATCTTGCCATAACTCCCGGAGAATGGTGGATGGGAACTGCAATGGGCTGTGTTGGTTGTGAAGAAGATGAAGGGAATGAAGTGGATGTTTTCGGAGATGAAGTAGAGGGTATGGCAGAAGATAAGAGCTCAAGTTGATATTGGATATAAGCCTTTTCAGCAGTGATTTGTAATTGATCCGCTAGGCTTTGAAGTTTGTCAAAATTTGACCAAACCTCGTGCTCAAGTTTTAAAGACTGAGAAGTAGCAGAAGGTTGGTTAAACAATGACTTTGGGTCAGAAAGATATGAGTCAAACTTTATAGGATCAAAAACTTCTTTAGTAAGACTAGACTCAGATTTTGATCGAAACAAGGATAACTCAAATTTAATGTCGAAAGGTATATCCTCGATACTATGCAGTTTATCTGGAAAGGAAGTGGGCCTGCTCATCTACACTTCGGTTTTTTGGCAACAAAGGTGGCATTTAAAGAGTTTTTTCTCGAGATTGGTTTCTATCCAAGTGGCGAAGGAAGGCAAATGGTCACCCCAAGCCAAATGTCATGTTTGTAGCGTTGCACCTGTAGCTGATGGTTGGCTCTCCATCTCCATTTTGTAATGATTCGAGTAACTCCCCAACCCTTGGGCGTTCTATCTCTTCCTCACACATTCTATATATTGTATGAAAGTTATTTGCAAAGGGTTGGTTGGCTTGTAATTTCTGGGAGACTGTGGGAAAGAAACTTTGTTTCTCCACTGTGTATTTTTGACAGAGAATTAATGAAAGGCAGCGGCTCTGTTTCATGAGATTCTTGTGGTTGTGAGTGTAGCAAATGTGTCTCTTATGTTTTCATATGTATTTCGTTATATTTCATAACTCAATTCATGTTCATTTCTAGTGAAATGTTCCGAGTGAGATTAGGTAGAATTCAATTTTATTGCTCTACCTGTGGGAAAATTTCATGTCCAGTGTTATTCTTCTGTTGAAAAGGATTCATGTCACTATGCCCTTTTCACTTTCTTCAGCAATCAATTCATGCCGTGGTACCTCAAACTAAATTGTTACATTTTCCGCCTACCTTGCCTCACGGAATAATCCATTCCTTTGTATTAAATTATCTGTTCTTTGCTGAGCGTCGGTCCCATAACATCCCAGAGGCTCGGTCATTCATGAAAATTGTTTCCCGAATCCCTATTCACTTACTAGCCTAAGTTAAATATTGCATTGTAAGTCATCTCAGACCGTTTTCGATCATCTATTCACTGAGCGTGACTCAGAGAGAGCCCTCTCCTACTCTGGTAGGGATAGCTACCAGACTGAGCGCGGTTTGTGGTTACCCTAATTTTTTCCTTCCTTCAACCTAAGGCAGCTTTAGGTGCTAACAGGTTTGACAGTATTGATGAAGCACTACAAGATGTGAAAGTAGCCATCTTTAGGATACTACAAGATCCTTTAGAACTAATTCAACCTGAATGGGCTACTCAGCTGAGTCATGCGCTCGAATGTTCTAATGTAACTACTGAAGATGAGGATGAGGATCCGCGGAAGATTAACATTATGGAAACAGAACGCCACCGCAAGGTTCAAGGACCATAGATTGAGAACTCTGATATAATCGTGCCAGTGAAAACAAAACAAGTGAACATTGGTACGGAGGCAGAACCCAAATTCGTGAAGATTGGAGACTATTAGAATGACACGACGGTGGATAAGGTCACTGAATTGCTCCACGAATAGTAGGTCTTATTCCCGACCAAGTTTACGAATCTGAAAGGAATAATCGGAGACCTAGGAGTGATGAAGATCATGTTAAAACTCAACGCGAAGCAAATTAAGTAGAGGCCTTATCGCCTCAATCTAAAATACAAGGAGAAGGTCCGCTCAGAGCTAGATAAGATGCTGGCGGTAGGCATCATTGAGCTTGTGGAAGAATCTGATTGGGTAATCCCTATGGTGGTGTAAGAGAAAAAGCAGAAGGATGAGATAAGGATATGTGTGGTTCTCAAAAAACTGAATGATGCTTGTGTGCATGATTCTTTCGCGAATCCATTCATGGATGAAGTGTTGGACAATGTAGGTGGCCAGGTAGCATCTTCCTTCACTTATGGGTTCTCTGGGTACCACCAAATCAAAATCGAGCCAAAGGATAGGAGCAAGACAACCTTTGTGACTGAGTGGTGTTGTTTTCAATACACCGTAATGCCATTTGGATTGAAGAATGCGCCTGCAATATTTTCGTGCGTGGTTGTTGTGGCATTTAAGGAATTTATTCATAAGTTCCTGCAGGTATATTTTGATGACTGGATTGTATTTGGGCTGGTTAAGTGCCACGTAGCAAGCTTGTGCCTGATGCTGGATACCTGTCAAAGATACCAGATCACGTTCAATCTCAAGAAGTGTTTGTTTTGCATTCCTTTTGGGAACCTATTTGGGCATGTGGTTTGCAGATAAGGACTGATGGTAGACCCTGTGAAGATCATTGTGATACTAAAGTTAGAAGCGTCGAGGAGTGTGAAACAGCTACGCGCTACTCTGGGATATACGGGATATTACGGAAAGTTTATCAAAGGTTATGCCCAAGTCACCGCGTCGATGGAAAAATTGTTGAAGAAGGATTTCAGGTTCTGCTGGAACAATTACTGTAAGAAAAGCTTGGATATATTGAAAGAAAATATGGTTACCGCGCCGATTCTAATCTTCCTGGACTGGAAGAAAGAGTTTCATGTACATGTTTACATATCGTGTATAACGTTGGGGGCAGTAATAACACAGGATGGAGGCGAAGGCTTGGACCATCCTATCACGTTTGCAAGCCATGGATTATCCAAATCAGAGAAGAACTATTCTACCACTGAACGTGAGGAGCTAGCTATGGTTTATGCACTCTAGAAGTACCAACACTACTTTCTAGGAGGCCATTTTAAAATGTATACGGATCACTCCGCACTGAAGTACCTGGTAAATAAGCCTGTGTTGGGGGGGCGAATATGTAGATGGTTCTTATTGTTCCAAGAGTATGATTTTGAAGTTGTTGTGAAGCCTAGATTATTGAACACGAGACCAAATCATCTATCGTGCATCGAAATAGGGGAGGAACCTACTAACTTGGAAGAAGGATCCCCTAACGCGCAACTGTTTGCAGTATGTGTCACGGATGGTCATTTTGAGGATATAATACACTTCCTAACAACAGGAACTACACTGGAAGGATAGTCTATCCAGCAAAAGAAGGAATTAGTGGTGTGCGTGGAAGATTTCTCTGTCATTGCTGGGCATCTATACAAGATGGGTACTAATGAGATATTGCGATGGTCTGTACCTGAGTTTGAATGAAGCATCACCCTTTTGGATGCTCATGTAGGCACCGCAGGAGGACATTATGTAGCGAGAGTAACCGCACAGAAGATTCTACACACAGGATTGTGGTGGCTAGCCCTTCATCAGGATTCAAAAGAATATTGCAAGGCGTGTGATGTATGTCAAAGAACAGGTAGGCCATCATGGAGGGATGAAATGACTTTGAATCTACAAATGACGTAGCAACCTTTTGAGAAGTGGGCAATAGATTTTGTAGGACCCATTCAGCCACAAGGGAAGACAGGGGCGCTGTACATTATCACTGCGACGTAGTATTTGACTCGTTGGGCAGAAGCGGAGCTGGTGAAGGATTTCACAGGCACGATGGGTGTGAAGTTCCTATTTGAGCATGTACTGACATGATTTGGATGTCCAAGGATCTTGATGAGTGATCATGGTATGCACTTCCTGAATGAGACGATCAGTGCACTAACGGAGGAATTTTAAGTATATCACCAGAAGAGCACACCTTATCACCCACAGGCTAATGGGACAATGGAGGAATTCAAAAAAGTGCTTGAAAATGCGTTGACCAAGGTTTGCAATGCTCAATGAAGTGATTGGGACCTATGCATACCTGTAGTATTGTGGGCTTATCGAACAACATGCAAAAAGATGACATGACAAACCCCTTTTAGGCTTGTCTATGGTGTGGAATCCGTAGTGCCTATGGAATACATCGTGCCTAGCCTTTGCATAACAATGCTCACAGGTATGATGGATCACAGAGCCCTGGAAGAGAGGCTCAAATAGCTGGATGAGCTTGAAGAAGAAATATTTTTGGCCGGGTTTCACCAACAGGTCCAAAAGTAGCGTGAAAAGGCATCGCATGATCGACGCATCAAGCTGTGCACATTTAAAGTAAATGATCTGGTTTTGTTGTATGATAGTAAGTTTGATAAATTCCCCAGAAAATTCAGGATGCACTGGTTAGGGCCTTATGTTATTAAGAAGATTACCGATGAAGGAGCGGTACAATTGGTCAAGTTAAATGGAGAACCCTTCCCAGGAAAGGTGAATGGCAGTCGATTGAAGCCATACACCAGCGGTCCGGCCATGTGACTAAATGAAAGTAGCATAGTCTTAACGCTCCAGGCAGCTAAAAGGAGGCACGAGACTATAAATTACATTGCCTGGGTTGGGGAGTTGCGCGATTTCAGGACTGTGCGAAGCAGGGAAATGTCACAGGGTCCATGACAACGCAAAGGCAGCTGCGCTACTCGTGGAAATAACACGTAGGTCTGCCAGAAAGTGACCATTAAATTCATTGTTCATGATTTGATGGTTGGATGGTGGCCAAATGGAGTGGGTGGCAGGCACTTAAGGCAAAATTTATGGATTAGATTCTTGAAAATATGCCGCCAATCTAGCATTAATGGGACAAATGTGGGGTAAACGGTCAGATTTGAATTCAAAAGGTCCTATAAATTACAATTGGTTGTCCAGCGAAAAAAACTTGGCATTTTGAAAATTCAACTATCGCGTTATCAGGTGTGTATGGACCATGCGAACTTTGAGGCTTTGAGAGCAAGTTTAGCGTTTGAGATATTGTCGAAGGAGATGTAGGACCTCCTGAATAGAATGATGTTGACACCTGCGGAAGCCATAGACATAGAAGCAGTGACAGCTGAGGAAGCCGCGCAAGAAATTGAGGTAGTAGAGGCTACCCCATAGAGTGCCGAAGTGGTAGTCGAAGTCCTTAAATCACCCAGGATACGGAGACCAAAGAAGGATAAGCAGATGATGCTACCAGTGCGCATCTCACCAAGAAACCCACAGAGGACCAAGCTCACTTTGTAGGAAAAGGGGAAGGCCATTAATCTAGAGGCAGACGAGGAAGAATCTGAAGAAATCCTGGTGGATGAGGAGGATTTGGAAATGGAAGTTGAAACCCAGGGTGCGGACCCTATTACTAGGTTACCAGAATATGTTCCTCCACGCAAGGGCAAAGCCAAGGTGCCAAAGGACATAGATGAGAGCAAGATCTCCCTACAAACTCCATTGCTCCCGAATGACATTGTTTTTGAGGGGCCGTGCTAAGGGTAGGTTCGTGTACTAAAGTTCGAAGATTGGGACCTCGCAAATCATGAGAAATTCCTGCATTTAGCGACTGAGCAACTAATGCGCCGATTGATTGACATGACTACTAGAATGATCGAATTAGAGCTGCAGACATGGCTCAAGGGTGTAGGGAAAGTTGCGCTACTCAACCTGCTCTAGGTACCGCATTACCACCGCACCACAGTTACCATCTTCATCATCAAGAAGTTGCTTTTCTTGGTGCATGATGGATGTTTGTGGCTGGAGGAGCCCATTCCCATCATAGACCACTTGATCCATTGCATCACACGACTGCCTTACTCAGGGGAGGATCCAGCCAATATATCAAAAGGAAAAGGTGGTGAGTTGGCCCTCAAAGAAGCTATGAAGAAGAAATTCAAGTTGGAGAAGAAGAAGTGGGGATATGCCATCTCTAGCACTAAAAACCCTGTAGTCAAGGTAGCAACGCAAATATTAGTAGGGAAGGTGATGCGGAAGTGTCGCGCGGATGAGGTGCCCATGCCTGTGATTGCACTAGCAGCCTAATGCGCTGAAGGAGTCCAGTTCAACTGGGCGAATTATCTATGCGACAAGTTCCTTGCGAATTGTCGCGAGGCACAGGAGCAGGGCAAGGCGTTCCACTACGCGTGACTCTTGTTGTTGATTGTACTAATAGCATGGGTGCTACCAGAAGACAGCCAATTCCCTTTAGTCTCGTCGAACCTTCCAGAGGCAGCGAAGTATGCTTCATTGTGGGCAACCAAGGATGCGCAACGTGTAAAAGAAAGTAAGATCTTTTGGATCTTGATGGAGATGAGTATCTGGATGGGGATCAATCGCAAGCCATGATTGTCGCCCACAGTATATGCTAGTTTGCAAACATTTGCAGAGTTCAAAGCGGATTTCCACCATGTCTTTATCAAGGCGTGGAAGGACCCCATGAAGACATGGCATAGCTTACCTTATCTGGCAACAGATGATGTTATCTTTGCAGTCCTCAAGTCTTGGCCACTAGAGTGGCACGCTGCAACAGACTCCGCGATGGAAATGGAAAAGTCCGTCACGTAGTGTAAGAAGGAAGAAACAAAGCTCAAAATGGCGTAGCTGGCTGAGAAGCGCAGAAAAGAGGAAGCAGAGGCTAAGACCCACGCAGCGCGCAACACCGTAAAATTGGCAGAACATCAGGAGACAGGAGGAGAAGAGTGTGAAGGACAGAAGTCACCTTCACCCAGGCCTGAGGCAGAAACAAAGGAACCGAAAAAACAAGGTGGCAGAGACCCGCAAATGATGTCCACTCAACTCAAGCATCAGCGACCGCAAGAGAAGGTAGTGTCATCAAAGAAAACCAAGGCTTCAAAGACATCCTTGGACCCAATCACCCTCACTGAGGGGGATTTGCACGATATTGGAGGAACTATGAGGGATGTCATTGCGGAGGCCCTCCAACAGTTTGAAGAGCAGTAGCAATTGGTATTAGTGGCTCTCCAGGCAGAGCTGCAGGAGTTGCAAGCTTGCACTCCACAGGCTGGCACAGTGTCCACCAGCCTCGCGATCGGCACTTCATCTACCACGGATATGTTGCACATAAGGGTGACCAACGCGATACTGCTACCAGATGGCACACTTACTACAAAAAATGAGGCCGACAGGCCCATGGTTAGTAGCCTGAAAGGGGTGGTATTGAATATGGTCGCACTCCCTCGAGAGACGCTCCACCTCTTGCAGGATGGAGCCACCGCGGAACTTAGGGCCCACGAGAGTCACGCTCTGTAGGTGATGAGCGAGCAAAACATCAATATCGAATAGTTGGGCCTACAACACAATGAGGCATTGGAACAGAATAAGAAAATCATTTAGGTAGTGGAGGAAGCCTGTCGAATGGTCCTGGAGTTGGAAATTTAGGCAGAATAACCGGTTGAGGCACGCGTCCGCAAGTTGGCCACAAGGGTGTGCGACGCTCAGAAGGAGATGGCCAAGATTCAGCTGGAGCTGAACCTGTAAATCACAGAATTGCAGTTGAGGGCCTAGCCTTCAACTCCACCAGAAGTCAGGGAACACCATGTCACTGTTGTTACAACAGCAATAGCGGCAATCGACAGTGCAGTAGCAGACTGCATGTGACTTTTTGAACAGTAATTCGAGCTACTGACCACCCTACAAGAGGACCTGAATGTAGAGCGCCTGGAGACAGAGACACATGAGCTACAATAAAGATATGACGAGGTCAAAGGGACAACTTAGACGGTTTCCCTTAAACAGAGGCTCGCACAAATGCAGAAGGCGAAGGTGCTTAAGGAACAGGTGGATGTTGCTCGGCACAAAGAGGCAGTCCTAAAATTGCGCCTATGGCCACGGATAGACGAGGCATATACGATCACAGCTTCCATTGAAGGACAACTTGTGACACTGCAGGAAACTCAACAGAAGATTCAAGGTGGCAGTTTAGTGGCAGTCACCGAGCAGAGAGTGGAAGAAGTCCAGCAAGAGATCGCTCAGTGCGCTGCCGAGGTTGTGGTCATCCAAATGGAGCTGGAAGGTCTTTGCGCTAAGATCTCCGTGCTTGTAGAGTGACTCGAGGGTGAGTCACGATGTTTGTGTTGGGGACATGTTGAGCACGAGATCCCCCAAGGGTAGTTTTGGGGCTAAAAGACCATATGTTGGTCAAATTTTGTAATCCAAGTGTAAAGACTTAGCATTTTGCGGTCACGAAGCGTGTAGGTGTTAAAGAGTCATAGGGTTGTCTGCCCTTATTTTGAAAATGTAATGTCGGCTGTAAAAGATCTACCCATGTTTCACGAACCATGGGATTGTATAAATAGAGCTAATCTCTAAGTAGTTTGATAGGAAGAATAGAAGATAGACACACAAAGATATGAGGTATGAGAGATATCTCTGAGGTAGAAGTCTAAGTTTGTGTCGTAGCTTAGGTAGAGTCTCTACAACTGAGTGCATAGAGCCCTAGCGTAGAAGTCCGTAGATGAGTGTGCGGACCCCTGCAGCTGAGTGCCCAGGGTGGGTCGAGTCTGTAATCATCTGGAATTATCAATAAAGAGAAGTATTCTACAATTTCTGCGTCTTTATTTCCTATTTATGCATCTTGTTATGTTGGGTATGAATTTCACTTATAATGTTTATACGATGCGCGAATGTATGTAAATGTGTTGGTTAAGTGAAGCAAGTAAGAACATCTATTTACGTGAAGCTAACTAAGATTGGTTAATAAGATAAGTAAGACACTTAGCCTAGATTGGGAGATATTGCGGTTCACTGCCCTAGCAGCATGGAAGTCCCTGAGCCGCAGGTTCGGGTTGTGTGAAATCAATTGTACCCTTTCGCGAAGATAATGAAGGGTGGAATAGATGGCTAAGCAACCTATGCGAAGGCAGGTATAGCCAAAATAAATTGACATCACAACAATCTCCGGTGTGGAAACTTGGTTCCGGCATCCCCCAATACTACTTCGGGTGAGACTTAAGTCTGCGCTCTACAAGCTGATGCCGAAAGAACCAGTAGTGTAGGGATTTGTTTGGCTAAGTAATGTTGAATCTGGTTCAGGCCCCCTCAAGCCAACACTTCCTCCTATTGGTAAGCTCTTAATCATTACCAAGTTAAAATTTCGCTACTGAAACTTTCATTTATAAATAATCTAAGTTTAACTCAAAGTCTTAGATCTGATCCTATTGAGTCTGACCTTGTTAAGATACTGGCTTCTACAAGATACACCAGGTCAAACCCTAACCCTAATCCTCCTTCTCTGGTTGATAACCCTGAGAGGTTGTTGAGAAAGCCTAAAGTCCCTCCCCGAGACCAAAACCCCTAAATTGGAAAGAACCATTGGAGAAGTCACGAACCGAAATTTCGCGAAACGGAAGCAAATTGGCAATTTTTTCCTCTGTGCGACGCGCCATTTTTTTGTGCGTCGTGCTACTTTGGGGCCTATTTTGGGGCACTTTCAGGTGTCGAACATGTGCCCAAGTGGGCTTGTTGGAAATCCTGTCCTGTCTATTTCCTAACCCAACTGGAATTTTCAAATTTGGTGCTCATTTTCCCCTCCAAATCTCCATTCTCCCAAGACTGCTTTCTGTGTGTCAAAAAAGTGGCAGAGAGGCCATTTTTGGGTGTTTTTTGACCTTTAGGAGAGCCAGATCTTGCCCAAATCTCTTGCACGAACACCAGTAGTCATAATTTTCCATGTTGAATCCAAATCTAGAATCCATTCCTCATTTGGAGCTCTAGAATTTTAGCAGGGAGAAAATCCCTGTTTTTTACCCAAAAATTTAACAAGTGACCAAAATTTCCCCAAATTTTTTGAAATTTGGGCTGGAGGATCTCCATGGGTGTTATGATGGGCCAAGGAAGCTTCAGCCAAGATTCAAAGTTGACATTTCTCTTTTTCCCTTTTTCTCTTCTTGTTGCTTTCCTCAATTTTGCCTTCAAGTTCCTTATCCGGGCCTGTGCACTCATGTTTCGCACCCTGTAACGGAAAGCCATATGTCTCAGTAGAGAAAGGTCCTAGTCAGCTTTGTCCAGCAGCCTCTCCAAGTGCATGTTGACCCTCTCAAGGTTGGCCTCCCGATCCTCATTGATTGCTTGCTCCAAAGATGTGAGCGCAACCCTTCTTCTTTGAGCAGCTTGGCGATGCTCACGAATGTTTTGCAGCTCCATGATCGTCTGTTGGTCCTCAAGCTATTTGTTTCTCTGCTCTAGGTAGTTCATGTTCCACTTGGCCCTCTCCAAGTCAAGGGATAAGGACACAATCACTGACTGCTACTCCTGGATGATCTCTGTAAGCTCCGCATTTGTTGGTTCCGCATCTGTCTCATCATCCTGGAGGAGAAAAAACTCGGTCTCTCGCTCACCTGATGGCCCTTCCTCCTGCACTAGCTCCTTACCCTTACCCTGCTCCTGTGATTCTGATGTTGGAAGCGAGGCCCCTTCCACCTCAGGTGGATATAACACTCGCTTTGCTGCTGCAAATAAGGGTCTACTGCCTCTCTGATAGGTGATGTATACTGGCATAATAGAATTCTCATGTCACTCATACTGATGAGATGGGCCCCCTATCTCATGCTCTACCTCTGAAACCACCTGTGGAGCGTTGAAGAAATCACGAGAGATGAAGTCCTCCCAAGCAATACCCTGCAATCCCAACTGATGGTCCACCAAAATCCGGATAAGGGCAAAGTGATACACACTGTTGAGCTGCTATCGAGGGGTCTTGTGCTGCATGAAATTTCTCATCCTCTCTATGTTCTCGCAGATGAAAAATGGGAGGTTCATCATCTGCACCCCGGTAAAGTGCATGAGCAACCTGATGTGATAGGCATAAAGGCGAGAAAACCTCCCCTCGCAACTGAAGTACTTCATGATCAATTTCATGAGCGGGGCATACTCATCTTTCAAAAATCTGAATGGAAAAACTCTCGTGAGGTGGCTCAAATAGTTGTCTTTGATGTAAGGCTCATAATGATGCCTCTCTACCTTCTTCTTCTTATGCCACTGCTCTCCAATGTTTGGTATGCCTGTTGCCACTGATATGGTTTCGGGTGTCAATGTGAAAGTGACCCCAGCCAAGATAGACTGTCCTCCATGTAGGTGAAGTGCAAAAAGACGGGCCAACTCATGATGAACTTTGATATTTGCCACCCTCTGACAAAATTCAAAACATGCTAAGTGCTGGAAACAAGACATAGCAAGAGGGCATGCGCGCAACTCGGTGAGGGTGTTTGGCTCATCTCTAAGATGTCTGCCACTTCGGTGATGTCTCCTGTGGGCCCTTTCTCCTGAAGCTATATCACTGTGGGTCTCCTCCTCATATTCTGATGAAACTTCGGATGCCATTACTGCTGTTTGTACCCTGAGTTTTATGCTGCCCTTTGATTCCAACGAAGTTGGTAGTTGCTCTGTCAATCTGCCACCAAGGGGACAATAAAACAGGGAGTATTAGGAGGGGAATGATGAAATGGGAATAGGGGTTAAAGGGAGAGATTTGTCAGGGATTTGGGAGTAGTTTGGGTATAGTGTTGATGGGGTAGGGTTTGAAACACCTTGGCAGCACTGTTACTGTAGCACAAACCCTAGGATTATGTTTTCTTTGTGTCTTCTTTTGTTGGCTTTATATAAAAATTTTTGCATTTGATTTATAATCCTAAAACCATGATTTTCCTTTCAAGTTTGATGCAAGAGTGGAGGTAGGTTTCCTACCTTTCAAATTTGATGAGCATCCAAAAAACTTTTAGGCAAATTAATTGGTTTTTGGGCTTTATATCCCTGCCCAATGCGTCGCGCGCCTTGAGTGCACCGTGCCAGTGGTGGATTTACACAGTGGACGGGCTCTATGTGCACCACGTCCAATGAGTGTGCCGCGCCCAATAAGTGCATCGCGCCCCTTTGTGTCTGTGCCGCGTGCTATGAAATCACCCTAAATTACTCCTAATCATTTGACTCTTCAACTTTTCGACCATGCACCCCTCTTCCACAGCCTTGCTTGCACAATGAGCTGGTCTTATGGTGATTTTGTGTTGATCAAATAGTGGAGGAATACAGAGAGGGTTTGGTAGTGATTTAGGGCATGGTTTTAGGAAAAATGATTGAGGGGAGATGGGAAAAATGATAGGTGAGGGGAATAGGTGAGTGGAGTGAAACCTTGGCACTAACAACACATTTTAACAACCCTAGCCATCATTTTCTTGGTGATTTCTTATGGTTGACCTTATGCATTTGGGTGACATTCAAACATCTCTATAAACACCATATCATTGATAAAATTTGATGAACCGATGATGTCATAAGGCCTACCTCTTGATTTGATAGCATTCACCAAAATTTGGAGTGCTTTGGCAACGTTTTTCGGCCCTTGGTCTGTGTGCGTCGCGCGCAAATCCCAGTGCGCCACGCATTGGTTATGTGCTGCGCCTATGTAAACCTTCAACTGCGGGCTGGCTGCGTGTGTGCTGCGCCCGGTGAGTGCACTGCGCTCTTGGGTATGTGCGCCGCGCCATCTAAAACCTGCTCCCACTCAGTCAAACGCTCCAATCTCACACTCACACCTTTGCAATGTCTTCTCCAAGTCTTGTAATAGCACAATGCCTTTGATTTGGGTAAAAACATGTATATATAGCTTTGGAAGAGATGGGTTTAATTTTTGCTTCTTTGAAAACCCATTTTTCTTATGTTGCGTTTTGCACTTTTTTCACTGACTTTAAAACACACTGATTTTCACTTTCCCTTTGACATTTTGGCTCAAATGATGAAATTTTCGGCACATATTTGAGGGACTGTATGATAGAGCATTTGGCCATGGAAGCCATGACTGCATCTGAAAAGTCAACTGGCGATTTTTTGGAAAAGTTTGTCATAAATTACCTTGTTTGACTTTTCTTCAAAACAGAGTTTTGAAGAAGAGTCGAAGTCTATCCATGTGACGATGAAGCTCTTTGAACCATAGCTGTGTAAGGGCCTCCCTCTGGCCTGCATGGCTTTACTAGACATGTTTCAAAGACCAAATTGATGAATTCCTAGACCCAAACATAGAAAATGACTTTGTCCTGTAAAGGACCAGACCTTGACTGTCATGGACTTTGGTGATTATTGGCAAAAGACCTGAGCCAGTAGGAGCCAGACATGAGGGGAAATGATTAGCATTACTTTCTCCATAATATCATGGCATGCCCCTAGCGAAATGCATTCGAGTGAATGGAGCGGGACACCTAAAATTGAAATGCACAAAGAGTTTTGATCTTTGACGGAGGGCTGACTAGACCGACTCTAACATTGGCTCCAATGGGGGATTGTAGCTCCTTGGAGGTGCCAAGAATAGTAGATCTCTGGAGGAGCTAGATAGTGCCTTTTGTCCATTGGGCTATGGAGTCATCATTTCGATAAACAACACAGGACTCTGACTTATTTATGAAACTGAAATGAACAAGAAATTGACTCAAAATTGACATTGAAATAACTCAAAAACTAACTTTATAGACTGAAACCAACTGAAATAAAAATGGCATTTACAATGACAGTGGAAGCAGTGTTACTAAATCAGCAGTGGTACCGCTTAAGCAGCCGGCCATTGATCGGCCCTCCAGGACAATCTTCCCCATTCATTTCCTTCAGAAGAAAGGAGTTATGACCCCTATATGCTGTAATCTTGAAAGGAACTTTCCAAAGATTTTCGAACTTTCCGTGCTTGCCTTTCTCTTCATTCCTTGCATCCCACATCAGCACCACATCATCCAACTGAAATTTATCTGCTTTTGCTTTTCTGTCATAGATTTTCTTTATTTTCTCCTGCAATTTGGATGTGTTCTTGAAAACTTCTTCTCTAGTTTGCTACAAGTGGATCATTAGATTCAACCTTCTCTGCATGGGATCTTCTTCACTGCCGGCCTCCTGAAGAAGTCTTACCACCGGGGTAGCAAGAGAGGCGGGGAATACTGTGTCAACTCCATAAACAAGCTCAAACGGTGACATACCAATGGACTTTTTCTGACTGATTCGATCTGCCCAGAGCGCATGGACCAACCTCTTATTCCAGCGCTTTTTATTTATTCCCAGCAAATTCTTGATGATTTTGACCAATGATTTATTCGAAGATTCCACCAATCCATTGCCTTGCGAATGATAGGCAGTTGAATGACCCAAAATGATGTGATATTTATGACAAAATTCTACCATCCTTTTCGATTTGAAAGCTATTGCATTATCGATGATTAATTTGTTTGGACAACCAAAGCGAGACAAGATGTTATTATCGAGGAATGAAATGATTACCGTGTCTGTAGCCTGTCTGGTGGGAGCTGCCTCAATCCATTTTGTGAAATAGTCTGTCGCTGTAAGGATCCATCTATGCTGTCCGGAAGAGGCGGGATGAATTTCCCCAATGAAATCCAACCCCCACAGCTGTAAGGGAGTGCTCACCTCAATAGGCTTAAGTGGAAAAGGCGGTAATTTTTGTTTTCCTTCGAAAATCTAACATTTATGACAGTGCTTGACCATCTTATACACATCAGCAAACAAAGTAGGCCAGTAGTACCCTGCTCTCAAAATTTTGTTCGCTGTTGACTTCCAAAAAAGGTGACCACCACAATCTCCTCCGTGGAAATCCTCCATGAATTTCTTTACCTCCTCTTCCACCAAACAATTTAACAAAATGCCACCGGGATCTTTCCAATACAGTGAAAAATTCAAAATACAAAACTTGGCAGCCTTCAATTTGAGCGTTCTTGCTTTGTTTCTAGTCATGCCGGGCCGTGGTGATAGATTTTTCAGCACATATATTATATCTGAATACCATGGGGACAAAGCAAACATTTCGGATACCTGAATTGACATTCCTTCCTCATTCTCATCGGACATGGAAGCGATCAGATTTATGTCTAAGGCGTGCAAGTTTGATTCAGCCATTAGCTTCGCCAACCCCTGTCCTTTGACCAGCTCTGTGGGTTTTATTTCCACATCATATTCCAGGAAGGTTGCAATCCATTTTCCTCTTCTCCCTTCCGGATCAGTCTGCACTAAAACATCTTTTACAGCAGTATTAGGAACATAGGCCAGAATGTGAGAATGTAGGATATATACCTGGAAATCCTTCAATGCCTTCACCAATGCCAGGGCTTGCTTCTCAATGATGTTGTACTTTAAAGCTGCATCCCTTATAGCCCTGCTGAAGAATGCAATGGGTCTTTCATGATCATCTCTCTTCTGCAATAATACCGCTGCCATAGTGTGCTCAGAAGCAAATGAAAACAATATGAAATCCTGAGTGTAGTCCGGGCTGACTAGAACTGGAGCTGAAGAAAGGGCCAATTTGACCAAGTTGAAAGATTTTATAGCCTCCTCTGTCCATTTCAGCTGGCTGTCCTTCTTAAACATGTTGGTCATTTCTCTTAAGTGTTCTACAAGATTAGGTACAAAGCGACGCAGAAAATTCATCTTACCATTGAATGATTGTATCTCTTTTTCGTTACTAGGCAGATCAATTTGCTGAATTGCTTGAACACGTGCTGGGTCTATATGAATGCCATCCTTTGAAATGATGTGCCCAAGTAATTTGCCTTCCTCCATGGCGAACAAGCTCTTCTTAGGATTCAGTGATAGACCATATTTCCTGCACTTTTGAAAGACAATTTTTAGGTGATGCATGTGCTCTTCATCAGATTTGGAAAATACCGTCAAATCATCCAGGTACACCACCAAAAACACATCCTTCTCATTTGCAAAAGCCAAGTCCATTTCCCTCTGAAATGTGGCACCTGCATTCTTTAAACCGAAGGGCATTTTGGCATAGTGAAAGGTTCCCCATGGAGTGGTGAATGCTATCTTGTCTCTATCATCTTCATGGACAGAAATTTGGATATATCCAGAATAACCATCAAGCAGTGACATACGAGATGCCCCCACTACTTGCTAAAGTATATGGTCCATCTTGGGCAATGGATAGTTGTCCTTCAATGAAACTTTATTTAGATTTTTGAAATCAATGCATAGGCGGATCTCACCGGTCTTCTTGCGTACAGGCACTAAGTTAGATATCCAATCTGAAAATCTGATGGGCACAATGATACCTAACTTGTACAACCTGTTTACCTCCTTTTCGATAGATGGCAGCAACTTTGGATTTATCCTTCTCAGCTTTTGTCTAAATGGTTTTTGATTGGGCTTGATGGGTATTGTGTGCTGAATAATATTTGTATCATAGGTCTTAAATTAGAATAGTCCCAAGCAAACACATTTGCAAATGAAGCCATCAAACTGATGTATTTGTCCTTGATCTTTGGCGGTAATGCTTTGGAAAATTTTACCAACTTTGGATTGGCAGATGTACCGATGTTGACTTCTTCTACACCCTTCTCTATTGGCTCCAATGTTGGCTTGCGGGCTACATCATCCTGATCAAAAAGTTCCTCTAGAGGTATCAAGCCTTTAGGAATGATGTTATTCTTCAGCTGCAATACGTCCATTTCATTGATCTGCACTTCATCTGTACCATTCCCCTTGCCCTCATCGTTTTCTACATCAATTGAGGTTTCTTTGAACTTGCCTTTGTTTAGTAGAAAATCCTTAATCTCCTCATCATCTTGAAACACTTGCCAATATCGCTGATTTTCTGGAATGGTTGGACGATGCTTGACATGGATTTCAAATTTATTGCTGGAGTTCATGGGGATCTTCAAAATGCTTGCTGCCTTGGAAAGAGCATCAACAATACTATTTTGTATACGAGGCACACATTTCAAGGTGTATTATGAAAATAACTTCAAGATGTCTAAAACTGCATTACAATAGGCCCGCATCCTAGGATGTTTTTCTTGATACTCACCTCTGACCTATTTTATTACCAACTCGAAGTCGCCATATATTGAAATCCTTTTTTCATTCAGCTATCTAAGAATCTTCAGGCTAGCAATCAGAGCTTCATACTCAGCTTCATTGTTTGAACACTCAAAGGCCAGCTTGTAAGAGAAAACCCTCACACTGCTAGGCACTTTGTTTTGGGCGGAGAAAGGACTGCGTACCCAAATTCCAATTCCAGCGCCATCATTTCCTACTGCTCCATCGAAATCCATGGTCCAAAAGCCTTCTTCCTCCTCTTGTAAGTGCTAGAAATCTGTTTGCCGTGCCTTGTCTGCTTGCTGTCCATTACTTTCAGCTGATTGCCCAACATTTTCCTGCTTCTCTTGTCCTTCTTTCTTCAAAATTTCTCTGAAATTTTCTGTTATTTCCGGAATTTCATCTGCTTCTACTATGTGGCTATCTATATCATTTAAACTATCTGAAAACAAAACAAAAGACTCTAAATCTGTATGTACATAGTTAATAGGATGATTTATAGGTTTCTCCTTGCTGGTGATCATATATTTCATTTTCTGTTCCCGATATAACTTCCTCATTTGTCCAAACACTGGGATTGTTGCATAGGAGAAATCTAGCTGTAGTGTCCCTTTCAAATTCGCTACCCAAGACCTGGAAAGAAGCATGCCAAACCTTGGAGGAATATCTGCTACCACCACATCCATCAAAACATTTTTCATAGGAAGATGATCCAAACTCACAACTAAGTCTTTGATGAGTCCTATACATCTTACTCTGTTGGAATCGAATGAATAGAGATCATGATATTGCCGGGTGATGTCTAGACCAAGCTTATCCAAGATAGCCTTGGGCATGAGATTGTGAGAAGCTCCGGAAGCGAACATGGCATTGTGTAACACAAAATCATGCAATCATAAACTGATATAGAAGGGTGGCACATCGCTATCAGGAGACTCACCATTCGATGCTGGTCCAAAAATCATTTCAGGCTGATCATCTTCTACATTTACCATGTTGGACATTGGGTCCAAATTCAACATTTTAGAAATCTGTCCTCTATAGCTGTTGTTCTTCATTATTTTAGTTAAGGGGATGGATACCTTTAACTTAGAAATCTCATTCTCTAAGCTAAAAGCGGGAGTTTTTTCTACCTCTTTGACTGGGATCTCTTTCCTTTCCTTTTCTTTTGATGTGGCTTGTTGCTGTGATTGTTCTGCTGATTTTGATTTGCTGCTCTCCGGACCAACCACCTCCTTTCCTTTTCTTTGTGTAGCTGATGAATCATTTTTTGTTGTTTCAACCTCCTTCTTTTTCTGAATTGGTTTGGCCGGCACATCTCTGTTTCTAAGTGAATATCGCTGCTGTTGTGCGGACAAAGCATTCATATATCCCCTTTGATATTCTTCTGATTCTTCTTCCAACACAGTGTCGCTGGCTAGAATAAAATCAGTGTCTTGGTGTGCAGCTGAATTCACTGCACATTCTTCCTCTTCGGTAATGTAAGTAGGCAGCTCATCTTGAGTAAAAAGGTGGTTTTCTTCGCCTATTACATTCCCGTCCTCATCTGACTCCGGTCCATGCACAAAATTCTGCTGCAAAGGTGTTTTTACCGGCTGTTGTGCTGTCTGCTCTTGAGTTCGCTGATCTCTCTGTCTTATTCTATATTGTGGTTGCTGCTGGCCATGAAAGTTAGGATTCCTAACTTGTGGCTCTGGCTTGTCAAGTTTTACCCTTTCAAGCATCTGCTCTACCTTTTTTAGAAGTTGATCCATTGAGGAAGATTCTTCTTTCACAATGGTTTTCTTCTCTGCTTTCGCTCTAGCTCTTTTGGACAACATATTTGCTTCAACGCTGACCGCAATTTTCTACATGTCTTCCATTGTGGCTGGTTCTCTCTCTCTTAACTGGTACGCCATGTCAGCATCAAAACCATCTGGAAACTTCATCATTGCTAGTCCCACAGGTGGATTTAGATGATCTAGAATTTCGTTATAAACCGCATTAAATCTAACACAATAGTCTTGGACCGACTCACCAGCGTTCTGTTTGATTTGTTCATATTCGGCCAGAATTTGAAGGGGATTCTTTTTCACTTTCCACCGGTTCAAAAATTGTCTTTGTAGTTCAGCAAAGGTAGTGATACTTGCTGTCGGCACACCTCTGAACCATTTCCTCACATCACCTGCAAATGTCTGTACAAAGAGCCTCATTGCCATGTTCTCCGCATCAATCTCATGAAGTTCATAGAAGTCTGCCATTTTGTCTACATGTTGTTGAGCGGTAATGCTGTTAGGAGTTCCATCAAAAAATGGATTTTACTTTGATAATCCGTTGGCATATCATCTAGAACTTGGGGTAGAACAAGGGGTGCAACACGGGTAGCCATCATTCTCGGTGGATTTGGCCTTGGAGGTGTTGGAGGGGTGTGCACAGTTTGCAAGGGGCTTGCAATTAGAGTTTGGGGCTGTGTTGCAATGTAATTATCGATTAACCTATTAGCTCTTTCTGTTTCGAGGTCTACAAGAAATTGCAGATTGGGGACAGTATAATCAACAACCCTTTCGGATTTAGACTCAAACAATGATATCTCAAACCGTTCATCAAACTCAAGCTCTTCAAGATACTCAAAAATGTCGGGACATGAATGGGATTTGAACACGGGAGTTATGGTGCTTTCTTGACGAAGGAGTCTTGGGATCAAATTGGGGTTTTCGTAAATATGAGGAGGATCCGGGTCTGGATTGGCTCTGGTATATCGTCTCGAAGCCAGCGTGATATTGAGAAAAATCACATGACACCACAAACTTACTCAGCCTTTCCAATCCTAAGCTCATCATCCGGAAGCTTAGAATTATTATGAAACAAGGGGATTTGATTTCAACTTGTTCCCCAGCGGATTCGCCACTATGTTAGCACCTAAATCTGCCTTAGGTTGAAGGAAGGCAAAAATTAGGGTAGCCACAAACCACACTCAGTCTGGTAGCTAGCCCTACCAGAGCAGGAGAGGGCTCTCTCCGAGTCACGCTCAGTGAATAGATGATCGAAAATGGTCTGAGATGACTTACAATGTAATATTTACCTTAGGCTATTAAGTGAATAGGGATTCGGGAAACAATTTTCATGAATGATCGAGCTTCTGGGATGTTATGGGACCGGTGCTCAGCAAAGAACAGAGAATTTAATACAAAGGCACGGATTATTCCGTGAGGCAAGATAGGCGAAAAATGTAACAATTTAGTTTGAGGTACTGCGACATGAATTGATTGCTGAAGAAAGTGAAAAGGGCATAGTGACATGAATCCTTTTCAACAGAAGAATAACACTGAACATGAAATTTTCCCACAGGCAAAGCAATAAAATTGAATTCTACATAATCTCACTCGGAAAATTTCACTGGAAATGAACATGAATTGAATTATGAAACATAACAAAATACATATGAAAACATAAGAGAAACATTTGCTACACTCACAACCACAAGAATCTCATGAAACAGAGCCGCTACCTTTCATTAATTCTCTGTCAAAAATACACAGTGGAGAAACAAAGTTTCTTTCCCACAGTCTCCCAGAAGTTACAAGCCAACCAACCATTTGCAAATAACTTGCATACAATATATAGAATGTGTGAGGAAGAGATAGAACGCCCAAGGGTTGGGGAGTTACTCGAATCATTTCAAAATGGAGATGGAGAGCCAACCATCAGCTACAGGTGCAGCGCTACAAACATGACATTTGGCTTGGGGTGACCGTTTGCCTTCCTTCGCCACTTGGATAGAAACCAATATGGAGAAAAAAATCTTTAAATGCTACCTTTTGTGCCAAAAAACCGAAATGTAGATGAGTGGGCCCACTTGGAGAAGTCGCGAAACGAAATTTCGCGAAACGGAAGCAAATTGGCAATTTTTTCCTCTGTGCACCGCGCCATTTTTTCTGTGCATCGCGCTAATTTGGGGCCTGTTTTGGGGCACTTTCAGGTGTACAAAATGTGCCCAAGTGGGCTTGCTGGAAAGAATGTCCTGTCTACTTCCTAACTCAACTGGAATTTTCAAATTTGGTGCTCATTTTCCCCTAAAATATTTCCATTCTCCCAAGACTGCTTTCTGTGTGTCAAAAAAGTGGCAGAGAGGCCATTTTTGGGGTTTTTTTGACCTTTAGGAGACCCAGATCTTGCCAAAATCTCTTGCTCGGACACCAGTAGTCGTAATTTTCCATGCTGAATCCAAATCTTCAAGCCATTCCTCATTTGGAGCTCTATAATTTTAGGGTCGCGCCAGTGGCGCGACGCACAGGGAGAAAATCCCTGTTTTTTACCCAAAAATTTACCAATTGACCAAAATTGCCCCAAATTTTTTGAAATTTGGGCTAGAGGATCTCCATGGGTGTTATGATGGGCCAAGGAAGCCTCAGCCAAGATTCGAAGCCGATATTTCTCTTTTTCCCTTTTTTCTCTTCTTGTTGCTTTCCTCAATTTTGCCTTCAAGTTCCTTATCGGGCCTGTGCACTCATGTTTCGCACCCTGTAACGGAAAGCCATATGTATCAATAGAGCAAGGTCCTAGTTGGCTTTTTCCAGTAGCCTCTCCAAATTCATGTTGACTCTCTCAAGGTTGGCCTCCCGATCCTCATTGATTGCTTGCTCTAAAGATTTGAGCGCAACCCTTCTTCTTTGAGCAGCTTAGCAATGCTGACGAATGTTTTGCAGCTCCATGATCGTTTGTTGGTCCTCAAGATGTTTTTTTCTCTACTCCAGGTAGTTCATGTTCCACTTGGCCCTCTCCAAGTCAAGGGATAAGGACTCAATCACTGACTGTTGCTCCTGGATGATCTCTGTAAGCTCCGCATTTGTTGGTTCTGCATCTCTCTCATCATCTTGGAGGAGAACAAACTCGGTCTCTCGCTCACCTAATGGCCCTTCCTCCTGCACTAGCTCCATACCCTTACCCTGCTCCTGTGATGCTGATGTCGGAAGCGAGGCCCCTTCCACCCCGGGTTGAGATAACACTCGCTTTGCTGCTGCAAATAAGGGTCTACTACCTCTCTAATAGGTGATGTATACTGGCATAGTAGCAGTCTCATGTCACTCATACTGATGAGATGGGCCCCCTATCTCATGCTCTGCCTCTGAAACCACCTGTGGAGCACTGAAGAAATCACGGGAGATGAAGTCCTCCCAAGCAATACCATGCAATCCCAAATGATGGTCCACCAAAATCCGGATAAGGGCAAAGTGATACACACTATTGAGCTGCTATCGAGGGGTCTTGTGCTGCATGAAATTTCTCTTCCTCTCTATGTTCATGCAGATGAAAAATGGGAGGTTCATCATCCACACCCTGGTAAAATGCATGAGCAACCTGATGTGATAGGCATAAAGGCGAGAAAACCTCCCCTTGCAACTGAAGTACTTCATGATCAATTTCATGAGCGGGGAATACTCATCTTTCAAAAATCTGAATGGAAAAACTCTCGTGAGGTGGCTCAAACAATTGTCTTTGATGTAAGGCTCATAATGATGCCTCTCTACCTTCTTCTTCTTATGCCACTGCTCTCCAATGTTTGGTATGCCCGTCGCCACTGATATGGTTTCGGGTGTCAATGTGAAAGTGACCCTAGCCAAGATAGACTGTCCTCCATGTAGGTGAAGTGCAAAAAGACAGGCCAACTCATGATGAACTTTGATATTTGCCACCCTCTGACAAAATTCAAAACATGCTAAGTGCTGGAAACAAGACATAACAAGAGGGCATGCCCGCAAGTCGGTGAGGGTGTTTGGCTCATCTCTAGGATGTCTGCCACTCCGGTGATGTCTCCTGTGGGCCCTTTCTCCTGAAGCTGTATCACTGTGGGTCTCCTCCTCATATTCTGATGAAACTTCGGATGCCATTACTGCTGTTTGTACCCTCTCCTTGTTTCTTCTCCATTGTTGCATCCCCCTAACTATCACCATGACTACACTCTTTATTTAGCCGTTGCCGATACCACTATTGGTATGGTTCTAGTTCAAGATGATGATGATGGTACTGAACATGTCGTTTACTATCTCAGCTGCAATTTACTAGATATAGAATCTCGATATGCCTATGTCGAGAAGTTGGCATTGGCCGCCGTTTGCACTGTCCAACGTTTCCGCCACTATATATTATTGCGTACCATGATAGTGATTTATGATTGCAACCCAATGACGTACATTTTGTCACGTCAGTTATTGGGGGGAAAATACTCAAAGTGGATTTTCATCCTTCAACAGTTTGACTTGGAGTTCACCACCACCAAGTCTAAGAAGTCCCTCGTCATTGTTGAGTTGCTTTGCTCTCTGCCCTCTGTTACCACGCCCTCTCGGTTAGAGGACCATATTCCAGATGACACTTCGTTCTTGATTAGTACCCTCGATCCTTGGTATGGGGATATTATTTTCTATCTCCAGACGTCCTCTTTTCATCTCGATTTGTCCAAGGATGATCGGCGACGGATTCGCTATCATTCTCAACCTTATCACGTTATTGGGGACACCCTGTACTGTCTCGGTGCTGACTCTGTTCTCCGCCGATGCTTAACATTCGAGGAAGCCGAACGAGTTCTAAATGACTGCCATTCTGGCACCTGTGGTGGTCATATGTTTGGGTATGCTACTGCTTAGAAGATCCTCCGCTCTTGTCATGAGTGCCAAATCTACCAACGGAAGATGCACACGCCTCCTGCCTCATTGCACCCTATCATTACCGTCGGCCCTTTTGCCAAATGGGGCATTGATTATATGACCTGTAACCTTCACTCAGCTGGGGGGCATGGGTATATCATCGTTGCCATTAATTATTTCACAAAATGGGCCAAGGCGATGCCTACACTATCCGAAGATGGTCACACATCGGCTCCATTTTTATTTAATCATGTCTTTTAATGGTTCGGAGTCGCTCAAGCTATTCTCACTGATCACGGAAAACATTCTTGTAATCATATGATGACTGAATTAATGACCCAGCTAGGCTTGCAGCATGATAGCTTGACACCGTGCTATCCTGAGGCCAATGGCCAAGTGGAAGCTGTCAACAAGGTTTTAGTGACAATGCTTCAACACACCATCAGCATGCATAGAACCAACTGGCATTTGATGTTGTTCTTCGCCTTATGGGCCTACCGAACTTCAGTGAAGGATGCCACCAGGTTCACCCCATTCCAATTGGTTTATGGTCTAGAGGCTACCCTTCCGATTGAGTGTGGGATCCCTTCTCTGAAATTAGCCGTCGAATTACTCCTCAACACCACTTCAGTAGAAGAATTTCTTCTCTACCTAGAGCGGCTAGACGAGACCCGTCAACTAGCCTCTCTAGCCATTGAAGCACAGAAGAAGAGAGTGAAAAATCATTTCGATCATACTGTCCATCCTTGTTCTTTCGTTGAAGGCGATTTAGTCCTCCTTTATGATCAAGCAAATGATAAGTTGGGGGCAGGAAAATTTGAGCCTATGTGGCATGGGCCTTATATTGTAAAACAAGTTTTGCAAAAAGGGGCCTATGAGCTGATTGATTATGAAGGGAACCCTCTAGATAAACACTAAAATGGGCTTTATCTGAAAAATATTATGCATGAACCCCATGCATCTGGTTGTTACATACGTGTGTTTTCTACAGGTGTGTTGTGTGTGTTTTCATGTTTGGCTTAGTGTGTAGGTGTAATTGCTGCTTATTGTGTCTTTTTTCTTCTTGTGTAGATGTCTGATACACCTTACGTTGGTTTCGCTGATGGTGCTTTCCGCAGTACTCAGAATCTTTCTTCTGTGGCATGGGTGATCTACGATCCTCATGGTGAGTTAGTAGACCTTCAAGGTGTTTTTCTGGGTTGCACCACAAACAATGTCGCTGAATATAGTGTTGTTATTGAATTACTGACCAAGGCTATCAACCTCGGTATTCGTACATTGGTTGTGAATTTGGATTCTTAGCTTGTTTTCCATCAGCTTAATGGGTGTTATTCTGTCAGAGATCATCGGATTTTAAGGTTTTGTTTATGTGTTAAATTGTTAGAAATAAATTTTGATTTTACTACATATCTAAACATTCCAAGAAGATTAAACACATTAACTGATGCATTAGCAAACCATGTATTAGATAGACATTTACGCAACATGTAATCAAAACAGCATATAGAAGCATTCAAAACACAATAATGAACCATAGGAATATGTATATATATATCTCGTGTGGCGCACTGAGGTGCTCAAAAAATAAGTGTATATGTACAAATAGAGTCTGTGCTCTCCGTACATCCAAGACACATGTCTCTCAAAAAATCGGGAGGAAATAAAACCTAGGCATCTAACTACGGTGGGTTATGCTCCTTGTAGCACACCACCGCTCGTGCGACTCGCCTCAAACGTCAGTGCACCCTGGGTATCACCCCTACTGTATGTATCTGGTACTCTATGGGGACCTCCTCGATCCCCCTATAATTAGGGATCCCCTCAGTCAGACCCTCAAGATTGTGGGCCATTGTCTCCACTGAACTGCCAGCTGGGGGAACCAAGGCCAACTCTCTGATGCCCTGTGGATCCCTCCATGCCTCTGGAGCTAGTCCCATAGGCCTCTCTGGTCCCACATCCGCAAGTATCATAGAGTACATCATTAGGGCATATACATGAAAAAATCTAAAAAACAACATAAAAGACAAAATACAAAAATAGTGTGATCAAGTGTTTTACTGTCATCGTCCCATTGTTTTCCAGTGGGAAGCTACATGTCGGGGTCTCCATGAAAGTCTACACCAACATATGGCCAGTCCTCGATGAAGATCATCTGGTGATCCAGCCACTCGTGGAATAGTGTTGCTCATGACACTGGTCGTCTGCCACCCCCTCGTGGCATAACATGTGCCCACCATGTGATCCTAGTCTCCCGCAGTCTGGGCCTGTCCAAGTCCATATCCTGCAACCAGAATGCTGACATCCTCTCTAGCATGAGCGGGATCAAGATAGACTCATAGCCAAATTGCTTCGCCTCCTCGCGACGACATTTGGTGAGCTATCTCTTCATGTTGATCGTCACTGCTTCTGCCCAGTTGTACATGGTCAGGTTGAGGCATTAAAGAGCCAACCGGAGTTGGGTCTTTGTTGCCTCGTGTTGGGCTTGGGAGCCCGCTACCCTCATCACCATAAATAGAACTGCACGAAGAACCAATTCTTCCACCGTGGGAATTGCCACCTTCCTACTGTTTGATTTGCGTGCCCATGGGCACACTCGTGCTATCAACATGTCTAGTGATTCGCCCCCTGTTCATTGGCCCTCTAGAATCGGCCTCTCACTGTGATGGGACAATCCATTTAGGAAATATATGTCTGTAGCATTGAGCTCAATGTCTTTTCCACAGATAATGAATTTTTAGCCTCTTGGGTTCCAAGCTCGAATTATCAACTCTAACAAATTGGGTTGAGCCCGAAGATGCGGAGTGAGGAAAAATTTTAGTAGCCCGCAAGCTCGTAAAGCGTTTCGGCACACAACATCATTGAATGCTTCCTCATCGTTGACATCGTGAATTCATTCATACCAAACAAATGCCATGTTGCCCTGCATGACAAGAAAAATGAATTAGAGCTCCTTTTATAAATTTAAACCCATAATTTACACAAAAATTCAACTTCTTGTTGTCGCGACTGTTTTCAAAATAGTGGCGATGACGCTGAGTCAATAGTTCATTTTTCCTGTGATCATCATGAGTGTACATCAGTTTCTCGTGACAATAATGGAGGTGGTACGTGTAATCACGCTCAGTCGTCACAGACCCGAGCGGATTTTCTACAACGACCAAGAGGCAGACTCAGATTTGAAAATCCGCCTAAACCCACCTACCTAGCACTAAATTGCATGAAAAAACTACTAAAATGCAGTGCAAGGAGGAATGTACTTACTTTGAAAAGGTTGCAGGATGAACCGTAGATGGATGAGGCCGGAAACAACTTGAAAAATTTGCTCAGGTTGGTGCTCCAAATGCTCAAAGGTAAAATGTGCAATATTAATGGTAAAAACAAATGAATTACCCCATCCTTTTTATAGCAATTTTTTGAAAACTTAAAAATCATACTTTAGGATGTGGGTTTTCTCATTTTTATTGCATTGTTAATTAGGGTTTTTGGGTTTTTAACTGTATTTCTGCATATATTAATCGTTTATGTTGAATGGGTTTTACGTTTGACGTGTTTTTTGCAGAGCTACAGGTGGTGAGGTTATGTTGTACTTTGTATGCACTTGGTCCGTAAAGTCTTCTTTAACGCTCTTTTCCGACTTAAAAGACGAAAAGATAGCCGAGTTATTTCTTTTGAATCATTAAACAAAATAAGAGGCGGTCTAATTTAAGCTCTTTTCCAACTGTATAAATGCGAAAAGATTGCCAGGCTTTGGTTGTTTTGGGTTCATTATTGGTTACGAAATGACGTGGCTTCGATCGCTTTTCTACTCTTTTGGATCGAGGTCACTAATGACGAAAAGTACTCCTTTATTGTCATGGTCAAGAAATTCTCTCAACTATTGTTTTATACTTATCGAGCTCGAGAGACACAAATCTACGAGAAAGGACCCCCCTGAAGTTTTCCTTTCTGTGTCTTTTTCAAACTCTCTAAACATGAAAAAGACTCCGAGTTTTACCTATGTCAGACTCATTAAACCTTGACGAAATTGGACTCGTCACCTGACGAGACTCGAGCTTCGCCTCCCTAGGGCTCGTTAAATTATTACTAGGTTGGATTCGAATGAAGGTCGAACTTATATTACAAGCATATGCTATCCCCTTCAAGATTGTTTTCAAAAATAATTGGGGTACTCACCAGCAATGGTGGGGGAAAATTTGGAAGTTGTCATTGATTACCTGTGGCAGCTAGTCACTCTTGAACATCAACACTTTTGCTTCTTGTTAGGTTGGCCTTCTGGGATTTTTGGGTTGCCATTTAGCCTTATTCCATCTGATCCATGTTGTCTCCATCAAGCCTCTGATCCCTTGGTATCTGAATGCTACCACCCTCCGTAGTCGTGTCGCCAACATGTTCAAGAGTATAATCCTTCTGCAGTTCACATCCTTACCTCGTCTTCTGATACTCTGTGTCACCATCTACCACTTGTGCCCTATCTCGTGTCGTTGATGGGGGAAACATTATGGCCCTCCTGTGACAGATTGTCTCTTGTCGACATCAGCTCATTATCTAGGAGACTGATCTAGAGATCCCCTTTGGTACCTTGGAGCTTGCATGCCTCAATGGCAAGTTTTTTGTGCCTAACAGTCGACTTTCATCATTAGTTATCGATTGGGTGATTCCACGAGTGTTCAACTCCAGCTCATTCTTCACACTTCATGGATTGTACTAGACAGTACCTTGAGAACCATTGGCATTATTGGTGGTTTCTCTCGCACTTGTTAACGATTTTCCTCATTGATCGGTAATCAAGTGACTTTCTATCATGCTCGACTTCAACACATCTATTCGCATGCTAGAATTTGTACTATCATTGGTTGGGTTTCAAGACCCCAGACTCAGATCACACATGTTCGGGCTATGTGGATTGGTTCATGATTACATGACTCATTGATGGAGGGCTCCGACCATACCTGAGTCTTCATGGATGGATGCGACCATGCCTTTATCATTATCATGGTCTTACTAGCTGGATGGCTGCGTCCATACCACAGACCTAGTTTGTATGTCTTTTGGATGGTTGCGCCCATGCCTAGACTACGTGTATTTCACTATCAGTTGTACTTGCGCCCACAGGTTCTTCTAGGAAGTGTTACAGCTCAGACAGTTTCATAAAGCATTTCACCCCTCCTACTCTCTCGGGCTTCATACTTTAGGGGGCATCTGTTACACAGTAATTTTTCACTACCTTCACCCCAGTCCTTCTACTGTGTCATGTGCCCAATTAAACATGCTCATACTGAACAAATGCTCTCTTATGTTGCCAATTGACCCACTTTTCCTAATTTTTCTGCCTCGTCGAGAGAAGTCACTAAATATACACGACGGATAGTGGTCATAAACAGTCTAGTTGCGCCTCCATCGCGGGAGTTCATCTGATTCCCGCGACGATCAGATTTCATGCTCCAGCACGAGGCTATTTGCTATCTTTAGCGACGGTTTGACTGAATACATTGCCTACTAGTGATGTCAGTGCTAAAGCTTAGTTATGGACTCGCGACGATCTAGATTGGGCGAATTATTTCCAACAGTCAGCCTTCTGGATGTCTCTGGATCTAGTTGTTGGGTCAGTTTGGGTCGCCCTCCTCCCTCTGGCATGGTAGTTCTGTCTTTTGTGCTGCCTACCCTGAGGATAAGCTCCCTCTCCCTCATTTCATGGAGACTCCTTCTCCTATAAAATCATTCACCATTGCTATCATCTGCTAGTTCTTTTGGTTGTACAATGTTGCTGCTTTTGAGTTTGATAGATAGTTGGTGTGAGTGTGACAAGTGTGGGATTGCTTTGTAGTTTGCAAGAAGGTGTGGAGTGCCCTTAATCTTGGGTAAAGCTTGTGAATGAGAGAGAGAGAAATATATTGCTATTTGGTAGACCTATCTTTGAGAGTGAATGCTTGAAGAAACACATTGGGTGGACCCTCTGAGAAGGCTTGCGACGTCAAGACTTGGTTGTAAGCTTTACTCTTGATTCATTATCAATACAATCAATGATGATTTCCTATGTCTTGTATGTAATTTACTTGATAGCTCATGCCATCTTGACTTTATGAGTAAATAGATCATTGTTGTTTCTCGGTTATGTGCTCTGTCATTTCTTTGTGGTGTTTCAGGTTCATTACTCATTAAGGAGAAAGAAACAGAAGCTGGAGCAGCGAAATGGAACTTCATCAACCACCGGTTTGAGGTAGGCCTCCAACGATGACTATTTAAGGGAATTAATTGTTGTTTTTTCCTTGTTGTGACTAGACCCACTCTAGGGCTAGAGGCGTTGCCTCTGTCCGCAGAGGGAACACTTTCCTGCATCACACTCTATAAGTATTATAGTCTTCTCTTTTTTAAAGATATATTATTGAGTTGATATTATAAATATTACTAATTATTATATTAATAATAATAATTAATGTAATTATAATTCATTTCTATCAATTTTAATAATAACCTTTTCATTAATAATAATTAATAATAAAATTTTAATTAATAATAATTATAGTTAATAAGTAATTAATTAAATCCAATTAATTAAAAATAAGAATTATTAATAATTAATTCGCATTAATAATAATAATTAATTTATAATTAATAATAATTAAAAAAATTAATTTTTATATTAATATAATTTATTATATTAATTAATTACTATTATAGTAATATTAATCAATATAATAAGTTATTACATTTATAATAATTATTAAAATAACTATAACCTTTTAATTATCATTAATTTGATTTACAAGTATTACTAATTATTTTATTAATTACTATATTAATTATTTATTATATTAATAATTAATTATTATATTAATTATTATAATTAATATAACTAATTATTATAATAATAATTATAATAATTATTATTTCAATCAATTAATTCTAATAATAACATATAGTAGTAATTTGTTATTATAAGCATTAATAAATAATTATTATCAAAGTAATTATCAATTATTATAGCCTTTCCATCTATTCCTAATAAATATTTATATATAAATATTTCTATTCTAAAAAAAATAAAAATAAAAAATTAAATTAAAATAATTAATTAAAATTATTAAATGATTCCATTAAATCAAGAGGCAGCCGACCTCTCAAATAAATTGAGAGCCGACCTTCCCCTCTTCTTTCCTCATCTCTATTTATACCCTAATAATCTGCTCTTCTTCTATCAAGCTTCAAGTTGTCCTGATGATGGATCCCGGTTGGGATTTGAAACGTTGGCAGAAAAATGTTCTTACTGTGGAATCTCCGGTGACTAATTCAAAAGTATTATATCCTCCATGACTTGGAAAGCTTTGGGTTCTCCAAAGTTGTTGACACTTGATAGTCAATTGTTAGCCTACGATAGAAGACTTGGTGAATATATGGGTGTTCTTCCTCAATTTCCTATTACTTTAGGTGGTAAGATTGTTTTAATCGATATGATGGTGTTTGATTGCCCTTTATACTTTAATATGCTTCTTGGGCGTGATTATGTCTATGCTATGAATGATATGGTGTCTTCACTCTTTGGAGTGATGTGTTTTCCTCATAATGGAAATATTGACACTGTTGATCAGCTTGCATCTAAGAATCACCATCCTAATTCAAATTTACTACAGAATACCCCTTGGTTTGTTCCAAGTGTTAAAGTAGACTCTACCCTACCACGGGCTAATTATGTGGATTTGAATCCTCAATGTTCAATTGTTTTTGAGAAGGATCCTTTGAACTATTATTTTATTTCATGGGACTTGGTCCTGACAGTTGACAAGTGATTCCTCCTATGGGGACATGGGGACCCTTAATTCCTCTTTTGATCCTTGTAGTTCTCATGATTTTCTTGGAATTTGATTTGCCTTCATAGGAGTAACTTTTTGAAGCCATGAGTTTTAACTACCAAAGGAGTCCTTGGCTTGAGCCTCACAAGGGGTTTGTCCTAAAGAACTATTATGCATAAGCTGCAAGGCTGCATGGTTCCTTGTACCATATTGTACATACAAGGTACGCATTTTCACGTTTTGTATTCTATAACACAAGATTCTATATGAAGTTTATATATGGGATGTATTAACTTCTTGTTTAGTGTTCCTATTTATGTTTGTAGAACTTGGAAGAATTCTCCTTTGGAAATTTTTATGGTTGATCCACTTTGACAGGTATTGGTTCTCGAAACTGGCATATAGGATAGTTTCTTCACCTTCATTGTGCATTTATTAGTTTCCTTTTCCATTTTTGCCTTATCATTGAACCCACCAAGATATGATGCAGAACCTTCTCATTGCTTAGAAGTGTCATGACTTTTGTGGTAGAGCCTACCTTATCATGGGCACCCTGGATAGTACCTTGTTGTAACTTGGCACCCATGCTGAACTTTTGTTCTTAGGCTCGGGAGTCCTCTTTAGTCCCGCCATGACTTGTGAGTTGGAGACTGATTCTACTTTTTCTTCACTATTTTTTGGTTTTATGCCCTAGAGGCTCCTTTGTGTTGTGTTGTACTCCTGCATTTCTTGTTGACAATTTGCACCTTTTGGCCTTGAGCCGGCTTCACATGGACTTTTGTTTAAGCCATCTTTTGACGATATCTTATGCGAAATAAACCTGCAATCACTTAGCCTTTGCAACTTGACATCCCCTTTTACCGGTGGAGATAACATTCCTTTGAGTGTCGTTGACAAGTTTCACCACCTTGCATTGAGCATAGGAATTTTCCCCTCCCAGGAACTAGAGCATCTGCTTTTTCAACACTCATTCATTCCAATGTATTATAGCACTATTTTATTCCTTTTCAGGTTTAATAAATATGAAAAAGACAAAAAAATTATATATCCCAAAAAGAGCGGGAACGAGACATTATTTCCGTATTTGATGGCAGCTAGAGTCAGTTGTGTTGCCCTTGAACAAAACACTCAAAAAATAAGTCTTTCCTCCATTGGGATGGGCTTTAGTTTGACTTAAGAGAGCCTTAACCTTGTTATTGAGTCAGTACTCCTCTAATTGGTGATCTCTTACAATAATATGGAGAGTTTGTTTATACCTCCTGTATGGAAAATTTATACAAAGTTATCATACGCTGCCATGTAGTCACAGTTGAGTCATGCTTTTGTTCAAGGGAAGTAAACCTGAGGCGGCCTCTCTACAGTGTCTCTTGACCTATTTTTTGATCGGCCATCCCTAGTTGTCAAAGTCATGTTCATTATCACATCATCTATTTGGTCATTTTCTCGTGTTGGTTTGAGAAGGTATCCATTGACTTCTTGCTGGCGGGTCTTCCTCTTATCGACTAGGAAAAATTGCTCTGAGAGTAGATCTAGAGCTGCACCCTAGCCCTATTTTCATTACTGATAGGTCACCTTATGCTTGACATTGATCAATATCATGGGTATTTGACTGAGTGGTTTCCCTTTTATTCGACATCAACTTTCATTATCACACATTGGGATTCATGCAGTACCTTGGTTTCCATTTGACCCTATTGGTGGATTCCTCTCCTTTGTGTCAACTTTCATTATTGGTTGGTTCAGAGGGTTTATATCATGTGCTAGCTACATCTTGTGTACACCAGAAACATGCTTCGGTTGGGTTACTACATCTTTATTCATCTGATTCCTTCCACATTATTGGCCTACGGGTTACACTCGCGCTAGATTGATGAAGGATGCCTTAATGCCTTCCTTCTAGTGGACCTTTTCCCATCAACTTCAACTCATTGCTCTGGGAATGAGATCTAGAGTTCATTTGGTAGTACCTTAGGGTTTGCAATCATCAGTGGTAGCCTCATTCGCTATCGAAAGTGGGAAAACATCATTGTCTCCTGATTAATAGATTCTTCCAATTGTTCAACTACAACTCATTTATTCGCACTTGTTAGATTGTACTAGGTACCTTAGCTCTCATCATCATTATCAGTGAGTAGTCTCACGTTTGTTAATGATATACATCAACGACCAATAATCAAATGATTACTCACATGGTTGACTTCAGATCATTTATTCTCATTGTGTAGAAATGTACCACCACGGTCAGTGAAGACCTCGAGTTTGCATGAGCATGTCTTGGTTCACTTGTCAGTTGCTCCTGTTTCTGCTAGTTGACACCATCCACTTTATATGTTGCAGTTACTTACAACAACATCCTATATGTTGGCACTTGAGTTGTAGTGTAGTACCATTCATTCCACCATTTGACTTGGTACTTTTTGGATCATATTTATGACTTCAGTGATCAGCTTCATACTTCAGCATCGTTGACCAGTTCTTTATATGTGATATTCAGAAATGTACTTATTTGGATATGATCAGCTGATCCATTATGTATTTTCAGTTACTTTATACTTGTATGCATATTGGATTCGATTTTGTACTTGACATGTGGACATGATTTATTATCTTTGAGCATGGGTATGCCCACCTCAGACAAAAATTTCTTTCTGATCTCTTTCACTGGCTTGGCAGGATGAATTCTAGTGAACTCCTCCTCGGTCTCAACATGATTCCTTCTATACACTTAATACATTTCAACCATCATGTACCCCTTCTGGCCTCATATATGAGGGGGAATCCATTATAGCACCATTTACCACTCTTGGTAGATGTGATACTTTGGTTATGGTCTAGGGAAACCCTTCCTTTCCAGACTTGGTCCCAAAATCTAAAAAACAATGTTTTATTTCCTATACACTACTTTTCCCTGTGTTAAGAGCACGTACATGCGGGTTAGCATATACCCAACCCACGTATATGTGTTAAAAAACTTAAAAATAATATATCTCCTTAATTTCAGGTTGAGTTTATAGATTTTACCTGTTACTCACCTACTGCAGCCTGTGGCCCAACTGTTTCCCAACTGAAAAAACTAATTTGGAGAAGTATAAATAAACCTCCATGGGAAGGCCTAAAGGAAGAAGAGATGAGATATTAATATTATAGTTGAATGATCCCTGATCGAATCTAACGAAATCCCTATGCCTCCTGCACGCCCCAAGCTTTAGGAAACTCTTGTTTCCTCTTTTGAGATATCCTTCATCCCTCTTGTGATATCCTTGTGTATGTTGATGGAGGAAGATTGCTAAGGCCAGGATAGGACGTATTTGGAGGATGGTTTCGCTTGGAGCTGGAGGAAGAATTAGGTCGTAGCTTTCCACCTTTCTTATAGCTTACATCAATAAAGAAATGTTGTTATGTTCCTAATATTTATCGTGTTTATGCATTGATCAATGTTGTGATTTGTTTATAAATCTTATTTTAATGCATAATTGTTAATTTACTTATATGATCTAATGTATATATCATGAATATGTTGAAAATAATACTAAGAGGGGGGGTGAATCAGTATTATTAAGTCAAATATTTTTTATTTCACATCCAGATCATATACGCTACTTCAGTTAGAGAAAACCGTGTATATACGCAACTTCAGATAAGAAAACCAGCGTATACCATGCAGAATTATAATTTAATGTATTCTACATATGTTGATCATTAATCTGTGCATCAGAGTCATATAAACAGTAACCAAGAATAGTAAAAATAGAGTAGAAGACAATCACACACAAGAACACAAGATATAAGGTGGAAACCCAATGTGGGTGAAAACCACCTGCTGCAATTCGTCTCTATCTTATTTTAATTAGAAACTTCTTTTAAAAATGATTCTGTACTAGTGCAGGCTTATACCAGTACGCAAGCTGCAACCTACAGAGAGCTACAACCCTCTCTCGTTCTCTAGCTTCTCCTGGAAGGGAGCTACAACCCCCTTAGCTCTTGTACTAACTGAGATACTAGTACGTAGGTGCTGACCTACAGAAGGCTACAACCTTCTCTTTTCTTCCAGGGACCACGTTTCATCAACTTTCAGATTGGATCCATGAATATCAAACAAACATCAAGTATATGTGCATCAACCAATCTCCTTTCCACAAACAACTACTGAATCAATCAATAACTTCTCAGAATTTTGTACCCAGAAAACAATACTAGTAACTAGACACCAATGCTGAACTCAGAACACTGCAGTAATCCACAGAAGCAGCTAAAACGTATTTCAAGAGATGTACACTACTTCACTATGTAAAAACTTGCATACATACGCAGTTGAAACAAGGTCAACCAGTGTATACGCTTTCTTCTCTTGCTGAACCTGCGTGTATATGCGCCTTTGCAGAGCCAAACCTGTGTATAGATCTATAAAAGACAATTCACCCTTTATACTTAAACAGACTTCAGTTATACTCAGATTATCAGATTTATAGATCTAATTATGTGCCGATTATAACAGATCAAATCACAAAAAGATATTACTATTCAAGCCTTGAGATCTCGACCCATCAATAGAACTTATCCATCTTGTAATGCTCAGGTTCCTCGTTGATTTAGATCCAGCCACACCAACCAATCACTTGCACGTCTTTAGATATTCAATACATCAGATGATCCTTGCCTAATGATCTCCTTCCTCTTTTATAGTCTTAGGCCTTTCACAATACCACGGTCCAAAACCATAACAAACCGATACCATGGACCCAATACTTGGGATCAACACATCTGACGAGATACTATGGTCCAAAACCATAGGTTCAAATACCAAGGACTAAATACCATGGACCAAAAATAAGTTCTCCCATATGCATGCGCTTTTTCTTTGCGTGAAAGTGAGTGTATACGCATACGCGTCTTTGGAATGTCTAACCCGCGTGTATACGTGGCTTGGTCAAGGTGAACCTGCATATATATCTTTTCCTTCATTCTGAGAGCCTGAACTGAGATCTGTCATTAGAGTGACTTGCCATCAAGGACAACACCTGTGCCATAGTGCCAAACCTTAGTCATAATGCCAACAATCTCCCCCTTTGGACTTGATGGCAACCCCAAGATCCTCAAAGTCATTCTCCCCCTTTGTCATCAAGGGAAAAGGGTTATGCTCCCCCTGATTACATGCTGAAATGTCTGCTCTGCTATGCTAACCATGCTCCCCTTGACTGTAGGCAAGGTCTACAAAAATATTTTCTTCAAGAATAACCATGACTTATACATCATAAAAGACCTTCCTATCACCAAAAGACTCTATACAAACATCATTCGCCCAACCAAATGGGGATCATTCGCCCAACCAAGTGGGGATCATCCACCCAACCAAGTGGGGATACATCAAAAGTTTACATATGACAACCAAGTACATTACATCATTCATCCCAAGCATAGTGGGGAAACCAAAAATAGGTCGTTACATGACCTTGATAATAAAAGATATACATGACATAGAAACGAAAAATTTAGAGAAAGACTATGAAGGTCACCAATAACTAATATCAGTAGCACTATTCACATCAACAACCATGTTCTCCTTCTGTTCTCCTTCTATAGTTGATCCACCTAAACCCAAAGCAGCTTGTGTACTCGAACCAAGAGCTTCTAATGTAATGCCAACAATGCATTATTATAAGATTATCTGCTCCCCCTGAACCTGTGCCAGATGGTCTCTCGTCAGACCCATATCAGACTCTCTTCAACCAGAGTCTGTCCCCACTTATTTCCTTCAAACCACCATATACGCGACTATATCTGCATAAATCGGCGTATGTACGCGGATCCTCCTCATGCAACTCACGTACAACCACATTTCTCTGAAACAAACAGGTTTCAACAGTAAGATGATGCATCAACTACCCCCAGCTTTTGTCTGAGGTATTCAAATGTCTCCTTGGGCAGTGGTTTGGTGAGAATATCAGCAACTTGTTCCTTAGAGGGAACATACTCCAACTTGACCTTTTGTTCAAGCACTTGTTCCCGAAGAAAATGGTATTTGATAGGTATGTGCTTGGTCTGTGAATGCATGACAGGATTCTTTGAAATGCTGATTGCACTCGTATTATCACAAAAAATGGAAATAGGTGGAGTGCAAGTGATTTGAAGATCTTGCAATGTTTGCATCATCCAAAGGAGTTGTGTGCAGCAAGATGCAGCTGCTACATACTCCGCTTCATCTGTTGATAATGCAATGGAACTTTGTTTCTTGCTAAACCATGATACTAATCTAGGACCCATGAAGAATGTACCACCGCCAGTGCTTTTCCTGTAATCCACGCTACCTGCCCAATCTGCATCTGTATATGCATGAAGTGTGATATCTGTATCTCTAGGATACCATAAACCATAGTTTTGAGTCTCTTGAAGGTATTTGAAAATTCTCTTGACTGCCTGAAGATGAGTTTCCTTTGGATTTGCCTGAAACCTTCTAACTATCCCTACTACATGCATAATGTCTGGTCGGGTACCTGTTAGATAGAGTAGACTAACAACCATGGATCTACAGGTAAGTTGATGTACAACTGCTGATTCATCATTTGTGCTGAGACTGCATCCTGTAACCATAGGAGTACATATTGGTTTCGAATCCTCCATCCCATATTTCTTCAAGATCTGCTTGAGATACTTGGTTTGTGATAGAAAAATGCCGTCTTTGTTTTGTTGGACTTGTAAACCAAGAAAATATGTGAGCTCACCAAGCATGGAAATTTCAAACTCCTTTTGCATTACCAAGGCAAAATTTTGACTCATGTCTTCTTCGTTGCTGCTAAATATGATATCATCAACATACACAACAAGTATTAGCAACTTTTCATGGCAACCTTTATATATAGATTGCTGTCTGTTGATCCTTTTGCAAAACCTTGTTGATGAAGGTACTCATCCAACCGAAAATACCAAGCCCTTGGAGCTTGTTTAAGACCATAGAGAGCCTTTTTGAGTCTGCATACAAGATTTGGATCATTTCCAAGGATGAACCCATCTGGTTGTTCAATGTACACTTCTTCATTCAAGTCTCCATTCAGAAAGGCAGATTTTACGTCCATCTGAAATACTTTGAACTTTTGAAAGCTAGAGAGAGCAAGGAACATTCTTATAGCCTCAAGTCTAGCCACTGGTGCAAAGGTTTCTTCAAAGTCTATGCCTTCTTGTTGTGCATATCCTTTACAAACAAGTCTTGCCTTGTTTCTAACCACATCTCCATTTTCATTCAGCTTATTTTTGAAAATCCACTTTGTCCCTATGACATTCTTATCTTTTGGTCTAGGAACCAACTCCCAAGTGTTATTCCTTTCAATCTGCTCAAGTTCTTCATTCATTGCCTTGACCCAACATTCATATTTGCATGCTTCTTTTACATTTTGTGGTTCGGTGGAGGAGAGCAATGCTAGATAGCTTGAATCTTCTGAAATGGTTCTCCTTGTTTGTACACCTGCCTCTTTCTGCCCCAAAATTTGAGATTCTGGATGATTCTTCTGAACGTATCTGGATGGTGTCTTTTCTTCTATTCTTATTTCTTCTTCTGGTGCCTCATGGGTTTCTTCATCATGAATCTAATTTGACGTTGAGGGATATTCCTCATCATCTTCGAAAACTTCAGATCTTTCCTGCCTAGAGGTATTTCATTCTTCATCAATCACTACATCAATAATTTCAATAATTTTTCCATGTCTTTTATTTTAACACTTATATGCTTTGCTATGGGGAGAGTAACCAAGGAGAATGCCTTCATCTTCTCTAGGTTCAAACTTGCCAAGATTTTCATCAGTCCTTTTAATGTAGCATTTTCTTCCAAAAATTTTGAAGTATTTCACCGTGGGAGTCTTACCATACCAAAGTTCATGAGGAGTCTGAGTGCTGTTTACCCAGACATTTGTCTTGTTAAGAATAGTTACTGTAGCAAATGCGGCTTCACCCCATAAGGTTGCGGGAGTTCCAGATTCATTGAGCATAGCATGAGCCATTTTTTGAACCGTTCTGTTCATCCTTTCTACCACTCCATTTTGTTGAGGTGTCCTTGTAGCAGAAAATTCCCTTCTTATGCCATGTTCTTCACAAAAATCGAAAAATTCATCTGAGGTAAATTCTCCTCATTGATCAGATCTGAGACATTTGATTCGTCGATCTGAATCGTTTTCAACCAAGGATTTGAGTGATTTGAACTTTTCGAAAGCTTCATCTTTATACTTCATGAGTCCTAACCAACATATCCTTGAAAAGTCGTCAATAAACAATATGAAGTACTCTTCACCTCGAGGTGACTTCTTCCTAGTTGGTCCACATATACCAGTATGGACAAGTTCAAGTGGCCTGCTAGCTGATCCTTCCTTCTCAGGGAAATTAGTTCTGGTTTGCTTACCAAACTGACATGATTTTCATATTGTATTGTCTGGAATTCTGATGTCAGGAAGATCTCGAACCGCCTGATACTTGCATGCTTTCCTTATCTGAGAGAAGCTAAGATGCCTCAATATTCTGTGCCATAACCAGTGTTCATCATTCTTGCTTAGATAGCATTGATGTTGTCCTTCTTTGAATATGTATAAATTATTTGGAGTTCTTATGCCTTTGATCACTGTTTTTCCTGTATCAAGATCACGAACGCTACATTCATTTGATCGAAATATTACCTCAGTTCCTTGATCGCACATCTTACTGACACTCAATAGATTATGCTTTAAGCCATCAACATACATAACATTTCCAGCTTTGACCTTTTCTTTCAACTGAACAGAACCTTTACCTTTTATGAACGCAAGGGTTTCATTTCCAAATGAGACCTTCTTTGCCTTTTCTAAGGCACTATATGATTGAAGTTTTTCTTTATCACCTGTCATATGTTTCGAACATCCACTGTCGATATATCATTGATTTTCCTGTCCTTCTGCATATAAGGCTATCCCACATCTTTCCGGTTGTGGTTCTTTCATTCTCCATGTTTTGGCACTTGAGACTTGTTCCTTCTGAGTTGTCTGCCGAAACCTACTCCTACATTCAGAATCTTCATGACCGAAGTTGTTAAAAATAGAACATTCTATTTCATTTTCAAGAGCAGAAAAGTTATTGTAGGTCCTTTTCATGATCCCAGTCATACTTCTTTGTTTTTGAGCTTCTCTAGTCATGATTGTCTTATAGGAAACACATTGAGCTGCTTTGTGACCAAAGTTATGACAAGAGATACACTGGTCATTGAAGAAACTCCTACGATTATCAAATCTACCAACCAAATGATTGCAGTTTATATTGACATCCATTCTTGAGGCAAATTGAGAATGTTTTACCTGTGGCTGGTTGTAGCTTTTGTTCATCCTTTAAAGTAGATTGCCCCCGATTTACCTGGTAGTCTCTGTTCGTTGTTGAGGTAAATTGTCCCTGATTTACCTGGAGATCTCCATTGTGCCTTTGCTGTCGATTGTCAATTTGTTCACTCCTCCTTGCTGCATCAAGATAGCTTTTGGAGGTGGATGGCTCCTGTGCTTGAGACGCTTCTTCATTATATCCCAGACCTGTCTTGATTAGTGGAGAATGGTGCACTTTGATAATCTCATCTAAAGTTTCAGATCCTTTAGCAAATATGAGATTAAGGGCTTTTGTTTTCTCAATTTATTTTCTAAGCCCCACAATTTCACATTCTAACTTTTCATTGTATTTATCTTTTTCGGCAAGTTGGAATGTTAGAGTATCTATAATCATATTCTTTTCCTCTAAACAAACTTTAAGTCTAGAAATTTCTTCATAAAGACCTTCTTCATTTATAGCATCCAAGAAATCATCATCTTCAAAAGCCATCAAAAGTCTATCATCATTACCTCGTTCATCTTCATCACTATTTGACAATCCATCACTGTCTTCATGCATGTAATAGATCTTCTTATTCTACTTTCTGTTCCATCTGACAGGTTCCTTACCTTTGTCTAGTTTATCTTTATGAGGGCATTTTGCAGCATAATGACCGACTCTTCCACAAGCAAAGCATTTGAAAGGCAGCTTACCTCTGAATCTTCTAGTTCCCCGTTGGAGGTTCTTGACAAAATTTGATTCTTCCTCTTCTTCTGACATATGTCCTGACTCATAGTAATCTCCTTTGCCTGAAGCCTTGAATGCAACTTCTCTCCTGTCTGATGGTCCTCCTTTTCTCATTTCGTAAGCAGTTAGAATTCCATGCAGTTGTGACATGGTAAGGCTTTGTAGATTCTGCTTTTCTTCTATGGCAGAAACTTTTGATTCAAACTTAGAAGACAAAGATCTTAGAACCTTTTCAACCAAAACAACCTCTTTTATTTCTTCACCCAAGTTTTTCATACAATTAACAATCTCATCTATACGAAGGAAATAGTTAGCCACACTTTCATCATTGTGCATTCTGAGATTTTCATACTGAATTCTGAGGGTTTGAAGTTTTGCTCGTTTTACCTGTTCATCTCCTTCATAGCTCAGAACGATCTTGTCCCATATTTCTTTTGCGGTTTTGAGCTGCATAACCTTGACGAATTTTGTTTGAGATAGACTCCCTAATAGAGTATTGACAGCCTTTGCATTTGTTTCATACTGCTTCTTCCCATCCAGATCTGTAGGAGTAGCTGATGGAAATGTGTACCCTGTATCTATGATATCCCAGACTTCTATACCAAGAGATTGAAGATAGGCTGTAACTCTTCCCTTCCAATAGACAAAGTTGGTCCCATCAAAAATTGGTGGCCTTATCAAGGCTTCTCTCTTGTAGTTGCTCATGATGATAGATCTTCCTTCAAGCGATCAAGCTTCTTCTGAAGGACCTGCTCTGATACCAATTGTTGGAAATAATACTGAGAGGGGGGGTGAATCAGTATTATTAAGTTTAATATTTTTTATTTCACATCCAGATCATATACGCTACTTCAGTTAGAGAAAACTGTGTATATACGCAACTTCAGATAAGAAAACCAACGTATACCATGCAAACTTATAATTTAATGTATTCTACAGATGTTGATCATTAATCTATGCATCAGAGTCATATAAACAGTAACCAGGAACAGTAAAAATAGAGTAGAAGACAATCACACACAAGAACACAAGATATAGGGTGGAAACCCAATGTGGGTGAAAACCACCTGCTACAATTCGTCTCTATCTTCTTTTAATTAGAAAATTCTTTTTACAATGATTATGTACTGGTGCAAACTTATACCAGTACGTAGGCTACAACCTGCAGAGAGCTACAACCCTCTCTCGTTCTCCAGCTTCTCCTGGAAGGGAGCTACAACCCCATTAGCTCTTGTACTAGCTGAGATACTAGTACGTAGGTGATGACCTACAAAAGGCTACAACCATCTCTTTTCTTCCAGGGACCACGTTTCATCAATTTTTAGAATGGATCCATGAATATCAAACAAACATCAAGTATATGTGCATCAACCAATCTCCTTTCCACAAACAACTACTGAATCAATCAATAACTTCTCAGAATACTGCAACTAGAAAACAATACTAGTAACCAGACACCAATGCTGAACCCAGAACACTGCAGTAATCCACAGAAGCACCTAAAACGTATTTTAAGAGATGTACGCTACTTCACTATGTATAAACCTGCTTACATACGTAGCTGAAACAAGGTCAACCAACGTATACGCGTTCTTCTCTTGCTGAACCTGCGTGTATATGCACCTTTGCAGAGTCAAACCTGCGTATAGATCTATAAAAGACAATTCACCCTTTACACTTAAACAGACTTCAGTTATACTCAGATTATCAGATTTATAGATCTAATTATGCACCGATTATAACAGATCAAATCACAAAAAGATATTACTATTCAAGCCTTGAGATCTCGACCCATCAATAGAACTTATCTATCTTGTAATGCTCAGGTTCCTCCTTGATTCAGATCTAGCCACACCAGCCAATCACTTTCACGTCTTCAGATATTCAATACATCGGATGATCCTCGCCTAATGATCTCCTCGCTCTTTTATAGTCTTAGGCCTTTCACAATACCACGGTCCAAAACCATAACAAACCGATACCATGGACCCAATACTTGGGATCAACACATCTGACGAGATACTATGGTCCAAAACCATAGGTTCAAATACCAAGGACTAAATACCACAGACCAAAAATAAGTTCTCCCATATGTACACACTTTTTCTTTGCGTGAAAGTGTGTGTATATGCATACGTGTCTTTGGAATGTATAACCCGCATGTATATGCGACTTGGTCAAGGTGAACCTGCGTATATATCTTTTCCTTCATTCTGAGAGCCTGAACTGAGATCTGTCATCAGAGTGAGTTGCCATCAAGGACAACACCTGTGCCATAGTGCCAAACCTGAGTCATAATGCCAATAGAATATGCTTTATGTTACTGCTGTTGTATATGCTTTTTGGATAACATATAGGTTTCAAAGGCATCAGAAGAAGCAGAGGGTTTGAACCCTGCAGGATTTACCCAAACGTAGGACCTCCGAGTAAGGTCACTTCTTCCTAGTTCAGTAGTATAAGAATTTAAATTGTTTGTCTGTGCATTTCTTGCTGCTGTTTTCCCTCTGCTCTTTTGGGGTTTTCAACCCAAGACCCTAGGGTGTTCCCACCTGCAACATGAAGGAAAGAGATTTTCGTTTCTTATAGGATCACATGTTGTCATTGCATTTAGTGAAACAAAAGATTAGATTTCATTTTCACATTTTTCATTGTGAAAGTTAGTGGAAGGCATTTTTCATGATGCATTTTGTTTGATGCATTACTGATTGAAATTTATTCCCTTGATTAGTCTAGCTTTCATAGAAACGAAAAGTTTTCCTTTTCTCATATAGTTGCATCATAGGGGTTCATGTGACATCGTTTTGAGCCTTAAAACCAAAACTTAATTGAATATAAAAATTAATATTTACCTAAATTAATCTAAGGAGCATTTGAAACATTAACGCTCATACTTGGTGGTTTAGGATAGAGATATGTTCCGGCGTCTATAAAACTCAGCAGCTGTCATTCGCAATACTCTTGCATTAGACATCGCGAGCACGGACTTGTGCTCCCCATACCATCAAGTATACAAATGGAGTCCCTCATAGGTTGCAAGCCTATATCCATAGGAAGCCAAGTCTACTGCCCTGTAAATGTGATACACCGAAAACAACATTCGGGGAGATTGCTTGCACGTACATCAAGTCCTTAGTAAATTTATTTGCTAAGGTGTATATTGCAATTCAAAATTACTTGGTAATCCCTTTTGCCTAGAGTATGTTGAGTATTCATTTTGATCTTTTCTGACTCCTTAAACTTGAAAAGATCATCGAGTACTTGTCCTTTCAAGCTCTCTAAACCAACAAAAGTGACTAGAGTCACCTTTTCGTCCTTTTCTCGACTCTTAGAACATGAAAAGGCAAGGTTTTTGTTTCAAATTCTAAAATTATTTGACCATGGAACAACATCCTTCATGTGGAAATACTCCTTAGTATATCTTAGGTTGATAGAAATGGCAACGTTTCTTGAGTCTACCAGTCAAGAAAACCCCTCTGATGGGAATCCTAGTCCTTTTCCTTCTTTTGGGAATGATGGTGCTCCTTATATGGAAACATTGTCCCTTCCTGGATTGATCATTGGTCTACTAGTTTGGTTTTTTTCGACATTGATGAGTTCAAGTGTCCAAATTGTTTTTCAACTGAGTTCTCCTCCACATGAACAATATCAACCTCATGTTGATCGTAAAGTTGACCCCTTGCCTTCTTCGCCTATTTCTTCACTCCATTCTTCCTCTTCTCTTGGTGAAAGCCTCGATTCTAGTAACCAGGAAGCTAAGAAGAAGAAGCAAAATAAGTAAGGGAGAGACCAAACAACTTTTGTTACTGATGCAACCAATGAAGAAAAATCTTCCAACCAGCCCCATAAAGTAAAATTCCCTTCCATGTTATGTAAGGGTGACCACCTTCTTTGGAATTATCCTGGTATTCCCAGGGTTTTAAAAGTGCGATCCATAGGTTCACATCAACCTTTTTCATCAGCCTATGGTGATCATGCTGGTGAAAAACCTTTAACTAGTAACAATAAAGCTTATGGGAAAAAAGGGAAAAGTAAACTTTCCCTGTAAGTTGTGTGAAGGTAATCATCCCATTCACCTTTTTCCTCTTCTAGATGAAGCTTCCAAAGAGTTGGAAAACCTTACAGCTTCTCAACCTCATCTTCCGACTGGGTATCGAAAGCTTTCCCCTAATCCTTCACTAATTGATCTAGTGATTGATAAAAAGTCATCTTTGGTCAACCCCACTCTCTCTGAAAATGCGTCTCGTGAGTCCATTATCGACCAACCATTGGTTGAGAAAATGGTAGACTTTAATCCACCTTCAGTTAACCATACCTTTCCAGTAGAGAGTGAACCTCATACTTCTTAAGTTCTTCTCGTTTCTTTAGTTTCGAATGAAATGGAGAGAAATTCTCCTGTTCCCATAGAGAAAAAGGGTAGCTCTCATATTCCTACGACACCCCCTCCAAGTAGTTTGGTCACTTCTTTTGATTGGAGTCAACTAGTAGGATATCGTCTTCTGCCTTATGCGCCTATCCAGATTACAATACAAGCTTACCATATGGTCATACCTACCATAGTCATAGATGAAGGTGCATCTGTTATCATTCTGACCTCAACTGGTTAGAAAGCTTTAGGTTCTCCTCGACTTGTCCCCGTCACCCAGAATCTGCTAGCTTTTAATAGAGGAACCAGTCAACTGCTAGGGATCCTTCCTAAGTTACCTATTACTTTGGGAGGAAATACTGTCTATATAGATGTGATGGTTGTCCAAGGCCCTTTATATTTTAATCTACTCCTTGGCCATGACTATGTCTATGTCATGGGAGCTCTTGTTTCTTCTCCCTTTCGAGTGATGTGTTTCTTGCATGAAGGAAGCATTGTGATCATTGATCAACTTACATTCATTGGTCCTAAATCAGCTCCCACTAAACCATCATCCCTAAATGGTTCTTAAGTGCAAGCGGTATCACCCTCGCCACAGATCAATTACGTGGCCACCTGTTCCATGCCCACATCTACTAATGATCTAGTAGGTGATGTAGTACACCATGTACTGGGGGCATTAGAGCCTGATTTTTCATTTGGATCCCTGGACATGTATCCCCTCCAGAGTCCTTTTCTCCCATCTGATGAGAACCTCTTGGAAGCCATGACATATTTTGGGTTGTGATAGAAGGTCTCCATGAGGATAGTTCTTTTACTATGTCAAACTCGTTAAAAATGAAATAGGTGTTTAGAGTGGAGTTCCCTATCCTGTGTCAAGTTCCTTAAAAAATTAAACAAGGGATTTGGAGCAGAGTTCCTTGTCCTATGTCAAGCTCCTTAAAAATTAAATGGGGGATTTTCGAGCAGTGTTCCTTGTCATGTGTCAAGCTCCTTAAAAAATGAAACAAAGGCTATGAGGATAGTTATTTTACTATGTCAACCTCGTTAAAAAATGAAATAGGTGTTTGGAGAAGAGTTCCCTATCCTGTGTCAAGGTCCTTAAAAAATGAAATAAGGGATTTGGAGCAGAGTTCCCTATCCTGTGTCAAGCTCCTTAAAAGTGAAACAAGAGATTTGGAGCAGAGTTCCTTGTCTTGTGTCAAGTTCCTTAAAAAATGAAACAAAGTCTATAAGGATAGTTCTTTTACTATGTCAACCTCGTTAAAAAATGAAATACATATCCATGAGCAGAGTTCTTTTACTTGATTCAAGCTCGTTAAAAAATGAAACAAGGTGTCATGAGAAAAGTTCTTTTACTTGTGTCAAGATCATTAAAAAATGAAACAAATCCCCTTACCGTTTGAGTCTTTGATTAGATCTCATAAAATCGTAGTTGAGTCTTTCACTTGATCTCGCAAGTGAACCTTCATTCCATCTACTTGTTAGTAAACAATGGTCTACTTAGGTGAATGAAATGAATATTGGGGGGCATGTACCTCGAATTGAGTCATTATTCTAGGGGCATGCAAACTTATTTCAAGCATTGTTTATCTTTGTTTCAAGCTTGTGTAAAAATGAAACCAAATCCAAGCATAGTTTTTTCTCATGTTTCAACTTCTGAAAAATGAAACCATCTTCAAGAATACTCAAGCATAGTTCTCGATGTTTCAAGCTTGTGTAAAAATGAAGCCTTCCCATTTTACATCTCGTGATTGCCATTTTTATCAGCTTGTTTTGCCAGATGAGCCTTCGTTCTTTCATTCCATCGTCACCATCCCTTTGGCTCATCATATGCTTTCACTTGGTTATTTTACCCTTTCTTGAGGAACATCTGCGATGAATGCTCTTATTAGCTAACCTATTGAACTTTACATGTTTTGAGCAGTTCCATCATTACCAGAACCAGTTGCTATCCTTTTTATACCACTTGTTACTCGAGGAGGAGTCATCTTTAAGCTCTTTTCTGACTTGAAAAATGAAAAGATCACTGAGTACTTGTCTTTTCAAACTTGTTAAATTAAATGAATTTACATCATCTCAGTATGCGTTTACCCCTTTTTCTGGCCGAGATTGACTATTTACAAAAAAGGTACACCTTGGTCGACATGGTCAATAGGTTCTCTTGAATATTGTTTTCTACCTTTTTGGGTTCGAGGGACAAATTACGAAAAGGGACCTGATGGAGTTTTCTTTTTTGTCTCTTTTTAAAACTCTTTAAACATGAAAAAGAAACTGAGTTACTCTTCCCTCGTAAAAATTGGGCGACGAAAGACTTGTCACCATGATGAGCCCGAGTTTCTCCTTCCTAGGACTCGTAAAAATTACTAGGATGGATTCATCCGAAGGGTTAACTTATACAACAAGCATATGGTATCCTCTTCAAGATTGTGTAAAAATAAAGAGGAACTCGCTAGAAATAGTGGGGAAAGATGAAAGTGAAACATTTCTTGTATTGGTAGCATGTCACTCTTGAACATGACACTCATTTGTTTCTTGTGTCGGGTTTGGGATATCCTCACTCAGTCACTTGTCCTTTTGGGTTTGGGTGATCCATTTTTCCCCTCATTTGACTATTCCACTTCATCATCGTGACCTATGGTCCTATGTTGTTGGCTTGAAGGGGGCCTGACCCAGGTTCAATGTTAATTAGCCAAACAAATCCCTACACTACTGGCTCTTTCAGCATCAGCGTGCGGAGTGTGGACCGAAGTCTCACCCGAAGCAGTATGGGGGGATGATGGAATCAAGTTTCCGCACCCTGAGATGGTTGTGATGTCATTTTATTTCCTCTATTCCTGCATTCACGCAGGTTGCTTCACTCTAGGGCTTGCAAGCAAAACCCTCTATTCTAGCCTTTAATACCTCCACGAAAGGATACGATCGACCTTCGTGCAGCCCTGACCTACTGCTCAGGTACGTTCATGCTACTATGGCAGCGTGCCATGAAGATTCCCCAATTAATCTAAGTGACTTGCTTATCTTATCAAATAATTGTAGTTAACACCGTGTAAACAGACAATCGTAATTGCGTTCAATTATTCACCGTAATTGCATTCATTCGCGCATCACATAAGCATAATAAAGGAAATTCTTACATAACATATCAAGATGTAATAACAAAACAAAGACACATGAATTGCCGAATATTTTTCTTTATTTATATCTTTCAAGTGTTTACAAACTCTATCCGCCCCGCATACATAGTTGCAAGGGTCTGCACACTCAGCTCCGGACTTCTATCCTAGGCCTCTACGCACTCAGTTGCAGAGCCTCTATCTATGCTACGACCCAAGACTTAGACTTCTTACTTCAGAGTTACAACTCTCTTACATCATTCATTATTCTATGTTCTTCTATATCCTCTATATCCTTTTAAACTACTTAGAGCTTAGCTCTTTTTATACAATCCCATGGTCCACGGAACATGGGTAGAATTCTTACAGTCGAATTTTACTTTAAAAAACGAAGGGTAGACTACCCTTTATGACACATAACACCTTCGCACTCTGCGACCAAAAAATGCGGAGACTTTACCATTTTATTACAAAATTTAACTCAAACATGGGTTTTTAGCCCCAAAACTGCCCTTGGGGGATCCCGTTCCCAACAGGCCCCCAACACAAACATCGTGACTTGCCCTTGAGTCACTTAGTAGGAGCAGAGATCTTTGCATGAAGCCCATATAGCTTGACCTGTATGACTACTACTTCGGCCGTGCACTGAGCAGCCGCTTGCTTCGCATCTTCCATTGTCTTCTCAGTCACTACTCCTGTGCTGTCAGCCTAAAGCTTTGGTTACGTCGCTTGCAGAGTCACAAGCTTACCTTCAATAGTTCTTGTGACTACGTAAGCTTCCTCCAGCCAGGGCTTTAGTCACGCCTTCATCACTGCTTCCTTGTGCAACACTATGTCCACCTGTGCAGTCTACTATTACACTTTCCACTGCCGCTACTACTTCTATGACAACGGCCACCCACTATTCCTTTACCTCTAGCGGTGTTGAAGGCTGGGCCCTCAGCTGTAGCTTTGTAGTCTGCAGGTTCAGCTCCAAATAAACCCAGACCATCTTAGTTGAGTGTCGTGCACCATGTGGCCAACTTGCGGATGTGGACCTTGACTAGCTCTTCCTTCGAAATGGCTAACTCTGGGACCATTCTGCATGCCTCCTCAATGACCTGCATAATCTTCTTGCTCTGATTGGTCACCTCAGTTTCAGTGGTGATGGCAGCATTTCTCTGTAGGGCCATATGTTCATTGTTGCTCCGCTGTTCACTGATCTCCTGGAGGGCATGGTGCTCTTGGGCCCTCAGTTCTGCAATTACTCCATCCTGCAATAGGTAGAGTGCTTCATGCGGGAGCACTGCCAGGTTCAATCCAACTCCCTTTAAGGTGCTGACAGTGGGGTTGTTAGGCTCATTTTCTGTGGTCAATGCTCCATTCGGAAGCACTATCGCACTGGAAGCCTTCGTGCACAACATATCAGCAACCTCTGAAGTGTCGATAGCCAAGCTGGTAGACATCATACTAGCCTGTGACACACAGGTATGAAACTCCTGCAACTCGGTCTGGATGGCCCCTAGGATGATCTATTGAATGTGTTCAAATTGCTACAGGGCCTCCACAGTGACATCTCTAACTTTGTCACCAATATCATGTATGTCGCCCTCTATTAATGTGATAGGGTCAAGCGAGGTCTAGTTGCCTTAGATTTCTTTCTAGACCATCCCTTTTCTAGCTCTCTTAGGTGCTTAATGCGAGCGACGTCTCCTGAGCGTTCGCGCCATGCTCCTTTGTGTCTTCCTCTTTGGTCTCAGGTGAATTCGACCGTACACCTTTGTTAGAGCCCCGCTTTGTGCCACTTGTCTGTTTTCTTGCCTGCTTTTCTGCTTGTTCCGCTTGGGCCTTCTCAGTGGCCTCCTTTTTCCTTTTCTTGACCAGTTGTGCCATCTTCAACTTGGTGTTACAGGGAAAAGTGTCTATATAGAACTGCTCTATCCCACTAAGGTGTGACAGCTGCCTTAGAAACAAATAGAGAAAAGCTACTTTCGTTTTTCCTTTATGAATTATAGATAGAGAGGAACAGAAAGACCAACCTCTGTCTTGCGCTAATCTCTTGATTTGATTCCCCTCTTCGTTGATAGTCTTTAGCTACCTGCTCCCTTGCACGCCCAGCTTCACAAAGTACCTGTAAGATCATAGTAGCATAGCACTATACAAAGACATGGATCTATAATCATAAACAATCTAGGATCAGATTTAAATTGACCATACAAATGTAGCAAGCATCAATGACACAAGAGCATGGAGGAAAACTTGAATAGCTTTTATTGATAAAAAAGAAAGAGCCAATAGGAGTTACAACCAGTTGTTCTGACCCAGCATCAACCTCCCAGCAAAGAAGCCCCTCTTCACCTCAAACAAAGCTTAGATCACCCAACAATCTGATGTTTGTCTCAAGAAACCAACATCAATTCCTTACAATATGCAAAATTACAGCCTCTGGATCTTTGGGATGAGGGATCCATATATACATATCTGTAATGGAGATGAGTCAGCTTATGATTTGATTAGTGTCTTCCCTCTGATAGTTCTTTCTTCCACTTGGAGATTGATGATCTCTTACTCATCCTTGGTCGAATTTAGTGAGGCAAGTGTCACAGGAGAAGTTTCTGGAAGCTTCCATTGCCTCTCCACCTCGCGGAATGACACTGCCATTTGTCATTTCTCACCCATCGCACCTCATAGAAGGGATTTTTGAAATGAAACGCACCCTCACAATGTATTTAGGTGAGATGCAACGCACTTAGCCAGTGGAGCAGCTGAAATGATCCTGTTTTGACCAATTCTGAGCAGTTTTTCATGGAGAACTTCTGGGAGAAGCTGTAATCTGTTGACCTTGTTCCTTTAGGGGTTAGAACAACACTTTTAGGGACTTATGAGCCCTTGGTTTATGGAAATTTCATGCTTGGGGTTGTAGTGCCCAAAAATGTCTATAACAGTTGCCCCCTAAAGCATGAGGTCATTAATCTTTTGATGTCGGGTGAAATGCTTTATTATGAGGATCCGAAGTTCTTTCAAGCTGGGAGGAGACCTATAATAAGATACAATACAATACATTATCTTCATAATATTTTCATGATCTAGCTGAGGCGGGCATTCCCATGCTCAGCTTTATAAATTCATTTTCATGTACATAGGACAGACAATCGTCTGAGTGTAGACTGATGATTCTGATAGAGCCATCATCCTTTTGATTGGATGATTATCTGTGCAGCAATGATGTACATTTGATGTCTTTATTTCCCTGAATATATAACGCAGCTCGGATGGATGAAACTAGATCCGGGGTCTTCAATCTCGTTCGATCTTTACTCGAAGTACAAGTCGATCCATGTGAAAGCTGTTTTGGAGTCGAACATGGAAAGACATCGCCTGATTACCAGCCAATGATGTAAGCTGTTAACAGGCGCGAGAGGAATCACCGATAATGATAATCACCCTCAAGGTACTGCAGTACAATTCATGTGGTGTGAATAAAGGACTTGGCGTCGAACACCACGCAAAATCTTTCGGTCGAAGGCCATTGATGTAAACCTGTCGCCGGAAGTGAGAAACTTTCCATTGAGGCATGCAAGCTTCAAAGTACTGAATGGGGTGTTCCTAGATCAACTTCTTGGATAATGAGCTGATGTCGACAAGAAGCAATCCGTCACAGGAGGGCCTTAATGAATCCCACATCAATGACACGGAACGGAGCAAATGACTTTAATGGAGGTGAAAACGATATGGTGATATAAGGTTCAGGGTGGCGGTCATGAAAGAATGGAGTATAAATGTATGGTAGTGGGTGAGACACACGTGAATTCTCTGAATGACTTCTCTTGAACATATTGGCGACACTAATGTGATGGATTGGTAGCATTAACTCCAAATGTGGATGGTATGATGGGACCATGGTGATGTGACTGGTGAATGAAACAACCCAACCCGACTCGGACACAGAGTGGAAGTGTCATGTTCAAGAGCGACTTGCTACCAACAAAGTTTCTTCAAGTTTTCTTCCAAATTTTCCCCAGTAATTGCTGACCAATACCTCTTTATTTTTGTCAAGCTTGAGGAGGATAACATATGCTTGTTCTATAATTTTCCCTTCGGGAAAATCCATCGCTATGTTTTAACGAGCCTAGCGATAGTGAAACTCGTTCTCGTCTATAGACAAGTTTGTCACTATTATACTTTTAACGAGTTTAACGACAAAGATAACTCTGTCCTTTTCAATTTTAGAGAGTCTGAAAAGGAACGTAAAGGTAACTCCAAAATTCCTTTTTCATCATCTAATCCCTTAAGTCCGAAAAAGTATAAAACAATACAGAAGGGATGAATTTTCGATACTTTTAACGAGCCGGACAAAACAAGCGCTGGATCTTTTTGGCTAATAATCTCTCAGGTCCAAAAAGATTAAAATCTAGAGGAGAGATAGCACTTCCGGTCCCTTTAACGAGCTGGAGAGGCCAATGGCTCGGCAATCTTTTCATATTTTACAAGTCAGTTGAAAAGAGCTTAAAGGAGACTCGTCTTTTGAGGAACGAGTGATAAAATGGGTAGCAACTGATTCCAGGTAAGGTTTGGAATTTTCCAATCACGGCAGTATTACAAGGATGGCTAGTGAGATCACTCTTTGCAGCTGTTCCTCAAAATGGGTAAACAATCAAATGGAGGTGAATGATCGGCCAATGCAAAAGTGGAGGTGATGGTGCAAACATGACCAAGGCTTTAATGGCTGAAGTACTACATTCACGATGGTTATTTATCGGGGAATAGTTCATTTTTTAATGAGCTTAAACACGGGGGGAAACATTTGCTCATGTCTTATGTTTATTTTTTAACGAGCTTGAACTATGTGCTAAAACTGCTCGATGAAATGGTCTCTTTTTTATTTTACCATAAGTAGCTTTGTTCTTTCAAAGATTGTACTGTATTTTCAATTGCTTCATCAAACTAATCAGAAATGAACAATATATGCTTGAAAAACGAGTTAGAACACTAATATTTTACTTTGAACTACGTAAAAAGTAATTGAAAAGTGTTTGTTGGAGCTTTGGAGGTGCTTTTCCCCCTTTGATTTTCATCAGCTAATTTCGGGAGATTCTGTGGACGATTCTCGGCGCCGTCTGGACCAGGTAGGAGCTAAACCTGAGCTCTTTCATTTCATGTTTTCCATTTTACATTCTGAGCTTGATTCCTGGTTTTTCTGAGCCTCTGGGGTTTGAAAAACTCGTTCTGCCTTCAGCGCACCCTCTGTGTATCGAAAGGTGCGTTGGATGTTGGCCTGTCTAATGGCCATCTGACATGGAATGCACCCAGAGCACTACTGTAGGTGTGATGGGTGCAGAGAAGGAATTTTATGCACAGTTTTTGATGGAAATTTTGCCTGTTTCTGACCAAAATCAAGATCTAACTCTTCTCTTGTTTGTTTTTCAGAGATCTTTGGAGCAAGATGACCATTACATGGCGAGAACGTGAGCATGAGGAAGAGGACATGCTTGCCCTACATGATCCGGTTACAGTAAACGCACTGTGGAACTGTGGCTTGCTGAAGTTTTTTCGCATTTCTAGCATGAGACAACAGATCAACTTACTGCAGTATTTGCTCGATGCTTGGGATCCTACCAACCAGGTGTTCCAGATCAGGGGCAAATCTATCCCCTTGACTGTAGTAGACATCTATTTCTTGACTGGATTTTCGAGGCGGGGTGCCCCTATCTCCTTATCGGGTTCGGCCCGAGGAGGTGACTCTGTGAGAGATTATGTTCGCCGGTATTGCAGAGAGGGATCTCAGCCGAGTAAAGATGGAAAGATCATCATCCGTGATGTCACTGACAGGTCCCTCAGGACTATTCTGTTTACTTTTGGTAGGATGGCTGGTGGTGCGGCTCTTCATGTAGCCAACCGATCTTATATACAGTATGCCTTGGAATGCCTCCAACCAAAGGTGTTCAACTGGTGCGATGCAGTACTTCTTGTGATGAAAGAACAATTGACCAAGATAAAGAGCAGGAGGTTGAAGAACTTTGGGTATGGTTCTATTTTGACCACCTTTGCCTTGGAGAAGATACCACTGATGCAGCCGCAGTATATTGCACTCGATTTACCTTCACCTACTGAACCACGTATGCAGAGATGGGTTGACCATATGTCTAGGTACACTGGTCAGTCTCAGATTTCATTTTCTGATACCTTCTTCAAGTGGTTTGATCGTCAGGAGATGGTTTATTCCGAGTATCCATATGCTGGCATGGACTTTCGGGGTGATCCAGATTTGGTACTGCCGGATGACGAATAGTGGGGCGCCATTGGTAAATCCTTTGACCATATTCTTGTTTATCGTTTTTCATTTATAATGTCCTTGTGCTTTATTCTATCAAGACTTTAATCAAACTCATGTGTACATGCAGATGTTGGTCCTGTTCGGCCCGTAGCATGCCTGAGAGTGCCAACTACCTCCCTAGTAGGAGAGGCTGTTGGAAGGGCTATCCTTCGCGACCTCGATGTGGCCGAGACTCTCACAACACTACAAGAGTAGGTTGAGTGCCTCACTCTTGGTATTCCAGATGTGAGGACTGACGAGCTGCCCTTGAGGTTGCAGCGTCATACTACCGGTGTGCCAAGACGATGGACTCGTCTCTTACGCATGATCGCACAGGCTGTGACTTGCTATCACGAGCATCACTAGACTAGGGTGCCCCCTAGCATTTTTGAGTTGTTTGGTCATTTGACCAATTTTGTCTTGGTTACAGAACATTATGTGTAAACCATAAACAGTTATAAATATTTTTCATTTTCGGAGTTTTATTTTTGTTAAGTTACATGATCCAAATGTAGACATTAATGGTATGCTTCTTTTTATAAATGTTGCAAATGTCTATCTAACACATAATTTGCCAATGAGTCAGTTAATGTATTTAAGTTTCTGGAAATATGTTGATATTGGATAACATCAAATTGTCTTTCCAAAATCTTAACCCTTAGGAACATGCGATAAATAGCTGGATTTCAGACAGAATAGATACCAGTGAGTTGTAGTATTACGAGTTGTGAGTCTAGCCTGACAATCAGTCGGCGTATACCATGTGTGATGGCATCATAGAGAAGTTCTATCAACGCGCTATATTCAGCGATGTTATTTGTTGATCGACCAATACATACCCCTCTGAAACTTACTAACTCGCCGCTTGGATCAAAAATGGCCCAGGCTACGGAAGATAGGTTCCGCGAACTACGACTTGCTCCGTCGGCATATCCAACACATGACTCCAATAGGTTTGACATCTGCAACAAATGTAAAAAGTGGATTACTTGACCAAAATAAACACTTTAGCGAAAACAAAAACATAACAAAAGCATACAGGTTACCATTATGCATAGTAACGCTTGAGGTACAACCCATTACGAGGTTGCGCCAGTGGAATTCCGTCATAATCAATTAACTCGTAGGCTCCTTTTATTAACACTCATTTAACAATATAGGGGCCCATCCATAAAGACTTAAATTTACCTGCTCCTAATTTATTGGATTCTTGGTCATAAAGCAAGACCAAGTCACCTTCTGAGAAGACACGGGGTTTGACATTTTTGTCGAACTGTGCTTTGACTCGTTTCTTATGGGCTTCGTTAGCCAAAGTGGCATTACGACGGGTTTCATCCAATTGGATTAGTTCCAAGAAACAAGCTTCTTCTTCTGAAGTTTCGGGGAGGAGATCAATTGCGAGTTTGAGAGACGAGATTTCGCACTGGATTGGTAAGACTACTTCCAGGCCATATACCAGTTGGAAAGGTGTAAACCCGGTTGCATTCCTTACCGATGTTCGGTAAGCCCACAAAGCTGAGTACAGGATTAGGTGCCCTCTTCTTTTGTGAACTCCAATCATCCTTTGCAGCATGCGCTTCAGGACTTTGTTGATTGCTTCAACTTGTCCGTTGGCTTACGGATAATATGGAGTAGAGTTGTCATGAGACAATCCTAGTTTGGCAGCTAATTCAACCATCATGTGATTGCGAAAATGCGATCCATGATCTGTGACTATAGCTTGTGGTACGCCGAATCTGGCGACTACATGATTGAAAAAGAAGAGGGCAGCTGTTTCACCAGTATTATCTAATGTAAGCATCGCCTCGGCCCTTTTGGTAAAATAGTCAACTGCGACTATGATATACCCATGCCCCCCGATCGAGGTGGGGTTACATGTCATGAAATCGATGCCCCATTTGGCGAATGGCCCAACAGCAACTATTGGCTGCAGAGGTGCGGGTGGTCTTCTGGTTTTGCTATCGAAAATTTGACAAGCATGGCAATTTCTGACTGCGGTTATGCAATCTTTGAACATTGTTGGCCAGAAGTATCCTGCTCGTAATATTTTTTGCGTTGTAGCATAACTGGATTGATGCCCCCCACATGCACCCGAATGATAATCATTCAGGACTTTTTGGCCTCCTCATGGGTGAGGCACCTTCTCAGAACTGTATCGATACCGCGACGGTAAAGTGTATCACCGACGATCATGTAGTCTTTTGCTTGGTATCGAATACATTTGTGTTCAGAGCGTGATGTATTTGGCCTATATTTTTGGGTTTGGAGATAAATGATTATATCCCCATACCACTGATTGCATGAATATATCAGAAACAAACTTCGGATATGTGTTCTTTAAACCAAAGGGTAATTTTCGATATGCGAATGTGCCCCATGGACAAATAAATGCAGTCTTTGACTGGTCCTGTGGGCGGATATTTATTTGATTATACCCGGAGAATCCATCCATGAATGAAAAGATTTCACATCCGGTGCATTCATCAATTATCTGGTCGATGAAGGGTGTAGGGTAGTTGTCTTTTGGACAAGCTTGATTTACATCCCTATAATCGACGCACACTCTAATTGTTCCTTGTTTTTTCATAACAGGGACAATATTCGATACCCAATCGGTTAGAGGAACTAGGTAAATGAAACCAGCATGGAGAAGTTTCTCAACTTCTGCCTTAATGGCAGCGGCTTTCTTGGGGTGCACCTACCGTAGTCGTTGTCGTACTGGTTTGACATCTGGATACATCTTAATTCGTGTTCAACGATACCCGAGTCAATGCCTGGCATTTCACTGTATGACCAAGCAAAGACATCTCTGAATTCGCGAAAAAGAGCGTTATATATTTCCAGTTCTAAAGGAGAACAAAATTTGCCAACATAAATATTCTCTACAACATCTATTTTGGTCAAGATATTTATGGCGATAGTCTCTTCAATGTTGGACAAGTTTTGCTCGGAATCCACCGTGTTTACAGTATTTGATAGAAAATCAAAAACTGAAGGATGATAAAGGTCATCAGGGGTATCTTCTCCACAATCCGGAAGAAGGGAACGATGGTGGGAATCATTCCATGGTGCTCCTTCAATTACCATTGATTGAACAATTCCTTCGTCGGTGACATGCACTCGCGACCAAGGATCTAAAGGGGTACCATATTCTTTAGACCTATCTATCCAAACTCTTGATGAGCGTTGATTTGGGTTTGCCATCTAGGCTAGGAACATTGATTGCTACAATATTTCCGTTGGGCTTGGGGGCAAAACCATTGCATGATCCATGTTGATATCGTTTTCTGAGATCTTTTTAGAAGATATCATATTGCAGGTTCCTACCGATGCTACTTCCGCCAGATTGATTGGAGGTGGAAGGGTGAAAGTTCCCATTAATATAGGATCTTTTAGTAGGCCTACTCTGATATTTTGAAGCGAATGGGGGCTTCCATGGATCATGGGAATGCTTCCTGTAACTTGAGAACCATTGGGGAGGAAGTTTTGTTGATCGACGATTGTAATCCCTCCTTGAAAAGGAAATGCAATCTTTCTAAAATAGGTCGACACAACAGCAGCCATAGCATATATCCATGGTCTTCCTAGTAGGATGTTGTAATCAAGATTTCCATCGATTACTTCAACATCTATTTCTACTGTTTTCCCTCCTAGTTCAACTTTCAAGTTACTTAGAATACCATATGGGGTATATGTCCTTCCGTCGAATTCTTTTAATGTCGTCGAAGATCGCGACAAGGTTGGAGATCCTAAAGTTTTCCAGCAACTCATCGACATAATGCATGTAGATGCCCCCTCATCAATAATTGCTCGATGAACAGTTTTGTTGAGGGCTTTCACTTAAACAAGGAAAGCTAGTTGAGTTGGTAATTGAGGGTCGTATCCTTTATGATTGAAGGATACAAGATTGGAATCCTTTGGGTCTATCCCACCAATGGCTGATAATAAAGCCTGCTTTTGGGATGGGCAATTTTGTAGTACTTCAAGAGTCAACATAGCGGATGGTGATAGGGCCAAATCTTCCACTATATTATAATGTTGTGCCGCTCTAGCGCGGGGATTAAACGTCGACTTGTGTACTACTCCCTTCGGCGGTTTTATTGTCAATTCATGAATGATGGGCGGTGCAACTTCTGTCGAAGTTGTTGTCGAACTACTAGGTTGATCTTTATCCTTGTTGTTCGACAGCTGTGGATTCCCATAAACTTTGTTCCTTGTCGATATCAAAGCATCATTTTTCTGTTTTGAAACCGACAACATTAGCACTTGAGACGGGGAAGCATTTCCACTTTCAACCAGATTTGTTCCTGGATTTGGAAATGGATCAGTTAACACTGCGGAGGTTTTTGAATTCTTGAAGAATTTTTTAAGCTCAGCTCTGTGTGGACAATTTGCGGTCCAATGATCCTCATCGCATATAAAGCATGGATTTTTTGGTTTCCTATCTCCATGAGGGTTTGCAGAATATTTTTCAGGTGATGATTCTTCCTGTTTCTTCTTCTTCCCTTTTCCTTTCCTCTTGCCCCCTAGTTGCTTGGTTTCTTTGCCTTTATCTGTCGATACAACATTTACTTCCGAGGAAAGAAGTTCATCTTTTGCATTTTGACCTGAAATCTTACGGGCCTTTTTGGATGTAGCCTTTGTCGATTTCGTGTCTGTTGTGCCAATCATGCCATCGCCGGCATGAGAGTCATTGTTTGATTTAGGAGGAGGAGGAATTGAGAATTCTGGTCTAGGGGCGTCAGGTATTTTATCGTAGAGCGTGCCAGACTGAGTGTAAATCAAGTCCAAATATTGTGCATGAGCGATAACTTGCTCTACTGTTACGACTCCCCCCTTTGCCACATCTTCCGTGATGGAAGGTAGTAATGACTTGATAAACCATTCAGCTAAGAGCTGATCAGGAAGATATGTTTTTACCATTCTACGACGACGTCGCCACTCATGTATATGATCAGATATGTGAGTGGCCGTCATCTGTTTGAAGTTGGTAAGGAGTTCCGTTCCCGTTTTGTACCTTATTGGTAATTGAAAATGGGTTAAAAAGGTTGTGCCTAAGGTACTAAAGTTGTCGAATGAAGCTCTAGGCAATTCGATGTACCATTTTGCCGCTGGACCCGTTAACGTCCTCTGAAAAAGGCAAAGTCTTATCGAATCATCATTTAGGGTGTTTGATGAACACCATAGATGAAAGGTCATCACATGATTCGATGGATCTTCACCCGGATTTCCATTAAATTTAGGAATATCTGATGGAAGTTTATGTGGAAACGCTGGCCACCAAGGGGCGTAAGCGATTGGATCGTTTGTTAACCGATTTAAATCAGGTAACTCTAAAGTTGCCACAAAGGGTAACTGCTGATTCAGGTTAGGTGAAGCATACCCAAGATAAGATGGGATTGCCTGAGCAGTTGGTCTTTGCATACCGACATAATGCATTTGATGCTGGTAACTTTGGTAAGGTTGGTGGGCATGACCATTGTAAAATGGTTGATTTTGACCGTTTTGAATATACGGCTGTCCATTATTTGCAAAGATTTGTTGCTCAGAACCTTGGTATACTTGTTGGAATTGCGGTTGTTGGTATTGTACTAGCCATGGTTGTGAAGCCATGTGCTGTTGCCCGATACTAACAGTTTGACCAAGATGAGGGGTAATTGTACCCGTCTGAACCTGTGTCATTCCACCAGTCGGCGATTGTGGTTGAGTCGCAGGGTCAAGGGGCTGTTGCATTACAACCTGAGAAACCTGAGGTTGGCATACAATAGGCAGCGCTTGAACTTGCGACACCGTCACAATAGCTGGCGTAGTTGGTATATTTGACATAGGTAAGCATTGTTGCATCGAATATACAACTCTTGGTTGTTGAGGTAGTATCAGTATCCAACCGCTTGAGGTAATTCTCGTATAACTCGAATGTTGTTGTGAACTCCCGTATGGATATCCTCCCGGAGGGGATGATGAAAGGGTATACTGCCCCCCATACGGTGGTAATCCAGAACTCAAGGGAATGGTTTGCCCTTGAGGGCCAGACTGCCCAAATTGACCTCTAAATGGATCAATTTGTTGAGACTCAACATAAGAGTTTCTAGATACTATTCCGAATGAACAAACAGGAACAGACCATACTGTCGAAATGGCCCCTGAGTGTGCTCCTTCTAGCGGTTGAGAGCTAGTTGGGACAGATGATATACCGGCAAACATTGTTGAAGTGATAGCCGGGAGTTCTGCCGTCACTGTGTCAGACGACACAGTCCTAGATGTTGACGGTTGTTCAGACATTTCTAGTCTATCCAAAAGGTTACCTAGCGATTCTACAGGGGCTTCCACTGGCGGTAGACTAACTTCCGATGACGAAGGATACAGAGTGATCCCGACTCCAAATTGCGATGGAGTACTAATTGGAGGATCTTCCACAATCTCTTCTATGACAATCAAACCAGGTGGAAGGGGTAGATCGTCAGGTCCGTAGAATATTTCTGGCGCCGAAGAAGGTATGGAATCGGCAGCGACAGATGTTTGAGGAGTAAGACTCTCTGAACCAGTTGTAAATGGAACTGTTTCGGTAACACAAGTGCTTATCCTCAGACTAGGATCAGTACTACTATCCTTCTGTGGCTGCTAAACTTCTTCTGTAGAGGTAGGGATTCCAGAAATGTTTGGAGTAACTGGAATCTCTAATGTTGTTGGAACACTTGTTCTAACTTTAACAGGAGATTTGGAACCGGTTAAACGAGTTCGCTTTGTCCATACTAGCTTCGATTCCGGAGACAAAGACGACTGACTCGTAAGCCTCCGCGAATGATGGGGTTTCAATTGAATTTCTTCCACGATTGCGGATTACTCGATCAACTAAAAATAAAGGGGAAGTATGTTTCCAAATTAAATGAATTTTAGACGCTTTGACACAACTTGTTTTTTCAATTTTTAAGAGTCAAGAAAAAGCAAAAGATGACTCTAGTCTCCTTCGATTTTTAATGAGCCTGAAGTGACAGGTGCTCAGATGGACCTTTTCTGTTAAGGAGTCTGAAAAGGAACAAAAGAGACTCCTCTGGAAATCTAGGTAGAGGGATTACCAAACCAATCGCAAAACTGCAAAATACCTTTTACGGTACGGCAGTCAATCTTCCCGAATGCTGTGTTCAGTGCCTTGCGATCGATAGGGCGGCAGACATGGCTTCCTATGGATAAAGGATTAAGCCTATTGGGGTCTCCCAAAATATACTCGACGGTACGTGGGAGCACAAGTCCGTACTGGCACTTATCGTCTCAAAGTGGAGGAATCACCCAACCATTAGTGAGAGCAATAGTTACCAGGCTTTACAACGCCAGAATACATCTCTAGCCTAGACTTCTAAATGTTGTGTGTTAAGTTCCAAAGCGTTGTTAGATTCATTGAATTTATTTTACGTTGATCTTGTTTATGAAGTTTGCCTTTCAGGTTCACTGCGAGATGTAGATGTAATTCCTAAAATGCAATCTAAGATGCTAAACAAACTTTTTATCTTCTTTGTGCAATGAAAATCCTAGCTACTAAGGAAAAGAAAGACAAAATCTTTTCACAAAGAGCAAAGAGCACACTCTAAATGCACTTTCCTAAATCAAGCCAATTAGACTGTCTATATGCAAATGCACATGCATGTATTTGTTTTTGACTTTCTTAGTATATGAATGCTAAAAAGAAAGTTGATGCACAAATCTGAATTTCTTTTCAAGCGACAAATATCAAGAAGTTTCTTTTCGAAATAAAAAATGGAGACAATCACAACACCTTACGATTTCGAAATGAATACTTGTTCTTGACACTAGAAAATTACAAATTTAGACCAAAAACAACAGTAGCAGGATAACCGACCATCAACAACAATCAAACTCTTTCCTACGATTGAAATCGACTCTTGCGACAGTTTGGAATCAAAGGACGACAGTATGATTATGCTACTTTTGCAAAGGAGAACTGAAAATGACTCAACAAACACACAAAAACATCTACAGTTCTTTTGTACAAAGGAGGCAAAATAACAGCAAGGAAAAGGGGTTTCAAACAGACATATACTGATCACAGGCAGCAAAATTCAGGAATAGAACTGGAAAGAATGAATCACAAAAACCAAAACTGCACAGGGCCTAGTCTGATCAGCGCACCTGTAACACAGAGAATTTGAAATGCAGCACACCTTGTCCACTCGGGAAGTGCGTTGAAGTTCATATTCTCTGAACAGTACCTGCGCTGGGCCAGAAACGAGACTCTGTTTGGGTTCCGGGTCACAGTTTGCAGTTCAGTTCTTGGGTTTTGGCCTGATCCAGATTTAAACAGGAATGAAATAGATTACAGAGATAACCATAAATACAGAGATGCGACAACCATAAATACGGAGATGCAGCGGAAATAATACTTCATTTCATTAATGGAAAATACCGAAATATGCTTACAACCAGAAATGGAAATAAACCAGCTAGGGCGATGGTAGCTTATCTCTAAGAAGAGATGTGTGGCTACATGCCTCTGAACTACGTTACAATGAGGCTCGAAGGCCTATTTATTGTTGAGAAACAATGGAAAACCCTTCACATTCCGAAATCTAACCCTAGAAGATGAAACGCCAAATTGTGGGCCCCGTTTGGGTAAATTGGTACATCAATTTCCCGGGGTCGTAACTTTGGCATACGATCTCCGTTTGATGCGTACGATAGCTCGTTAGAAAGATCTATCCGAGTACTACCACTTTGGGAGGCAACATCTATCCATGGATCCATGTTGCCCCAGATTCCCAAAAAAACGTCGTTTAGGGCCTCAAAACTGCTCCGGAAGTTCAGGACCCGAAAAACTGCTAAAAATAGTAAACTGTGCTACAATTTAGGAAACTAAAAAAGCTGAAAGAGACAGTTGTGGGGGTCCAAATGGGATAGGTGGGTGGCCACCAACATCCACCTAGATCATTCCTCCCCCCTTAGGAAGCAATGGTCCCCATTGCGTTGAGTTCCTCCCTGAGATGAGGAAGCTTCTACTAAGCTGGGTCTCTGGTGAGTTGTTCTGCAATCTCTGCTGTGACCAGAAATAGTGGGAAGCATGGTCGGCGATGGTCCACATTGAACACTTGGTGCAAGCGAAGGAATGGAGGAATGCTGTGCTTCAAAGCATTGTTTCCCGTAGCCTTGGTATTGGTATAAGGACCATGTCGGAGTGGTCGAAGCTTCTGATGGGCTCTTGTAAGGCGTTTTTTCTGCAGATGTAACCAAACTTTGTTGCCCACTTGAAACTTATGTGGTACCCCTGTGGGTGAGGAGAAGTTGTTCCTGTGTTTTGTCATGACCGTATCCCTTTGCTGCTGCTGCTGCGTGGAGGAACCCTTTGCGGGGGTCATTGATGTAGCAACGATCTTCCCCTTACTTTGGGAGTGAACCAGACAGATGAATTTCCTGGTCTGGGAGATGAGCTTGCTGCCTTTCTTAGCAGTGATCAAAGAGGTGGCGGTAGGTGGGGCTACCTCCGGTATCCTGTATAATGAATCACCCAAAGAAATAATAACAGCGCGAGGCCTTGACTCATACACAGCATGTCGCCTCCACAAGTATGGTTGGCCTAATAATACATCACAAACATCCAGAGGTGTAACATCACATAATACCTCGTCGGTGAAGGGCTTGATGTTGTAGGGAAGGTGGCACTACTGGCGAACTTTGAGATCTCGTCCTTCATGAAGCCACCCGATACTATACGGCTGCGGGTGTGGTGTATTCGGTAGGCCCAACCGCTTCACGACCTCTGCTGAAATGAGGTTCTTTTGGCTGCCACTGTCGACAATGAATTGCAGCGGCAAACCCTTCACCCATATCTGTGAGTGGAAAAGGCGCTCCCCCTCTTCTGGATTTTCGGGCTCATCTTTCTAGATCTTGGCGGTGGCAACAGTGGCGCTGGGATCTGCATCAATGATCTGCTTCCCTTTTCCATTCCCCTTGTCGGGTTCTGGCTCAGGGTCGGAACATGCATCTGATTTGGAAGCCTTCAACTCGGCCACCAGTGACTGCTTGGTCCGACACTCACTTGTGTTATGAGTGGGACTCTTGTGGAACTCACACCACTTTCCTGTGTCCTTCTTCGGCTTCGTGGTGTTGTTCTTTTCTTGTGGCTTCGACGGGTTGTCTTGGGTCATCCCGCCTTGGCTTTGTCCTTTGGGCTTCGGATTTGCAGATCCAAAGTCTCGCTTCTTCTTTTTGAACTTTTGCTCGATTTTGACAGCGTATCTGTATGCTGTGCCGAGTGAGGAGATGTTCAAGAACCCCATCTCTTCTTGGATGTATCTGTGTAGGCAGCTGCGGTATTTGAGTACCAGATGCAGCTCAGAATCTTTGATACCCAACTGTGTGCGAAGGGTATGAAAAATTTTTGTGAACTCCGGCACATCTTGGTCTCGTCCTTGCCGCAGTGTGGTCCATTTGATGTATTTGTCCTCATAGCTTCCGACAGGGTAGTACTGCTCCTTGATGGCATCCTGAAAGTCATTCCAAGTGGGTGTGGCTGAAAATAGTGAGCCTGTACTTTCATCCTTCTGCTCACAGTAGGTTTCCCACCAGTCCTTGACATGGGGGGATGCTTTGAGAAGAGCAAAAACAATCTTTTCTCGACTCGAAAATTCATGAACAGAAAAATAACCCTCTAGCAGATTTAACCATTTATCTACGGCATCTGCGTCTATCTGACCCTCGAATATGGGGATTTCAAAATTAACTTGTACCTTAAAGGGCGTGGCATTTCCAGAGTCGCTGTTGGAAGCTAATGCGTCGCCTCTGGGTAGCCGCTGAAGGATCTGCGCAAAGCTATCCATCATCGCGTTCCTTTGCCGCTCGAGTGCTTCTTCGAGCAAGATTTTGATAGGATCTCCTGCCCCCTCGTCTTTCTTCTCATCCACCATGGGAGGCCGTCGGGATTTGCGAGGCTGGTCTTGCAAAGGTTCAACCAGTTCAAGCCCTAACTCCTTATATCCCGACCTCGTTGGGGACATGCAAAGAAAAACAGAGAAAAAGCAGACCACTCTGATACCACTGATCCAGATTTAAACAAGAACGCAATAGATTACAAAGATAACCATAAACACAGAGATGTGACAACCATAAATACAGAGATGCAGCGGAAATAATACTTCATTTCATTAATGGAAAATACCGAAATATGCTTACAACCAGAAATTGAAATAAAACAGCTAGGGAGATGGTAGCTTATCTCTGAGAAGAGATGTGTGGCTACATGCCTCTGAACTGTGTTACAATGAGGCTCGAAGGCCTATTTATTGTTGAGAAACAATGGAAAACCCTTCACATTCCGAAATCTAACCCTAGAAGATGAAACGCCAAATTGTGGGCCCCGTTTGGGTAAATTGGTACATCAATTTCCCGGGGTCGTAACTTTGGCATACGATCTCCATTTGGCGCGTACGATAGCTCGCTAGAAAGATCTATCCAAGTACTACCACTTTGGGAGGCAACATTGGTCCATGGACCAATGTTGCACCAGATTCCCAAAAAAACGTCGTTTAGGGCCTCAAAACGGCTCCGGAAGTTGAGGACCCGAAAAACTACTAAAAATAGTAAACTATGCTACAATTTAGGAAACTGAAAAAGCTGAAAGAGACAGTTGTGGGGGTCCAAATGGGATAGGTGGGTGGCCACCAACATCCACCTAGATCATGGCCGAGCAAAAAGCAATCAGTAATGCAACAATCAGGGGTAGATCTAAGGAGGATCTAAGAGTTATCACAAGGGCAATCAAATAGTTTGTGAATCAGTTGTTTAAATCATAAACAGATCCAGTAGATGGATTGAAGTAGTAGTCATTTGCTATGGCAAATGCAGTTCGAGTGCTACCTGCAAGTTTATGAAATAGACAACAAAGAATGATAAACAAACAAACTAATTCCTCCCCAGCGGAGTCGCCATTTTGTTACAGGGAAAAGTGTCTATATAGAACTGCTCTATCCCACTAAGGTGTGACAGCTGCCTTAGAAACAAACAGAGAAAAGCTACTTTCATTTTTCCTTTATGAATTATAGACAGAGAGGAACAGAAAGACCAACCTCTATCTTGCGCTAATCTCTTGATTTGATTCCCCTCTTCGTTGATAGTCTTTAGCTACCTGCTCCCTTGCACGCCCAGCTTCACAAAGTACCTGTAAGATCACAGTAGCATAGCACTATACAAAGACATGGATCTATAATCATAAACAATCTAGGATCAAATGTAAATTGACCATACAAATGTAGCAAGCATCACTGACACAAGAGCATGGAGGAAAACTTGAATAGCTTTTATTGATAAACAAGAAAGAGCCAAGAGGAATTACAACCAGTTGTTCTGACCCAGCATCAACCTCCCAGCAAAGAAGCCCCTTTTCACCTCAAACAAAGCTTAGATCACCCAACAATCTGATGTTTGTCTCAAGAAACCAACAACAATTCCTTACAATATGCAAAATTCCAGCCTCTCGATCTCCGGGATGAGAGATCCATATCTAGATATCTGTAATGGAGATGAGTCAGCTTATGACTTGATTAGTGTCTTCCCTCTGATAGTTCTTTCTTCCACTTGGAGATTGATGATCTCTTACTCATCCTTGGTCGAATTCAGTGAGGCAAGTGTCACAGGAGAAGTTTTTGGAAGCTTCCATTGCCTCTCCACCTCGCGGAATGACACTGCCATTTGTCATTTCTCGCCCATCGCACCTCATAGAAGGGATTTTTGAAATGCAACGCACCCTCACAGTGTATTTAGGTGAGATGCAACGCACTTAGCCAGTGGAGCAGCTGAAATGATCCTGTTTTGACCAATTCTGAGCAGTTTTTCATGGAGAACTTTTGGGAGAAGCTGTAATCTGTTGACCTTGTTCCTTTAGGGGTTAGAACAACACTTTTAGGGACTTAGGAGTGTTACACTAAAAAATGTCACCATGACTACTTACAGTTAGTATGGCTCAAATCAACAGTCATGCTACCCTCTTAGGCAAGTCTTATGCCTCTGCTATCCATCTCAAACTCAAAGAAGAGAGAAAGTCTTGTAAAAAATGTGTTTATCTCTGGGGTCGCAGGTTCTCTCTAGCCTTACCTGCGGGGACGCTCACAATGTTCACAAAAGCTGCGTCCTTGGACGCTCTGTATGTTAAGGGACAGGTGCGTCCTTCTGTAAAAGGCAAAATGCGCAAGTTTCATCTTAAAAAAGTTACTTGTGGTTACTTCTAGAACTTTCTAGAGGTCGGTTTGATGAAATGGATGCGCCTCCAGTTGGTTCATGTATCCCTATTAAGGAGGAACTTATCCCATCAATAAGGGAGCTATCCCACCCAAAGAGGGGGATTATCCCATTGATGGTGGACATGAATAACCTCTTTACAGCACTATAAATAAAGGCATTGAGCCAGAGGGAGGAGAGGTTGGAGCTATACATTTTCTTTGGGTAAATGCTGCAGGAATTAGGACTCCCATTTAGAACCTTGTGAGGAGAGATTGTCTTTGCTTGATTCTACTTGGAAGTGGGTGAGCTTTGTCAAAGTAGAGGAAAACCCTTGATGGACCCTGGGAGGAACTTGCACAACACTAAGGCCAGGTTGTAAGAGTTTCTTTGTTTCGTTATTAATACAAACTGGTTTATTTTTCTCAATAGCTTGTGTTAATGAGTTATTTCATGTGTTCCTTGGTCTGCATGTTGAATATATGTTTTATTATATGAAATGCAAGTGCTTGGTAATTGTTTGATTGTTTGTGGTTGCAGGAATTGATGTGAAGGAGGAGCTCATCCAGATCGGCAAGGACGGACTACAACAACAGCGTTTTGGAATAAGGTAAGCCTAAACACTTGTAGTTTTCATGTTTTAAAAGGTGTATTTAGAGAAAGATCGCTCCATTTTGTCTTGTTTGTCGCTAGAGAGTTTAGACTCCTAGGGAGGTCAGTTGTGTCCGCACAAACGACTTTTTCCGCCACGACAAATTGGCGACTCCGCTGGGGAGTCCATTAATGTGAAAGTCTTTTCCTTTGTGTGAACTTTGCTTTGAGAAAATTGGTTTATTTTTCTGGTTTTTGGCTCTGTGACTTTGTCTCTAGGTGGGTTAGCTTAGGATTAGTTTTATTTTGGTTTTTCTTGAGTTTTTTAGTAGGACGCACCCTTTGAGTGCTGCATAGTGCGTCCCTGGACGCACTTTTGCCGTGTGCACAGAGCGGGCCTGTTACACTAAAAAATGTCACCTTGACTACTTACAGTTAGTATGGCTCAAATCAACAGTCATGCTACCCTCTTAGGCAAGTCTCATGCCTCTGTTATCCATCTCAAACTCAAAGAAGAGAGAAAGTCTTGTAAAAACTATGTTTATCTCTGGGGTCGCAGGTTCTCTCTAGCCTTACCTGCGGGGACGCTGACCATGTTCACAAAATCTGCGTCCTTGGACGCTCTATATGTTAAGGGACAGGTGCGTCCTTCTGTAAAAGGAAAAATGCGCGAGTTTCATCTTAAAAAAGTTACTTGTGGTTACTTCTAGAACTTTCTAGAGGTCGGTTTGATGATTTGGATGCGCCTCCAGTTGGTTCATGTATCTCTATTAAGGGGGAACTTATCCCATCAATAAGGGAGCTATCCCACCCAAAGAGGGGGATGATCCCATTGATAGTGGACCTGAATAACCTCTTTACAACACTATAAATAAAGACATTGAGCCAGAGGGAGAAGAGGTTGGAGCTATACATTTTCTTTGGGTAAATGGTGCAGGATTTAGGTCTTCCATTAGAGCCTTTATGAGGAGAGATTGTCTTCACTTGATTCTACTTGGGAGAGGGTGAGCTTTGTCAAAGTAGAGGAAAACCCTTGATGGACCCTGGGAGGAACTTGCACGACACCAAGGCCAGGTTGTAAGAGTTTCTTTGTTTCGTTATTAATACAAACTGGTTTATTTTTCTCAATAGCTTGTGTTAATGAGTTATTTCATGTGTTCCTTGGTCTGCATGTTGAATATATGTTTTATTATATGAAATGCAAGTGCTTGGTAATTGTTTGAGTGTTTGTGGTTGCAGGAATTGACTTGAAGGAGGAGCTCATCCGGATCGTCAAGAACGAACTTCAACAATAGCGTTTTGGAATAAGGTAAGCCTAAACACTTGTAGTTTTCATGTTGTAAAAGCTATATTTAGAGAAAGATTACTCCATTTTGTCTTGTTTGTCATTAGAATGTCTTAGACTTCTAGGAAGGTCAGCTGTGTCCGCACCCTTGACCAATTCCGTGTGACAGGGCCCGCACCTGTGCTAACGGGTTGCCTGCGTCCCCTGCTAAAATTTGAGAAAATTCCATTTTTTGCATTTTTGCTCTTAGATTTTGTTTTTCTTAGTTTTTACTGCCCAGATTCATTAGTCCCTTGTCAAAGATCTTCACCTAAGCTTGTTTCATTGGCATTTCTACCCTAAGCTTTCATCAATTGGGTGTTTTGAGTCTCTTTTTTGAGAAATTCTTGATTTGATTTCCTTTGGTCATTACTTGGAGGTTTGTCTCAGTCTTTTCACAATTTTGCATCTTTTTGCTTCTGTTTTTGCAAAAAAAATTCCCCCTCATTCGCCGGGGGGGGCTAAATTGTGTATGAGTGTTAATCGCCTTTGAGTGTTTTTATGTTTTGATCTTTGGAACTCTCACCCAATTTTCTCAACTTGCACTTGATTGGTTCTTAGATCACATTAGAATCATCTTGTGTCTGAGAATTCTCTTGCATAGATCACATTTGCATAATTAGAATTCTCATTTTCGGAATATGAATGAAAAATGTGCATAGATTACATTTGCATACTTTTCGAGTGAATTGTGCATAGATTACAATTGCATAGTTTACATTCTGGAAAATCAATCGTAGATTTAGATCAGTTTTCTTTGATTTGAATTTACACAAAAAAAAAAATAAAAAAAAAAAATGGTTTGGAATTGATTTGCATTAGTTTTTCTTGATAAAATTAGTGCATTAGAGAATTTGTTATATTTTCTCTTAATGATCAATTTTTTGCATTGTTGGAAGTGAATGGAAACTCTCTCCTTACTTTAGTTAGGATTCATCGAATTGAAAAGATTACATTATCATATTCGATTGCATTCAGTTGAGTCGGGTCATAACACCATTGGTTTCATCTCCATTTACCCATTTGAGTAATAACAGCCTTAATAACACAGCGCTTAATTAAAATTCATCTAGTAATTTTTACATTTCTAGGGCTCTGAAACACCAACATAGCTTAGGCTAGGGTCTTGGAGTAGGTGAGTACTTAACTCTCCAAGACTACAAAACCAAACAGATAGTTTATCTTGAGTAGATTAAATCCAATTGTTTCAGTTACACTCTGGGAAAGCTCCTCTTAAAGGAGAAGCACGAGCTCGTGTCCGAACCAGTGAGGGGATCCATCCTCCCTCGTTGGGAACGACGCCAGACAGTACGTATTACAAACGGTAAACCTCGGATTAACCATTGTCGAGGAGCCAGGGGTCACTTATCGGTAAACCTTGGATTACTGTCAAGGAGTCGGTAAGGGGATTGAGCTTGCTACTCTGCCCTTGCGTGCTGTCGGAGTTTAGACTGTTCCCCCAGGTGTACTTGTTGCCATTGGTAACCTTAGTGACCATAATCTTTAGGATTCTACCCAAGGTGATGGTGGAGGGAAGATCCCACTGTACCTGGAGCAGACGTCGGCTATACTCACTTGGATTTTCTGGGGGGTTCACTTCACTCGAGACGGTTAAAGTGGAGGAACTTGGTCCAGTCTATTCATTAAGTAGGTTGTCGGGGTAACTGTTCCACCCACCATTTCTGTACTGAATTCTGCGAGGTTGGGCTTCATCACCAACTAGTGTTTTCGGTCCGGAGAGCTTACTGTTTGTGTGTGGTTTGACTCCTAGATTTGATAGCGCGTGTTAATTTGTTTGTTTTTACTTTTAGAGACCATAGGTGTGAATTGTGAATTTTAATTGTTAGGTGTGAATTGTGAATTGTTAATTTTAGTTTTAAATTGTTAATAAAATTCACTGAAGTTGAATATAATGGCAAATGTTCCAGAATTTATCAACCTAGGAACCCCTCCTAATGAGAATCCTAGTACTTTTCCTTACTTTGGAAATGTTGGTCCTCCTTATATGGCTACTTTGTCATTACCTGGATTTACAATAGGTTTACCGATATGGTTATTTTCAACTTCGTTGGCCCAAAATACTCCAATTGTTCCATCTCAACCGGATGCTTCGCCTCAACAGAGTTCACCATCTCAACATCACCAACCCTTTGTTGACCCTTTACCTTCTTCGCCTAATTTGTCTTCCTCCATTTCTTCCTTTTCGCCTGGTAAAAGCCTTGAGGCTAGTAACCAGGAGGCCAAGAAGAAGAAGAAAGGGAAGAAGAAGAAGAAGAAGAAGAAGCAAGATAAGAAAGAAGTCAACCAACCAACCATGGCTGTAAGTGTTAGTTGTGTTGAGGAAAATTCCAACATGCATCGTAAACCCAAATACCCTTGCAGGCTTTGTAAGGGTGACCACTTCCTTGTCAATTGTCCTGGTATTCCAAAGGTCTTGGAAGTATGGTCAGAAAAATCTCATCAACTTTCCATTGATCCATCAACCAGTGATAGTCAGGTTCCCAGGAAAAAGGGTAAAGTTAGGTTTCCTTGTAAGTTATGCAAAGGGAGTCATCAAACTCACATTTGCCCTCACATGGATGAAGCCTCAACATTGTTGGAAAACCTTACTGTTCCACAGCAAGAATTTCCAACTGGTTACTGTAAACTTTCTCCCAACCTACCATCAACTGACGGAGTGATTGATCTAAATTCAAGTACAGTCGATCACACTCTCCCATTGGAGAGTGAAACTCATGTCACTCAGGTTGATGATCCATTAGTTGATCAAGTGGTCGATTAAATTTCACATTCGGTCGATCACACTCTCCTTTTCGAGAGTAAATTTCATACCGCTGATGTTCTTCTTGTTACATCAGCTTCTTCTATGCCGGGGGGCATTTCACCTGTTTCTATAGAACCCCCTCCAAGCACTGAGGTCTTTTCCTTTGATTGGAATAGACTGACAGAACCTCGTCTTCCTTCCTCCATCCCTTTCCAAATCATTGTCAAGGCTGGTGGTAGGGACATACATCGTACTCAGGTAGATGAAGGTGCTTCTGTTAGTATTCTATCCTCAACTGTTTGGAAAGCTTTGGGTTCCCTCAGCTTGCGCCTATTACGCAGAATCTGAAAGCTTTTAACAGAACCATTAGTGAACCTTTAGGGATCCTTCCTAAGTTTTCTATTACCTTGGAAGGGAAAACTGTCTGTATTGATCTTAAGGTAGTTCGAGGTCCCTTGGATTTCAATTTACTCCTTGGGCGAGACTATGTTTATGCAATGAAAGCTGTCGTATCGACACTCTTTCGCGTGATGTCTTTCCCTCACAATGGCAGTATTGTGACTGTAGACCAACTTTCGTTCCCTAGTCTTTTTTCAACTACCAATAATATGACACCCCTAAATGTTCCTGATTCTAAAGTGGTATCTACCCTGCCACGGGTTAATTATGTGGCAACCGGTCCCATGATTTCAGTTACCGATGTAAGTGAGCCTCTCACTGTTTGCTCATCTTCCTTTGATTTAGCTCCGGTAATTGACATGGAAAACTCTATGGGATTACTTGAACACGATGTTCTTATCCCTTTTGAGTCCCTTGACATGTGTTCCTTCCCAAGAAGTATTCTTCCTTCGGATGAAGACCTCTTGGAAGCCATGATCAAGGTGTGTCCATTGACATGTCTTTCCTCCAGTTGGAAGCCATGATCAATGTTACGAGGATAGTTTTTTCCTGTATCAACCTCGTTAAAAAATGAAATAGGCTAGCATGAGGACAGTTCTTTTACTGAGTCAACCTCATTAAAAAATGAATCAGCTAGATTTTAGGATATGTAGGTAGATTGTAGAAAGTAGGGTTTTGAGGACAGTTCCTGTTACTGAGTCAACCTCATTAAAAAATGAATCAGGTTTGAGGATAGTTCCTGTTACTGAGTCAACCTCGTTAAAAAATGAATCAGGTATGAGGATAGTTCTTTTCTTGTGTCAACCTCTTTAAAAATGAAACAACTCCCTTTCAAGTTAAATATTGAAAGTAAACCTTCATTTCATCCAGCCGGTTGAATGCAATGAAGCCTGGGGGGCATGTACCTCATTTCGCATCATTATGCTGGGGGCATGCGAACTTTTTGAGCATAGTTCCTTGTCTTGTGTCAAGCTCGTTAAAAAATGAAACAAGGGTAGGTTAGTAGATTGTAGAGAGTAGTCATGAGCATAGTTCCTTGTCTTGTGTCAAGCTCATTAAAAAATGAATCAAGGATTTATGAGCATAGTTCCTTGTCTTGTGTCAAGCTCATTAAAAAATGAATCAAGGATTTTAGAGCATAGTTCCTTGTCTTGTGTCAAGCTCGTTAAAAAATGAATCAAGGATTTTAGAGCATAGTTCCTTGTCTTGTGTCAAGCTCGTTAAAAAATGAATCAAGGTTTTTAGAGCATAGTTCCTTGTCTTGTGTCAAGCTCGTTAAGAAATGAATCAAGGTTTTTAGAGTAAAGTTTTTGTTAGGTAGATTGTAGAGAGTAGTTATGAGCAAAGTTCCTTGTCTTGTGTCAAGCTCGTTAAAAAATGAAACAACTCCCACGAGTCTTTCCAAGATCTTGAAAGTAAAGCTTCATTCCATCCACCTCATTGAATGCAATGAAGCTTGGGGGGCATGTACCTCGTTTTGCGTCATTATGCTGGGGGCATGTGAACTTATAACAAGCATAGTTTTTCGTTTCAAGCTTGCATAAACATGAAACCGAATCCGAGCATAGTTCTTTTCCTATGTCAAGCTCGTTAAAAAATGAAACAAATCCTCCTCTACTTGAGTCGAGAGATTGACTAGATCTCGTAAATGTTAAGTTGTATGTTTAGGTTAGTTATTTCAGTTTTTTGCATAATTTTCTTACAGTTTTAGGTCAAGTCTTTCAAATGATCTCGTACTTGAACCTTCATTTCATCCTACTGGTTGAATGAAATGAAGCTGGGGGGGCATGCGCTCTAGCAGTTACGCTTAGGGGGCATAAAGCATAGTTTTTATCTGTTTCAAGCTTTTGTAAAAATGAAACCTATCTTGAGTCAATTTTAGTTATTTTCAAGACTCGTTAAACTCATGAAAATACCGAGATTATTTTGCTATCTTTCATTCTCGTAAAACAAATGAAAATGCCGAGTTCTTTCCGTCTTTTCCTGCTCGTAAATTAAATTGAAAGTCGGCTATATGAGTACATTTTTATCATTTTTTCGAACTCGTTAAAACTTACGAAAAAGTGAAACCTTGGAGTTCTCTTTTAAGCCCTTTTCTGACTCCTAAAACATGAAAAGATCACCGAGCGTTTCTTTTACACTCGTTAAAACGGAATTAAAAGACGGTCCCCTTATAGCTCTTTTCTGACCGTAAAATCAGGAAAAGATTGCCGGGTTTTTGTCGTTTCAAACCCGATAAGGAAATAAAACGACGTGTCCTTGATCGCTTTTTACTTTTCAGGTCAGTGGCACTAATTATGAAAGTACTCCTTGGTCGCAAGATCAAGCGGTTCCCCCAGGTATTATTTTATACTTTTTCGGGCTTGAGGGACACAAATCTACGAAAAAGTTCAACTTGGAGTCTCCTTTAGTTTTTTCAGACTCTCTAAAATTGAAAAACGCCGAGTTTCTCCTATACTGGTCTCGTTAAACTTTTACAGTAAAGGACCTGTTCAATTACAAATAGGAACGAACCACTCCTTCCTAGGGTTCGAATTTAAACTAGGTTGGACTCGTCCGAAGGATGAGCTTACAATCAAGCATATGTTATCCTCCTCAAGCTTGTTAAAAATAAAGAGGTACTTGCCAGAAATGGTGGGGGAAAAGAGAGAAGAATGAACCTGTTTGTTACCTTTTGTCTCAAAAGAAACTTTATTACCACTCTTGAACACGACACTTTTTCATTCACCTGGGTTGGGAAATCTTTTACCTCACAGTTGACCAAACCACTTTGAAAGTCTTTAACCGGGTTCCGGGGATTAACTTTGAGTTATTCGTCACCAAGCCATCTGTCGTGTCGTTATGTGTTCAAGAGGTCTGCGAGCAAAACTTTCATCTGCAAAATACTTGTCATCCATTTGACCATCCCTGAGTCAGTCCTTACAACAACATTTCTTCAACTTGAACAATGATTTCGTGTTGCGAGCTTGCCTGCAACGGGTCGCTTTCTATCGACATCGACACATTATCTAGAAAGATGACTTAGGAATCGACAGTACCTTGAAGTCTGCATGCATCAATGGCAGGTTTCTCGCCTTTGACGTCAGTTTACATCATTGACTTTCGATCAAAGGATTCCGTGAAGTGTTCGACATCAAAACATCTATTCACATTTCACGGGTTGTGCTTGGTACTTTGAGAACCATTGACATTACTGGTGGTCTCTCTCACGCTTGTTAATAGTTTACATCATCGAATGGTAATCAAGTGGTTTCTACCATGTTCGACATCAAATCATTTAATCACATGGCTAGAATCGTACCAATTCGGGAAGTAGAAGTGAAGACCCTGGATCTAGTTTCTACCATCCAGGCTGCAAGGAGTTTTGTATTCATTATCTATGTAGACTAATCATAAACAGATGGCTGCGTCCATACTGTGTCTACAAAAGTCTATAAAAATGATGTACTGCAAGATCATTCCTGTATCAGAGTAGTTAGTCCTTTAGTTAAAGTTTTGAATCTGAGTATGGGAATGCCTACCTCAGTGATGATATAATCTTATACATGTATTTTGTGTTGAAAATTGCAGGTTCCAACCAGGTCATCCACAAGACAATCCTTGAAATGATAAAGCGCTTCACCCTTCCTAGAATTACAAAACCCTAATCTATTCCAGGCTTCGCACTTTAGGGGGCAATCTATTACACTAAAAAATGTCACCATGACTACTTACAGTTAGTATGGCTCAAATCAACAGTCATGCTACCCTCTTAGGCAAGTCTTATGCCTCTGCTATCCATCTCAAACTCAAAGAAGAGAGAAAGTCTTGTAAAAAATGTGTTTATCTCTGGGGTCGCAGGTTCTCTCTAGCCTTACCTACGGGGATGCTCACAATGTTCACAAAAGCTGCGTCCTTGGACGCTCTGTATGTTAAGGGACAGGTGCGTCCTTCTGTAAAAGGCAAAATGCGCAAGTTTCATCTTAAAAAAGTTACTTGTGGTTACTTCTAGAACTTTCTAGAGGTCGGTTTGATGAAATGGATGCGCCTCCAGTTGGTTCATGTATCCCTATTAAGGAGGAACTTATCCCATCAATAAGGGAGCTATCCCACCCAAAGAGGGGGATTATCCCATTGATGGTGGACCTGAATAACCTCTTTACAGCACTATAAATAAAGGCATTGAGCCAGAGGGAGGAGAGGTTGGAGCTATACATTTTCTTTGGGTAAATGCTGCAGGAATTAGGACTCCCATTTAGAACCTTGTGAGGAGAGATTGTCTTTGCTTGATTCTACTTGGAAGTGGGTGAGCTTTGTCAAAGTAGAGGAAAACCCTTGATGGACCCTGGGAGGAACTTGCACAACACCAAGGCCAGGTTGTAAGAGTTTCTTTGTTTCGTTATTAATACAAACTGGTTTATTTTTCTCAATAGCTTGTGTTAATGAGTTATTTCATGTGTTCCTTGGTCTGCATGTTGAATATATGTTTTATTATATGAAATGCAAGTGCTTGGTAATTGTTTGATTGTTTGTGGTTGCAGGAATTGATGTGAAGGAGGAGCTCATCCGGATCGGCAAGGACGGACTACAACAACAACGTTTTGGAATAAGGTAAGCCTAAAAACTTGTAGTTTTCATGTTTTAAAAGGTGTATTTAGAGAAAGATCGCTCCATTTTGTCTTGTTTGTCGCTAGAGAGTTTAGACTCCTAGGGAGGTCAGTTGTGTCCGCACAAACGACTTTTTCCGCCACGACAAGGAGCCCTTGGTTTATGGACATTTCATGCTTGGGGTTGTAGTGCCCAAAAATGTCTATAACACTTGGCCTCCTCCTTCTTCTTCTATGTAGCGGACTTGCTTCCACCCACCACTAAGTCTATGGTAGTGTGACACTCTACCGACCATTGATCAAGCACCACATCAATGGTATCATCTATGGCAAAATACGACAAGTCATACAACTTCTACAAGGATCCTTCCATGCCCTAATGGAGAATCTATGGAAATCGACTTTGAACTCGGCATAGCTCTGTAGGTTAGCATACACCGTGGGTGACAATCGCAGCTTGCGATTGATGGCCATCCTGATATTCATTTTCATCAAGATCCATAAGATCTTTCTGTCTCAAACTTGTTGCGTGTCCTTGGTAACCCACAATGAAGCGTAGTTCATTGCTTCAGGGAGGTCTAGCATGACCGAAGGGAACTAGCTGTCCTCTAGTAGCTCGCACACTACCATCACAATCGATAGCAAGAGCCATACATAGTGGAATGTATTGCTTTGCTATTGTGCTTTTGGTAGTTCACCAGGAATTCTTCGTGAAGGTAGTTCAACCAGTTAAACTGGACTCCTTTCGTGCACTGCTGTGTGAGCACGATGACAGGCACTGACACCTCATCGACGTGGCACTTCTACATCACCTTCCCTACAAGGATCTACATTTCTACCTTCACAGTGGGTCACAGATGCTGGAGATACTGTACCCACATGACTTCTTCACCAACTTGAATTTCTCCTTCATTATTTCTGCGAGTGCCTGCTTGCCACCCTTGCCACCAAATATCATCGGTGTATTCTCACCTATATATGGTAGGTATGTTATTCGATGAATTAGCCTGTCTGTGATGGGTATCGGCTCCTTCAGCCACAGACACCCATCGTGCACCAAGCACAATAGCTACTTGATGACCAGAAGTGTCACCGGGGTGCGTTTATAGTGTAGCACCCAAAGTAGGTTAAGAAATTATGCCTTCTCTACCCCCTTGAGCCACCTCCATGGCTCCAATTCTATCATCCCCATATTCATGTCTATGATGCGTCGCATCAGTTGCTCGGTCGCCAGGTGTAGGAACTTTTCATGGTCCACCAAGTCCCAATCTTCAAGCTTCAGTATTGGCAACTATGCCAAACGCGGACTGTCGAAAGCAATTTCATCCAGTAGTAGAGGTGTTTGTAGGGGAGTCTTACTCTCATCAATGTCCTTTCGGACCTTGGATTTAGGCTTGTACGGAGGGATATACTCCATCAACTATGTAATAGGGTCCACATCCTGGGCTTGAACCTCCTCTACTTCCACTCACACATCCACATCGTCCATCACGATGTCTTCGATATCCTCTTCCTTTGCTTCTAGGTTTATAGCCTTTCCTTTCTCCTGGGCAGTGAGCTTTGGTGGGTTTCTCCTTGGCCGTGAGCTTTGGTGGGTTTCTCCTTGGCGATCTGCTTACTGATATGGCAAGCTACTTTCCCTTCTTGTCGCTCCCAGTTTCCTTGGTTGGGGTTGGCTTCGGTCTCGGCATTCTCAGGGATTTAGGGACCTCCATCAATACTTTGGCTACTTCTGGAGCAACTACTTCTACCTGTTTTTCCATTTCTTGTGCTAGCTCTTCTACTACTTGCTGTGTATTGATAATTTCTGGGGATGCTGACATAAAACTCTCTATCAGTGCTTGCGACATCTCGCAAAAATTCACAAATGCAGGAGTCTGTTTGAGATCCTCGAAGAATTCTGGGTCCATAGGTGTCTGAGAGCTCAACAACTAAATACTCAAAATGCCAAGTGTTTCTTGCTGGACAACCATTTGTAATTTATAGGGCATTTTGAATTCAAATCTGACCGCTCCCCCAAAAATCAATTCATTAATGCTGGATTAGTGGCAGATTTTCAAGGATTTGAGCCATAAATTTTGTCTTAAATGCCAGTTGCCCTCTCCATTTGACCTCACTTTTGCTGTCTTTTCATGAATAGTGAATGTAACTGTCACTTTCTAGCCAACCTATGCTATTTCTCCCTGGGTAGCACAGCTCCCTCCACGCTGCCGTGGACCCAGTGACACTTTCGTGCTTCGCACCATCCTCCCATCATGTAGCTTCCTAACCCGGGCAGTCTAGTTTATAGTCCCACGCCTCCTTTCAGCTACTTGGAGTGATAAGACTGCACTACCTTCATCTAGTCATATGGCTGGACCACCGGTGTATGGCTTCAAGCGACTGCCATTCACCTTTCCTAGGAAGGGTTCTCCATTTAATTTGACCAGCTATACTGCTCCTCCATCGATAATTTCCTTAATGACATAGGGCCCTAACAAGTGCATCCTGAATTTCCCTGGACATTTATCAAATTTACTATCATATAACACAACCAGGTCATTTACCTTAACTTAATATGTTGATCATACCATGCCTTTTCGCGTTGTTTTTGGACCTGTTCGTGAAATCCAGCTAAAAATATTTTTTCCTCTAGTTCATCGAGTTGTGCGAGCCTTACCTTTAGGGCTCAATGATCCGTCATACCTGTAAATGTTGCTATGCGCAGACTAGGCACAATATACTTCATAATCATTACCGCTTCAACACCATAGACAAGCAAGCCTAAAAGGGGTTTTTCCAGTCAACTTCTTGCATGTCGTTCGATAAGCCCACATTACTGCAAGTATGCATAGGTCCCAATCACTTCATAGAGAATTACAAACCTTGGTCAGTGTGTTTTTGAGCACTTTGTTGAATGCTTCCATTGTCCCATTAGCCTGCGGGTGATAGGGCCTGCTCTTCTTATGATATACCTGAAATTCCTCTATTAGCGCATTGATCATCTCGTTCAGGAAGTGCATACCGTGATCACTCATCAAGATCTTCGAACAGCCAAATCACGTCAATACATGCTCAAAGAGGAATTTTGTAGTGATCACGCTTGTGCAATCCTTCAAAGGCTGTTCCTCCACCCAATGAGTCAAATACTTCGTCGCGATGATAATGTACCTCACTCTTGTCTTTCCTTGAGGCTGAATGGGTTCCACAAAATCTATTGCCCATTTCTCAAAGGATCCCAACGTCATCTGTGGATTCAAAGGCATCTCATCCCTTCACGATGGCCTGCCAGTCCTTTGACACACATCACACGCCTTGCAATATGCTTTTGAGTCCTGATGGAGGGTTGGCCACCATAACCCTGCGTGTAGAATCTTCTACGCGGTTGCTCTTTCTGCATAATGTCCTCCCATAGCGCCCCCATGAGCGTCTGCGAGGATGCTGCTTCTTTCGAACTCACGTACATACCATCACAATATCTCATCAATCCCCATCTTGTACAGATGCTCAACAATGACAAAGAAATCTTCCGCATGCACCACTAATTCCTTCTTTTGCTGGACATTATATCCTTTTGGAGCAGTTCCTATTGTTAGGAAGTGTATTATATCCTAAAAATGACCATCCGCGATGCACACTACAAATAGTTGCATGTCAGGCAATCCTTCTTCTAAGTTAGTGGGTTCCTCCCCCGTTTCAATGCACGACAGATGGTCTGGTCCCACGTTCCATCGTCTAGGCTTCACAACAACTTCAAAATCATACTCCTGGAACAATAAGAACCACCTACAGATTCTCCCCCCCCTAACACAAGCTTATTGACAAGGTAATTTAGCACAGAGTGATTCGTATACATCTCAAAATGGCCTCCCAGCAAGTAGTGCATATACTTATGGAGTGCATACACCATAGCTAGCCCTTCGCGCTCAGTGGTGGTGTAGTTCTTCTCCCCTTTGGAATAGTTTTTCTTCCATCCTTCATGTCCGTCCGTTATTCATGCCGTCAACTTGCCAAAGTGTGTTCTCATCATTCTCCTACATTCGCGCCAATCATCAAAGATTTCCTTGTGCGTACCCCACCACCTTGCGGGTGTAACACGTGGAGCTCAGTCCAATGCCTGGAAGCGCTACGTTTCTGGTACCTCCCTTTTAAATGCATCCAAAAAGATATCTACCTCATTCATACCATCATAAGTAGGTAGATTTCTCACCTCTGAGGACACACAGCATAGTGATAGAGTCATCCTGTTGCAATTCAGTGTAGTTACTTCGTGCAACCGATTCTGCCAGTGTTCTATTTCTTCATCGGAGTTTGAAGTACAGGAACTTTCACGATCCCATGTAATCCGTCCATCCACAGTGGGGTTCACCCAATCTTGGTCTCGCACTATTATCTTATAGATACGTCAACATTCTCATAATCGTGGACTGGTTCAGTATAGCGTGATCCTTCAGCAGGATTGAGGGGTACTATTACACGCAATGATTTCTTTTCAAAGAATCGTCTTTCTCGTCTTCATATTGATTACCCCATTAATATCAGTAGCCTAGTCAATTCCCAGGAGCGTAGGGTAGGGATTGATGTCATCCACTATCTCTATTACTTCAAAGTTAGCCAACATGCTCGCACCTTCAATGTCCACAGTCACCCCCTGCAGCCGCCCCATGGGGATGATCTTTTGTTGATTTGCCAGTCTTAGCTGAATCAAAGACCATTGTAGCATGAGTCTCCCCATCCATTCCAAAGTTTGTTTTGGTAGGATATTCGCATCTGACCCCAGGTCCAAAATAACCTTATCCATTTCATACTCTCCTATCAGTGGGGTTAATCTCATCTCTCATCAAGATGCAATAATAGAACAAAGGCATAGGAATTGCTGAATATTTTTCTTTATTGATATCTTTCAAGTGTTTACAAACTTTGTCTGCCCTGCGCACACAGCTGCATAGGTCCATGCACTTAGCTGCGAACTTCTACCCTAGGCCTCTGCGCACTCAGCTGCAGAGCCTCTACCTATGCTACGACCCAAGACTTAGAGTTCTTACTTCAGAGCTATGACTCTCTTACATCATTCATCATTCTATGTTCTTCTATATCCTCTATATCTTTTTAAACTACTTAGAGCTTAGCTCTTTTTATACAATCCCATGGTCTGTGGACCATGGGTAGAACTCTTATAGTCGACTTTTACTTTACAGAACTAAGGGTGGACTACCCTTTATGACACATAACACCTTCATGTTACGTGACCAAAAAATGCGGAGACTTTACCATTTTATTACAAAATTTAACTCAAACATGGGCTTTTAGCCCCAAGTTGCCCTTGGGGGATCCCACTCCCAACATATGCTGAGTCAAATGCTGCCACACTCCAGATTCGTGTCGCTAATATGTTCAAGAGAAGTCCGATCTACAATCTATTACCTATGCATTGTCTCACTCTTTGCTATAGTCTTGGATCCTACTCATTTCATTCCACTTTATTCCGTGTTTCATGTCGTTGATGGGGAATTCATTATGGCCCTCCTTTGACGGGTCACTTCCTGTTGACTTCAGCAGATTATCCAGGAAGATGACTTAGGAAATCCCTTTTAGTACCTTAGAGCTTGGATGCCTTAATGGAAAATTCTTCGCATCCGATGACAGGTTTTCATCATTGGCCTTCGATCAGATGATTCCACGAGTGTTTGACTTCAGATTGATTATCACATTCACAGATTTTACTATCGTACCTTGAGAGCCATTATCATTATTAGTGGTTTCTCTCGTGCCTAAATCTTCCTTAGGCTGAAGGAAGGCAAAAATTAGGGTAACCACAAACCACGCTCAGTCTGGTAGCTAGCCCTACCAGAGCACGAGAGGGTTCTCTCCAAGTCACGCTCAGGGAATAGATAGGCAAAATGGTCCGAGATGACTTACAATGCGATATTGACCTTAGGCTAGTAAGTGAAAAAGGATTTTGGAAAATATTTTTGAAAGTGGCCGAGCTTCTGGGATGTATATGGGACTGGCAATTAGCAAAGAACAGAGAATTGAGAATGAAGGCACAGATTATTCCGTGAGGCAAGGTAGGCAGGAAGCGCAGCAATTTCAACTTAAGGTGACGCGGAATGGAAAGATTGCCGAAGAGGGTGAAAAGAGCATGGTCGCATGAATCCTTTCCAACAGAAGAGTAACACTGCACATGAAATTTTCCCACAGGCAGAGCAATATAAATTGAATTCTACCTAATCTCACTTAGAGAATTTCACTGAAATGAAACATGAAATGAATTATGGAACATAACAAGATACATATGGAACATAAGAACACATTTTCTACACTCACAACCACAAGAATCTCATGAAACAGAGCCGCTACCTTTCATTAATCCTCTATCAAAAATACACAGTGTAGAAATAGAGTTTCTTTCCCACAGTCTCCCAGAAGTTACAAGCTAGCTAACCCTTTGCAAATAACTTGCTTACAATATATAGAAAGTGTAGAGAAGAGATGGAATGCCCAGGGGTTGGGAAGTTACTCAAATCATTTCGAAAAGGAGATGGAGAGCCAACTATCAGCTACAGGTGCAGCGCTCTCAAGCATGACATTTGGCTGGGGTGACCCTTTGCATTCTTTTGCCACTTGGATAAATGCCCACCTGGAGAGAAAATTATTTAAAAGGTGACCTTGGTGCCAAAAAACCGAAGAGTAAATGGCCGGACCCACTTGGAGAAGTCGCGACCCGAAATTTCGCGAAACAGGAGCAATTTGGCCATTTTTCCCCTGCGCGCCGTGCCAAATTCCCTGTGTGTCGCGGCACTTTGGAGCCTATTTTGGGGCACTTTCAGGTGTCCAAAATGTGCCCAAGTAGGCTTGTTTGAAAGCCTGTCTTGTCTACCTTCCAACCCAATGATAATTTCTGAATTTGAAGCTCATTTTCCCCTCTAAAACTTCATTCTCCCAAGACTGCTTTCTGTATGTCTAAAAAGTGGCAGAGAGGCCATTTTTGGGTGTTTTTTGACCTTTAGGAGACCCAAAACTTGTCAAAATTTCTTGCCCAGACACCAGTAGACGTATTCTTTGATGTTGAATCCAAATATGCAAGCCTTTCCTCGATCTGAGTTGTAGATTTTTAGCGCCACGCCACTGGGAGGAATTTCCTGTTTTGTGCCCAAAAATTTTGCCTGTTACCAAAATTTGCCCAAATTTTTTGGAATTTGGGCTGGAGGTTCCCTATGAAGTGCTTTTCTATGCCAAGGAGGCCTTAGCCAAGATTCGAAGCCGATCTTGCTCCTTTGCCTCCTTTGACTCTTTTGCCTCTTTTCTCCTTTTGCTCAATTTTGCCTTTAGGCTCCTAATTCTTGCCTTGGAACTCATGTTGCGTGCCTGGTAGTGATGAGTCATGTGTCTCAGCATGTCTTTCTCCCTGTTTGATTTTCCCAACCACTTCTCCAAGTGAACGTTCACTTTCTCTAGCACATACTCCCAGTCTTCGTCTCTTTGCTCCATAGGTCTGCCTTGTGCTGCTAAGATGTGTCGCCGGTTTTCCTTGATCATTTGCAACACTATCTCGGCTAGCCGATCCTCAAGTTGCTTGTTCCTTTGCTCTAGATACTACACGTTCCACTTGGCCCTATCTAAGTCCAGGGATAGTTTCTTAACCATAGATTGCTGATCCTGAATGATCTCTCCCAGCTCAGCATTTGTAGGTTCTGCATCCGTCTCATCATCCTGGAGGAGAACAAACTCGGTCTCCTGCTCACCTGATGGCCCCTCCTCATGCACTGGCTCCTTGCCCTTACCCTGCTCCTGTGATGATGATGGCAGAAGCGAGGCCCCTTCCACCCTGGGTGGAGATAACACTCGCTTTGCTGCTGCAAACAACTGTCTGGTGCCTTTTGGATAACCTCTCTGATATGTGATGAAAACGGGCATGGTGGCAGTCTCATGACTCTCAAACTGATGTGAAGGACTCTCCACCTCACGCTCAAACTGACATGAAGGACCTCCTGTATCATGCTCAAACTGATGTGAAGGGCCTCCCACCTCATGTTCTGCCTCTAATATCACCGGTGGAGCGCTGAAGAAATCACGGGAGATGAAGTCCTCCCAAGCGATACCCTGCAATCCCAACTGATGGTCCACCAAAATCCAGATGAGAGCGAAATGATAGGCACTGTTTAGCTGCTGTGATGGGGTCCTGCGCTGAATGAATTTCTTCATCTTCTCAATGTTGTTGCAGATGAAAAATGGGAGGCTCATCATCTTCACCCTGGTGAAGTGCATGAGCAAGCAAATGTGATAGGGATAAAGTCGAGAAAACCTCCCCTCGCAACTGAAATATTTCATGATCAATCTGATGAGTGGGGCATACTCATCCCTCAAAAATCTGAATGGAAAATCCCTGGTGAGCTGGCTCAAGCAGCTGTTCTTGATGTAAGGCTCATAGTGATGCCTCTCCACCTTCTTTTTCTTATGCCACTTCTCCCCAACATTAGGTATCCCTGTTGCCACTGATATAGCCTCCGGTGTCAAGGTGAAAGTGACCCCAGCTAGGACAAATTGGCCTCCCTGTAGATGAAGTGCAAAAAGGCGGGCCAACTCATGATGTACTCTGACACTTTCCACCCTTTGGAAAAATTCATAACATGCTAAGTGCTCGAAACAAGACATGGCAAGTGGGCATGCCTATAGCTCTGTGAGGGTGTTGGGCTCGTCTCTAAGATGTCTGCAACTCCGGTGATGTCTCCTATGGGCCCTCTCTCCTGAAGATGTGTCACTGTGTGTATCCCCTCATAATCTGATGAATTTTCTGATTCCATCACTGCTGCTTGTACCCTGAGTTTAGTGCTGCCCTTTGAATTGAATGACTCTTATGAATGCTCTGAAAATCTGTTACCAAGGGGACAATAAAACAGGGAAGTGTTAGGAGGGGAATGATGAAAAGGGGAATAGGGGTTTCAAGGGGAAATTTATCAGGGATTTGGGAGTGTTTGGGGTGTGTTTTTGATGGGGTAGGGTTAAGGAACTTTTGAGCTATATGAGTAAAGGGGACAAAGGGATATGATTACAATGTAGCTAGGGTAACTATCAGGGGAAAATGCTCCAGGGAAATCAGCTGATCAAGGTAGGGTAGGAGCTTATTTAGCAATTGTGTTACTGTAGCAAAAACCCTAGCTTTTTGTCCTCCTTTGTGTCATTTTTGTGTTTGCTTAATAAAAATTTGTTTTTGATCTCATGGTCACCAACATCATATTTTTCTTTGAGTTTAAGGATCAATGATGAAGGTGTCTAGGGCCACTTTTGCAATGATGAGAGCCAATTTCAAAAAATTTGGGCGATTTAGTGGCTTTTTTAGGCTCACAGGCCTGTGCACCGCGCGCTTTGCCCAGTGCGCCGCGCGCCGGGTATGCACCGCTCCAGTGTAATGCTAACATTGTGGCTGGGCTTCTAGTGCGCTGCACGTCCTGAGTGTGCTGCGCCACATTGTGTGTGTGCCGCGCACGGTCAAACGACACAGTTTTTGTTTGAAAAATAGGGGAGGGAGTTTTAGGGGGATTTTAGGTTGGTTTGCTTGGGAGAAAAGGAGGAATGGAGGTGAAAATGATGAGGAGTGAGGGGACAAGGGGAGGAAAGTGACCTTGGTGCTAACCATTACAATCTGGCAACCCCATCAACCATTTTTCTTGTTGCTTTTTCCATTGAAGACTATTGTGCTTTTGGATACCTTTCAAAAATCTTACAAACAGCTAAACATTGACCAAATTGATGGAGAAGAGGTGTCATAAGGCCTACCTCGTGATTTGATAGCTTTCACAAAGATTTGAAATGGTTTGGGACTGTTTTTATGCCCCTGGCTGTGTGCGTCGCGCGCTAAGCCCGGTGCATTGCACGCCCTGAGTGTGTCGCGCCCTTGTGGATTTTTCACTGTGGGCTGGCTGCCAATGCATCGCGCCTTCTATGTGCGCTACACTCCCTGGTGTGTGCCCCGCGCCCTATGGTAACCGGCTCTCCTTCACTCAAACCCTCATGAATTTGCTCTCTCACCTTTCTAATTTCTCTCCAAGCTTGCCAATGCACAAATGGTCTTTGTTTTGGGAAAAAACAAACATATATAGGCTTTGGGAGAGTTGGGTTTAATTTTTTCCTCTTTGGACACCCACTTTCTAATGTTTGAGTTTTGCACTTTTCGTTGACTTTTAAAACACTCTGTTTTTGCCTTTTTCTTTGAAATTTTGGCTCTCATGATAAAATTTTCAGCGTTTCTTTGCGGGGATTGTGTGACTGGGCCTTAGGCTTTGAAATCCATAACTGCATCCGAAAATGTCAACTGGCGATTTTTTGGAAAATTTTGACATAGTTGACCTTGTTTGACTCTTCTTCAAAATAGAGTTTTGAAGAAGAGTCGATGTCTCTTTAGGTGATGATGATGCTTTCTTGAACCGTAGATGTATAATATCTCCCTTTGGCCTACATGACTTTGTTCTGGACATGTTTTTTTCAAAAACCACATTGATGATTTCCTAGACCCAGCAATAAAAAAGACTTTGACTTGTAATATGACCAGACCTTGGCTATCATGAATTTCAGTGATTGTGGATCAAGACCAGAACCAACAGGGGCCAGACATGAGGGAAAATGAGTAGCATGACTTCCTCCGTCAGATCATGACATGTCCCTAGCGAAATGCAGCTGAGTGGATGGAGCGGGACACCTAAATTTGAAATGCACAAAGAGCTTTGATCTCTGACGGAGGGCTGACCAAACCGACTCTAACATTGGCTCCAAGGGGGGATGGTAGCTCCTTGGAGGTGCCAAGAACAACAGATCTCTGGAGGATCTAGATAGTGCCTCTTTGTCCATTGGGCTATGGAGTCATCATTTTGATAAACAACACAAGACTCTGACTTATTTACAAGACTGAAGTAACCAAGAAATTGACTCAAACTTGACAATTGGAATAACTCAAAAACTGACTTTACATACTGAAATCAAAATGAAATAAAAATGGTCTTTACAATGACAGTGGAAGCAGCGTTAATAGATCAACAATGATACCGCTTGAGCAGCTGACCATTGATCGGCCCTCCAGGACAGTCTTCCCCGTTCATTTCTTTCAGAAGAAAGGAATTTTGACCCCTGTATGTTGCGATCTTGAAAGGACCTTTCCACAGATTTCCGAACTTTCCTTGCTTGCCTTTCTCTTCATTCCTTGCATCCCACTTCAGCACCACATCATCCAACTGAAATTTGTCCGCTATAGCTTTTCTGTCATAAATTTTCTTTATCTTCTCCCGCAACTTGGATGTGTTTTTGAAAACTTCTTCTCTTGTTTGCTGCAAGTGGATCATTTGATTCAGCCTTCTCTACATGGGATCTTCCTCATTGTCGGCCTCCTGAAGAAGTTTGACCACCGGGGCAGCAAGAGAAGCGGGAAATACTATGTCCACTCCATAAACCAGCTCAAACGGTGACATACCAATAGACTTTTTCTGACTAATCCGGTCTGCCCAAAGTGCATGGACCAACCTCTTGTTCCAGCTCTTCTTATTTATTTCCAGCATCTTCTTGATGATGTTGACCAAAGATTTATTCGAAAATTCCGCCAATCCATTGCCTTGTGGACGATAGGCAGTTGAATGACCCAAAATTATGTGATATTTGTGACAAAATTCTACCATCCTTTTCGATTTAAATGCTGTTGCATTATCAGTGATTATTTTGTTTGGACAACCAAAGAGAGACAAGATGTTATTTTCGAGAAATGGGATGATTACTGTGTCCTTCGCTTCTCTGGTGGGTGCTGCCCCAATCCACTTTGTGAAGTAGTCCGTCGCTGTAAGGATCCACCTATGCTATCCGGAAGATGCGGGATGAATTTCCCCAATGAAATCCAACCCCCACTGCTGGAATGGAATGCTCACTTCGATAGGTTTGAGTGGCAAAGGCTGTAGTTTCTGTTTTCCTTCGAAAATTTGACACTTATGACAGCGCTTTACCATCTTATGCACATCAGCAAACAAAGTAGGCCAGTAGTACCCTGCTCTCAAAATTTTGTTAGCTGTTGACTTCCGAAAAAGATGTCCACCACACTCTCCTCCATGGAAGTCCTCCATGACTCTCTTTGCCTCCTCTTCCACCAGACAATTTAACAAAATGCCACCGGGATCTTTCCAATACAGTGCAGAATTCAAGATACAAAATTTGGCAGCCGTCAATTTAAGTGTTCTCGCTTTGTTTCTAACCATGCCGGGTGGTGGTGATAGATTTTTCAGCGCATAGATTATATCAGAATACCATGGGGACAAAGCGAACATTCCGGATACCTGAATTGAAGTTCCTTCATCATTCTCATCGGACATGGCAGTGATCAGATTTATGTCCAATGCATGCAAATTTGACTCAGCCATTAGCTTCGCCAATCCCTATCCTTTGACTAGCTTTGTAGGCTTTATCTCCACTTCGTATTCTAGCAAGGCTGCGATCCATTTGCCTCTGCTCCCTTCTAGATTGGTCTGCACCAAAACATCTTTCACAGCAATATTAGGAACATAGGCCAGAATGTGAGAATGTAAGATATACACCCGGAAATATTTCAGAGCTTTCACCAATGCCAGGGCTTGCTTCTCAATGATGTTGTACTTCAAAGATGCATCCCTTATAGCCTTGCTGAAGAATGCAATGGGTCTTTCATGATCATCCCTTTTCTGCAACAATACCGCTGCAATAGTGTGCTCAGAAGCAAATGAAAACAATATGAAATCTTGAGTATAATCCGCATTGACTAGAACTGGAGCTGAAGAGAGGGCCAATTTGACCAAGTTGAAAGATTTTACAGCCTCATCCATCCATTTCACCTGGCTGTCCTTCTTAAGCATGTTGGTCATTTCTTTCAAGTGTTCCACAAGATTAGGCACAAAGCGACGCAGAAAATTCATCTTACCATTAAATGACTGTATCTCCTTTTTGTTCCTAGGCAGATTGATTTGCTGAATTGCTTGGACACGTGCTAGGTCTATGCGGATGCCATCTTTTGAGATGATATGCCCAAGTAATTTTCCTTCCTCCATGGCGAACAAGCTCTTCTTAGGATTCAGAGATAGGTCATATTTCCTGCATTTTTGAAAGACAATTTTTAGGTGATGCATATGCTCTTCATCAGATTTTGAAAACACCATCAAGTCATCCAAGTACACCACCAAAAACACATCCTTCTCATTTGCAAACGCCAAGTCCATTGCACGCTGAAATGTGGCACCTGCATTCTTCAAACCGAATGGCATTTTGTCATAGTGAAATGTTCCCCATGGAGTTGTGAATGCTGTCTTATCCCTATCATCTTCATGGACTGAAATTTGGTTATATCCTGAATAACCATCAAACAGGGACATACGAGATTCCCCCACTACTCGGTGAAGTATATGGTCCATCTTGGGTAGCGGATAGTTGTCCTTCAATGGTGCCTTGTTTAGATTTCTGAAATCAATGCATAGGCGGATCTCACTAGTCTTCTTTCGTATAGGCACTAAGTTAGATATCCAATCTGAAAATATGATAGGCACAATGATACCTGTCTTGTACAACCTATTTACCTCTTTTTCGATGGATGGCAGCAACTTTGGATTGATCCTTCTCAGCTTTTGTCTAAATGATTTCTGATTGGGCTTGATGGGTATGGTGTGCTGAATGATGTTCGTATCATAGGTCTTTAAATCTGAATAATCCCAAGCAAATACGTCTGCAAATGAAGCCATCAAACTGATATATTTGTCCTTGATATTTGTCGGTAGTGTCTTGGACAATTTTACCAATTTTGGATTTGCTGTTGTACCGATGTTGACTTCTTATACACCTTTCTCTGTGGGCCGCAAAGTTGGCTTGCGGGCTACATCATCCTGATCGAAAAGTTCTTCTAGGGGTATCAAGCCTTTAGGAATGATGTTGTTCTTCAGCTGCAATACGTCCATTTGATTGATTTGTACTTCTTCTGTACCATTCCATTTATTCTCATAGTTTTCCACATCGATTAAGGTTTCTTTGAACTTGCCTTTGTTGAGCAGAAAATCCTTAATCTCCTCATCATCTTGGAACACTTGCCAATGTCGTTGATTGTCTGGAATGGTTGGACGGTGCTTGATATGGATTTCAAATTTATTGCTGGAGTTCATGGGGATCTTCAAGCTGCTCGCTGCCTTGGCAAGAGCATCATAAATACTATTTTGTATTCATGGCACACATGTCAAGGTGTATTCGGAAAATAGCTTCAAGATGTCCAAAACTGCATTACGATAGGCCCGCATCCTAGGATGTTTTTCTTGGTACTCACCTCTGACCTGTTTTATCACCAACTCGGAGTCACCATATACTAAAATCCTCTTTGCATTCAACTTTCTAAGGATTTTCAGGCCAGCAATCAGAGCTTCATATTCAGCTTCATTATTGGAACATTTGAAGGCCAGCTTGTATGAGCAAACTCTCACGCTGCTAGGTACTTTGTTTGGGGCGGAGAAAGGACTACGTACCCAAATACCAATACCAGCTCCATCATTCCCTACTGCTCCATCAAAATCCATGGTCCATAAGCCTTCTTCTTCCTCTTGCAAGTGCTGAAAATCTATTTGTTGTCCATTGTTTGTTTGTTGTCCATTGTTTTCAACTGATTGCCCAATATTTTGTTGCTTTTCTTGTCTTTCTTTCTTCAAAATCGCTCTAAAATTTTCTGTTATCTCTGGAATGTCGTCTGCTTCTACTATCTGACTATCTATTTCATTTAAACTATCTGAAAATAAAACAAAATACTCTAAATCTGTATGTACATAGTTTATAGGATGATTTATCAGTTTCTCCTTGCTTGTGATCATATACTTCATCTTTTGTTTCCGATATAATTTCCTCATTTGTCAAAACACCGGGATTGTTGCATAGGAGAAATCCAGCTGTAGGGTCCCCTTCAATTTTGCTACCAAAGACCTGGAAAGAAGCATGTGAAACCTTGTAGGGATGTCTGCTACCACTACGTCCATCAGAACATTTTTCATAGGAAGCTGATCCAAACTCACAACTAAGTCTTTGATGAGCCCTATGCACCTTACTCTGCTGGAGTCGAATGAATAGAGATCATGATATTGGCGGGTGATGTCCAGACCAAGCTTGTCCATGATAGCCTTGGGCATGAGATTGAGAGAAGCTCCGAAATCGAACATGGCATTGTGTAGCACACAGTCATGCAATCGTAAACTGATATAGAAGGGTGGCACTTCACTCTCGGGAGACTCACCATTTGTTGCTAGCCCAAAAATCATTTCAGGCTAATCATCTTCCATGCTTACCATGTCGGACATTGGGTCGAAATTCAACATTTTAGAAATCTGTCCTCTATAGCTACTATTCTTCATGATTTCAGTCAAAGGGATGGATACCTTTAGCTTAGAAATCTCATTCTCTAGGCTGAAAGCGGGAGTTATTTCTACCTCTTTGACTGGGATCTATTTCCTTTCCTTGTCTTTTGAGATGGCCGGTTACTGTGATTGTTCTGCTGATTTCGATTTGCTGCTCTCCGGAACAACCGCCTCCTTTCCCTTTCTTTGTGTAGCTGATAGATCTTTCTTTGTTGTTTCATCCTCCTTCTTTTTCTGAATTTGTTTAGCCGGTACATCTCTATTTCGAAGGGAATATTGCTGTTGTTGTGTGGACAAAGCATTCATATACCCCCTTTGATATTCTTTTGACTCTTCTTCCAACATGGTTTCGTTAGCTAGGATAAAATTGGTGCCTTGGTGTGTAGCTGAATTCGCTGCACATTCTTCTTCTTCGGTGATGTAAGTAGGCAGCTCATTTGGAGTAAAAAGATGGTTTTCCTCACCTATTACATTTCCTTCCTCATCTGATTCCGGTCCTTGTACAAAATTCTACTGCAAAGGTGTTTGTATCGGCTGTTGTGCTGTCTTCTCTTGAGTCCATTGATCTCTTTGTCTTATCCTATATTGTGGCTATTGTTGGGCACGAAAGTTAGGATTCCTAACTTGTGGCTCTGGCTTGTCAAGTTTTACCCTTTCAATCATTTGTTCTACCTTCTTGAGCAGCTGATCCATTGAAGGAGATTCTTATTTCACCGTAGTTTTCTTCTCTTCTTTCGCTCTTGCTCTTTTGGACAGTAGGTTAGCCTCAATGCTGACTACAATTTTTTGCATATCTTCCATTGTAGACGGTTCTCTCTCTCGTAATTGGTACACCATGTCAGCATCAAAACCATCCGGAAACTTCATCATTGCTAGTCCCACAGGTGGCTTTAGATGGTCTGGGATGTCATTGTAGACTGCATTAAATCTAACACAATAATCTTGGACCGACTCACCGGCATTCCGCTTGATTTGTTCATACTCGGCCAGAATTTGAAGGGGATTCTTTTTGAATTCCCACCTGTTCAAAAATTGTCTTTGTAGCTCCGCCAAGGTGGTGATACTTGCAGCCATCAAACCTCTGAACCATTTCCTCACATCACCTGCAAATGTTTGTACAAAGAGCCTCATTGCCACGTTCTCCGCATCAATCTCATGAAGTTCATAGAAATTTGTCATTTTATCCACATGTTGTTGAGCTGTAATGCTGTTAGGAGTGCCATCAAAAAACGGGATTTTACTTTGATAGTCATTTGGCATGTCATCTAGGACATGGGGTAGAACAAGAGGAGCGAAATGGGTAGCCATCATTCTTGGTGGATTTTTCCTTGGATGTGTTGGAGGAGTGTGCACAGTTTGCAAGGGGCTTGCACTTGGAGTTTGGGGCTGTGTGACAATGTAGTTATCGATTAATCTATTAGCTCTTTTTGTCTCAAGGTCTATAAGAAATTGAGGATCCGAGACGGTGTAATCAACAGCCTTTTCGGATTTAGATTCAACAATGATATCTCAAATCGTTCGTCAAACTCGAGCTCTTCAAGAAACTCAAAAATGTCGGGACATGAAGGGGATTTGAACACGGGGGTTATGGTGCTTTCTTGACGAAGGAGTCTTGGGATCAAATTTGGATTTTCGTAAATGTGAGGAGGGTCCGGGTCCAGATTCGCTCTCGTGTATCGTCTTGAAGCCAGCGTGCTATTGAGGGGAATTACGGGACACAACCAACTTACCAGCCTTTCCAATCCTAAGCTCATCATCCGGGAGCCTAGAATTCTTATGAAACAAGGGGATTTGATTTTCAACTTAATTCCCCAGTATGGTCGCCACTATGTTAGCACCTAAATCTGCCTTAGGCTGAAGGAAGGCAAAATTTAGCGTAACCACAATCCACGCTCAGTCTGGTAGCTAGCCCTACCAGAGCAGGAAAGGGCTCTCTCCAAGTCATGCTCAGGGAATAGATATGCAAAATGGTCTGAGATGACTTACAATGCGATATTGACCTTAGGCTAGTAAGTGAAAAAGGATTTTGGAAAAGATTTTTGAAAGTGGTCGAGCTTCTGGGATGTATATGGGACTGGCGATTAGCAAAGAACAGAGAATTGAGAATGAAGGCACAGATTATTCCATGAGGCAAGGTAGGCGGGAAGCGCAAAAATTTCAACTTAAGGTGATGCGGAATGGAAAGATTTCTGAAGAGGGTGAAAAGGGCATGGTCGCATGAATCCTTTTCAACAGAAGAGTAACACTGCACATGAAATTTTCCCATAGGCAGAGCAATATAAATTGAATTCTACCTAATCTCACTTAGAAAATTTCACTGAAATGAAACATGAAATGAATTATGGAACATAACAAGAAACATATGGAACATAAGAACACATTTTTTACACTCACAACCACAAGAATCGCATGAAATAGAGCCGCTGCCTTTCATTAATCCTCTGTCAAAAATACACAGTGTAGAAACAGAGTTTCTTTCCCATAGTCTCCCAGAAGTTACAAGCCAGCCAACCCTTTGCAAATAACTTGCTTACAATATATAGAAAGTGTAGAGAAGAGATGGAACACCCAGGGGTTGGGAAGTTACTCAAATCATTTCGAAAAGGAGAAGGAGAGCCAACCATCAGCTACAGGTGCAGCCCTCTCAAGCATGACATTTGGCTGGGGTGACCCTTTGCATTCTTCTGCCACTTGGATAGATGCCCACCTGGAGAGAAAATTATTTAATAGGTTCCCTTGGTGCCAAAAAACCAAAGAGTAAATGATCGGGCCCACTTGGAGAAGTCGCGACCCGAAATTTCGCGAAACAGGAGCAATTTGGCCGTTTTTCCCCCTGTGCACCGTGCCAAATTCCCTGTGCGTCGCGCCACTTTGGAGGCTGCTTTGGGGCACTTTCATGTGTCCAAAATGTGCCCAAGTGGGCTTGTTGGAAAGCTTGTCCTGTCTACTTTCCAACCCAACTTCATTCTCCCAAGACTGCTTTCTGTGTGTCCAAAAAGTGGCAGAGAGGCCATTTTTGGGTGTTTTTTGACCTTTAGGAGACCCAAAACTTGTCAAAATTTCTTGCCCAGACACCAGTAGATGTATTTTTCGATTCTGAATCCAAATATGCAAGCCTTTCCTCGATCTGAGTTCTAGATTTTTAGCGTCGCACCAGTGGCGCGGCGCACAGGGAGGAATTTCCTGTTTTGTGCCCAAAAATTTTGCCTGTGACCAAAATTTGCCCAAATTTTTTGGAATTTGGGCTGGAGGTTCCCTATGAAGTGCTTTGCTGTGCCAAGGAGGCCTCAGCCAAGATTCGAAGCCGATCTTGCTCCTTTGCCTCCTTTGCCTCTTTTCTCGCTTTGCTCAATTTTGCCTTTAGGCTCCTGATTCTTGCCTTGGAACTCATGTTGCGTGCCTGGTAGTGATGAGTCATGTGCCTCAGCATGTATTTCTCCCTATTTTCTTTGCCCAACCACTGCTCCAAGTGAACGTTCACTTTCTCTAGCACATACTCCCGGTCTTCGTCTCTTTGCTCCATAGGTCTGCCTTGCGCTGCTAGGATGTGTCGCCGGTTTTCCTTGATCATTTGCAACTCTATCTCAGCTAGCCGATCCTCAAGTTGCTTGTTCCTCTGCTCTAGATACTGCACGTTCCACTTGGCCCTATCCAAGTCCAGGGATAGTTTCTCAATCACAGATTGCTGCTCCTGAATGATCTCTCCCAGCTCAGCATTTGTAGGTTCTGCATCCGTCTCATCATCCTGGAGGAGAACAAACTCGGTCTCCTGCTCACCTGATGGCCCCTCCTCATGCACTGGCTCCTTGCCCTTACCCTGCTCCTGTGATGCTGATGGCAGAAGCGAGGCCCCTTCCACCCCGGGTGGAGATAACACTCGCTTTGCTGCTGCAAACAACGGTCTGGTGCCTTTCGGATAACCTCTCTGATATGTGATGAAAACAGGCATGGTGGCAGTCTCATGACTCTCAAATTGATGTGAAGGACTCTCCACCTCACGCTCAAACTGATATGAAGGACCTCTTGTATCATGCTCAAACTTATGTGAAGGGCCTCCCACCTCATGTTCTGCCTCTGATATCATCGGTGGAGTGCTAAAGAAATCACGGGAGATGAAGTCCTCCCAAGCGATACCCTGCAATCCCAACTTATGGTCCACCAAAATCTGGATGAGAGCAAAATGATAGACACTATTTAGCTGCTGTCATGGGGTCTTGCGCTGCATGAATTTCTTCATCTTCTCAATGTTGTTGCAGATGAAAAATGGGAGGCTCATCATCTTCACCCTGGTGAAGTGCATGAGCAAGCGGATGTGATAGGCATAAAGGTGAGAAAACCTCCCCTTGCAACTAAAATATTTCATGAGCAATCTCATGGGTGGGGCATACTCATCCCTCAAAAATCTGAATGGAAAAACCCTGGTGAGCTGGCTCAAGCAGCTGTTCTTGATGTAAGGCTCATAGTGATGCCTCTGCACCTTCTTTTTCTTATGCCACTGCTCCCCAACATTAGGTATCCCTGTTGCCACTGATATAGCCTCCGGTGTCAAGGTGAAAGTGACCCCAGCCAGGACAGATTGGCCTCCCTGTAGATGAAGTGCAAAAAGGCGGGCCAACTCATGATGTACTCTGACATTTGCCACCCTTTGGCAAAATTCATAACATGCCAAGTGCTGGAAACAAGACATGGCAAGTGGGCATGCCTGTAGCTCTGTGAGGGTGTTGGGCTCGTCTCTGAGATGTCTGCCACTCTGGTGATGTCTCCTATGGGCCCTCTCTCCTGAAGATGTGTCACTGTGTGTATCCCCCTCATAATCTGATGAATTTTCTGATGCCATCACTGCTGCTTGTACCTTGAGTTTAGTGCCACCCTTTGAATTCAATGACACTGATGAATGCTATGAAAATCTGTTACCAAGGGGAAAATAAAACAGGCGAGTGTTAGGAGGGGGATGATGAAAAGGGGAATAGGGGTTTCAAGGGGAAATTTATCAGGGATTTGGGAGTGTTTGGGGTGTGTTTTTGATGGGGTAGGGTTAAGGAACTTTTGAGATATATGAGTAAAGGGGACAAAGGCATATGATTGCAATGTAGCTAGGGTAACTATCAGGGGAAAATTCTCTAGGGAAATCAGCTGATCAAGGTAGCGTAGGAGCTTATTTAGCAATTGTGTTACTGTAGCAAAAGCCCTAGCTTTTTTTCTTCCTTTGTGTCATTTTTGTGTTTTCTTAATAAAAATTTGTTTTTGATCTCATGGTCACCAACATCATATTTTTCTTTGAGTTTAGGGATCAATGATGAAGGTGTCTAGGGCCACTTTTGCAATGATGAGAGCCAATTTCAAAAAATTTGGGCGATTTAGTGGCTTTTTTAGGCTCACAGGCCTGTGCGCTGCGTGCCGGGTATGCGCCGTGCCAGTGTAATGTTAACATTGTGGCCGGGCTCCCAGTGCGCTGCGCGCCCTGAGTGCGCCGCGCCACATTGTGTGTGCGCCGCACGCGGTCAAACAACACAATTTTTGTTTGAAAAACAGGGGAGGGAGTTTTAGGGGGATTTTAGGTTGGTTTGCTTGGGAGACAAGGAGGAATGGAGGTGAAAATGATGAGGAGTGAGGGGACAAGGGGAGGAAAGTGACCTTGGTGCTAATCATTACAATCTGGCAACCCCATCAACTGTTTTTCTTGTTGCTTTTTCCATGGAAGGCCATTGTGCTTTGGGATACCTTTCAAACATATTACAAACAGCTAAACATTGACCAAATTGATGGAGAAGAGGTGTCATAAGGCTTACCTCGTGATTTGATAGCTTTCACAAAGATTTGAAATGGTTTGGGACTGTTTTTATGCCCCTAGCTGTGTGCGTCGTGTGCCAAGCCCGGTGCGTCGCGCGCCCTGAGTGCGTCGCGCCCTTGTGGATTTTGCACTGTGGGCTGGCTGCCAATGCGTCACGCCTTCTGTGTGCGCTGCGCCCTGTGGTAACCGGCTCTCCTTCACTCAAACCCTCATGAATTTGCTCTCTCACCTTTCTAATTTATCTCCAAACTTGCCAAAGTACAAATGGTCTTTGTTTTGGGCAAAAAAAAACATATATAGGCTTTGGGAGAGTTGGGTTTAATTTTTTCCTCTTTGGAGACCCACTTTCTAATGTTTGAGTTTTGCACTTTTCATTGACTTTTAAAACACTCTGTTTTTCCCTTTTTCTTTGAAATTTTGGCTCTCATGATAAAATTTTCGGCGTTTCTTTGCGGGGACTGTGTGACTGGGCCTCAGGCTTTGAAATCCATGACTGCATCTGAAAATGTCAACTGGCGATTTTTTGGAAAATTTTGTCATAGTTGACCTTGTTTGACTTTTCTTCAAAACAGAGTTTTGAAGAAGAGTCGATGTCTCTTTAGGTGATGATGATGCTTTCTTGAACCGTAGCTGTATAAGATCTCCCTCTGGCCTGCATGACTTTGTTGTGGACATGTTTTTTCAAAAACCACATTGATGATTTCCTAGACCCAGCAATAAAAAGGACTTTGACCTGTAATATGACCAGACCTTGGCTATCATGAATTTCAGTGATTGTGGATCAAGACCTAAACCAGTAGGGGCCAGACATGAGGGAAAATGAGTAGGATGACTTCCTCTGTCAGATCATGACATGTCTTAGCGAAATGCAGCTGAGTGGATGGAGCGAGACACCTAAATTTGAAATGCACAAAGAGCTTTGATCTCTGACGGAGGGCTGACCAGACCGACTCTAACATGACCTAGGAAACCAACCCCATGTCCTATCCTACCTAACTTAAGTTGAAGAGATGCTCATTTCTTGTGTCAACACCATTCATCAAGCGACACTTGTACGTGTAGGGGAATTCAAATATTCCAGCCATATAATAGCTTCCTTCAATATATAACTAACATTGTCACCTCCCTTCCCTAGATGCTCTCAGAAATAAACATCCTTATTGTAAATAAAACCATCAATGACCACATATCCTATGAATTCTTTGTCAGTAGATCATGTGTTCTCACAACTTTGTAGTTCAAGCTAGAAAATGACCCATACTACAAAGATGTTCAACTTAACCCACTTTCACTTTCTTCTTTGCCTGTTACCCCTTCAAACGTTTCTGGTATGCTACGTCGTCTCATCACCAACTCCCTTGCACCCCAAGAAGCCCTCTCTAAAAATCATGATCATGAACTTCTCCACCCAAACTCGTCTAACCTTCAACCATCCTCCTTTGTTGTAACTCTACCAAATTATCATATGGAAATTTACGAAATACTTGCCTACATAGAATCCTCCAATTCCAAACCCACCCATTCACTTCAATGACCCATTATTGGCCTTTCTCTAGTCAATGAATACAACACAGAGGGCCTCTTCTCCATGGCCTTCCCCACCCTCTTCCTCATTGGATTTGCTATGATTAACCAACCAAGAATTGCAAAAGTTGATATGCAATAATATGTTTTGCATCTAATGCGCTTCCATGACAATCTCTTTGGCAAAAATTATAGGTTTCAATATTACTTGTACAACCTTGTCATGTGACATCACAGTCAGGCAACTACTTCTATCTTCATTAAAATGGAACGTGTAAATACCTTGTTGGAAATTGTAGTAGACCTTCACCTCCACCTTCAACAAATTCCACCTTCGACAATTCCAGACTAGATTATGTGATTCGGCTCATCCCTCTGTGGGAGTCATTCTTTTTGGACCAGGGCTAGAGGGGATCTTAGCAACATGATCATTCAGCAAGGTAACCTTACCTTCTTCTTCACACTAAGTGAAACTGATATCAGATGACATGATTTGCATATGGCCATGCCTTCCAATCCTCCATCCGATGCACATGATCAAACTTGGTGGAGAATCCAATACATTGTTGCAAACCTGCATCATGCATCTCAATACATTCATTGCAAATTCACAATATTTTTAAAATAGGCCCTACTAAAAGGATTCCTTGTAAAGGATTTATGGTGCAGGTATGAATATAAAATTAGTTTCCCTTCTCTACTTTTTTACTTTTCCTTTCATCTAACCCTCTTAATTTTTCTTGTCTTCGTTTCTAGGGTATGAATGGTAGCATAGAGGTTCTGCACATGTACATGGGTTCCTATGGTTCGAAAACACACCTAATATGGACACCCTAAACTGGAATAGAGATACCAACATTCGTGCGACCAAAGAATTCTTCTGTACATACATCACTACTTGGAACCTTTGACCCCTCTAGAATAGGACTCCTGGAATACATCACTCATCTATACGCAATCCTTGCCTCCTTGCAGCAAATGAAATATTTGCATCAAGTGAACTCCAAGACTATGAGGAAATTGTGAAATACATCCAAAGGCACATAAATTATCATTCCTCTACATGCCTTCGTAAAATAAATAACTCTACTACTTGCCACTGTGGAGCCCCTTGGGAATTGCATGATTCCTCTTCTTTACACATTGATGCTTCCAGTCGGAAAATGTGCACTCCTGCTGGAAATGATGACAAGCTAAATGTGCACAACTATCATATGATTGCAATCTGGAGGGCCAAGATTGAATTCCAAATGGTTTTATCATGGCATTCTATTTTGAACTACATTGCAAAGTATGCAGTGAAAGCAGAGGCAAATTTCGATAGCTACCACCAGATTCTCGCACAACTTTCACACATTCCCCCTTGATGCTCCTACTATGACTGTCATTCGCAAACTACTGACATAAATGGTTGCTGATAAGGGCATTGGTGCACAAGAAACATGCCACATGCTCCAAAAACTCCCACTAACCCAATGCAGTCATTATTTTGTCTCCCTCAATGTTAATAAAAACGGTTTTAGATATGTTTCACAAAACCTGGATGGCCATCTTCCAACAACACCCTTCATCACCTCATACATTCAAAGACCTTATGCACTTGAGTCATTGTCTCTTATTGAAGTTTCACGGTCTTGGTCATTCTCCTCCTACCGTAAGACATCATTGCAGAAACACATTTTCCCTCCCATGATTGTGTGCATCGTTCCTCGATACATCTCAATTCGAGCTAAAGATTCATAATGCTATGTATACGTTTGCTGGTGTGAACTGCTCTTCTTCTTCCCTTTTCGTAGAATTCTTGGTGACCTTGGTGAAACAGACGAGGAAATTGTTTTACATTGGGAACAAATTAGAAACATGTATGAAGCATGGCATGTTCAATGGGCTCCTCTAGAACCACCTCTCTCTGACTCTGACGATCATTCTCCTGATGAAATGCACCCCCCTCCCCCCCCCAACCATAGACATGGAAGAATGGAAATTACTGTCTCAACTCCACCTAGGTAACAACACCCTCCTTGATGAGCTTGACATGATTGGCCATTGTGAATTTGATGCAAACCATAATTGCGACCACTCTGTTGTCCCTTCGCGCTTGCAAGAAATGGCCATTCTCTTCATAGAATTCAACCGCTCTTCCACAACACTCCACCAAATTTCCTCTCCAAATCCACATTCCCTTTCCTCGTCCCCAAGCAAGATCATGGAATTCAAGATCATTTTCCCCCACTTCTCCAACATTGGCTCCACCACACTGTTAAGGATGCTCATCCAAGGAACTTCTAGCACCGACGAGTCTTTCCTAATTTATTGCCTAAAAAATGCCTTCCTAACCAACTCTACTAATCGAGAAAACCCACTACTCTTGCTTGATCCAACCCGTGCTGGGACATTACACATAAATTCCCTAACCATACACTTCGCCCTTCACATCCCTGTCTCCTCTATGCAACCTATTGAAGGTCAATCCCTATTAAACCTTCAAGAACAACTTCTACATGTAAAATACATTCTCATTGATGAAATGAGCTTCATTGGTCCTAAAATGCTTGTGCAAATTGACGAACATTTATGAGAGGCATTCCCATCCAATAAAAAGAACCCATTTGGTGGTTGATCTATAATCCTTGTGGGGGAACTTGGACAATTTCCACATGTCAAAGATACACCAATGTATGTAGTCACGTCTCGTGGCAATGCTCTTTGGCAGAGCTTCGATACTGTTGTCACACTTTCCACAATATTTTTCTAGCAAGGTACAAATCCTGAGTAGATTTAATTTCGCCAACTCCTCTCCAAACTTCGCAATGCAACCCCCACATTGGATGATTGGAAACTTCTCATGTTGCATTCAAAATCCAATCATCCAGAAGAGAAGCTGCAAAATTTTTCTAGTTATATGCACCTCTATGCAACTAATGAATTTGTTGTGCTACACAATAAAAACATGCTAAAAAAATTAAACATACTAATTGTACACTGCTATGCCCAGAAAAGGAAACAAATTCCCTTCGCCAACCAGGAAGATGAATAACTTTTTGTGAGAGTTCTTCTCTGCATTGGTCAACATGTCATTCTAACAAGCCACTTCTGGGTTGAAGCAGGCCTTGGTAATGGTTCTCTCGGGAAAGTTTTTTCTATTTACTACGCACCTGGTTCTCGTCCTCCCGGACTCCCATCATTTGTTGTGGTTGATTTCATTCACTACAAAGGTCCAACATGGGATGCCTCGAATCCAAAATATGTTCCAATCTCCCTAACAATAAGGGGTTCTCGCATAAAAATGCCCCTTTCATGGCATAGGTCCTAACAATCCATAAATCACAAGGCATGCCACTACAAAAGACAACAATCGTCATTGGAAACATTGTTCGTCAGGGCATAACATTCACAACCATATCTAGAGTTACATCATTGAATTAACTTTTCTTCTCTCGGGATTTCTCATTCACGCACTACACACACATGCAAGAAAATCATTACGTACTTCACAAGAAAAAATAAGAAACATACATTTCCTCGAAATATGTACATCAAACTACTTGAAGACCTTCTCTTTTTAGCTTCTTTCCTTCCTTTGCATTTCATTTCCAAATGTTTCATCTATTCTCTCCTGTTAACACCTTCAAATATCTATGTTGTTTTTACCTATTCTATTTCTAATATACTTTCACTTTAAAAAGGTTGCTAATATTTTTTCTTCTATGCTTTCCCTTTCAATTAATGAATCACTTACACACTTTCCCTTTGCTTGCACAAACAGATGGATTTACAATATATTTCTCATCTCTATACATTTTTCGATCAGATATATGAACAAGAGGCTTCTCTTCTGAATATACATGCACACTTCCTACGTCCTCGCACTGTGCCTCTGTACCGGATGCGTCCAACTCTCCAACTACTTAAAAGGATTAAAGCGTTCATGCATTTCCTCATCCATGTACATGAAAGGGATGAAAACAAGAAAATTTAAGCATACTATCTCAATCGCGTCCCAAATCTAAATATCAATTGGTGTTGTAGATGCCACACAACATCTTGTATTTATGACTAGGAATTTTCCCTGCAGGAGAAAAATAGAAAAAACAACATGCACTTTGGTTGAAGGACTCCAACCATTTATTTTTCCAATCCTCTACATGCTTATGATTTTATATAAACAATGCATGTTGTTTTGTCAAATTTTGCTCCCTTTAAAGTAACTTAGATAGAAAATCCCCATACTTACATGGACATCCGTACTACCTTGTTATCCCTGGTTCCTTGTCTATTTGCCAAATTGTTTTGAATGATTGAACATAATATGTGTGTATTATTTTTAATGTAAAAGATAGCCAACAATTATAATGTGGAAGTTGATATGGAACAAAACATACCACCCAACAATTTTCTTATCCATCCATTAATCTGAATGCATTTCCAGTGAACCTCTTCTACTTTACATTTCACTTTAAATGTTAATTAAATGGGTTCTGTGTGCATGTGTACTCTTTCTTGAAAATATACCATTGCATGGATATGCTGCAAAGATTAATGTGAGTACTTAATTCTGCGATATTTCACAACACTCTGAATGTATTTCTGATTTATCATAATTAGTTTTGTCTTTTGTATCACCATTAGTTTTAGCTTTTGTGATATAGCCATGAAAGGAATATGCAAACCAAATTTCCCCATGTTTTGCTACTACTGACAACTTTCTCCCTATTTTCTTGCTACATTATTAATGCAACATGCAACCATGTTAAATCCTGATCAATTTTATATCTAAGCTATCACACTTAGTTTCAGATTTTGTGATTTGGCCTTAATACAACAAGATGGAACCATGTCCAACTGTGATTAGTTATATATCTGACGTGTCACATTCAGTTTTCGCTTTTGTAATTTGGCCATGAGAGGACCATTCACACCAAATTTTTGTGCCAAAAATATCATGCCCCAAGAAGAAGATACTTCCTTTGCAGGTTTGATATGCTTCACGTTTTGCTTCAAATGACTCTGGTCTCTTCATGCTTATAAATGAAAAATGGATTACGTAACCATGTTCAATCCTAATAAGAATGAGTGTCAATTGTAAATATGGATTCAGACAATAAAGTGCAGTAGTCTTTTTTATGAGGTATCACACTCAACTTTAGCTATTCATTATTATTGATGCAAGATGGAACCATTTTCAATCCCGATAAGAATGTATTAAGTCACAACTGGATTATTGATTGAGACAATGAAGGACAAATTTTTATCCTTGAGGTATCACACTCAGTTTTAGCTTTTGTGATCTGCCCTTCAAAGAACTATTCAGACCATTTTTTTGAGATCATAAAATGCTAATACCCTGCCAAAGAAGAAGATAGCTGCTTTGCAGTTTTCATATGATTAACGTTTTGTTGCAACTTACTCCTTCGAATATAATACCATTTTTGATGCATTTGGTATGGGAATACAACCACTGATAATGGGATTATTTTTTATCCTAAGAAGAATACTCTGTCATGAATATTTTGATGAGTTGTTTTAGACATATTTCATACTATGTATGTTGGTGTGTTTCATTGAGACATTTCGAACAGTTGACTTTTCTCATGTCCATTAAAATTTTTCAATATTTTTGAATCTGCAATCCATATAAGGATGACCATTCTTACACTTTATTGAGATCTTTTAGGCAATTTATTTCATGCATATCCCTCATATTTCGGGAATATTATGCAATGTACAATCAACATATAGGTGGCCTATTTAGAACTAGAGCATCAAAAAACATTTATAAAAAATACTAAGAATATATCCATCAGATAGATGGAAAAAATATTGATTTCTAAATGTGCTTATTGCATTTCAAACTCATTGGGAAAGGAAATACTATCTTCTCAAGTTAGGTCTAATTGAAAATGAATGTTCAACTTCCACACCACCTTGAAGCTTAGTCACCACAAAGTACATTGGCTTATAACATGCTTTTCCTGTAGTAACAAAGGTTATCACAAAAGTAGATGGATTTGTATATGGTAAGGAAATTTATTTCTGCCTGGCACATAACATCAATTCATCTAAATTGCAAATCATGAAATACTCATTTTACATGACAAATGGTCATGTCCAAGACATGAGTTTAGAATTAAGGAATTATAGGTTTTATTTTGTTCTGATTCTATTAATATATCTAGCATTTATTTCAAAACAATAGTTTTATAAGACAATAGGAATAATATAGGACTCGGTGGTGACCTTTTGATACATGCATCAAGGTAGTTGATATTTTCAGCCATACACATAGAAGGTGAATTTACTAGTTATGTTTATTGTTAGATGAATACGTATAACTTCTAACTTTCCAATATTCCTTTAGTGTTTTTCGAGCTTCAGTTAGGTTTGAGGAATATGAAGGTTGAGAGGTTGTTCATAAAAGTTGGACTAAGGATCACATACATCATGCATAATAGTAGGTGGGTGGAACTTCTCAAGTATCGTAGGATTTATTGTTCTTTTCTATTTTCATGGTTTTGTTTCATTTAACAAGTTCAAATGTGCCATTTTGACAACAACTATTCTAGAATGTAAAAATTACACAAATAATTGTATTTACATTTTCAATTCATTAGTTTCTAAACTAAAATCTGGAAGTCATTTTCTACATTGATCACTGATATCATTACAAAGACATGTATCGATCTTCTGCATGCATTTAGTGCTTCTGAATTTAGATGATTAAGTTTGGCATGCATTCAATTCTTCTATGTTTATATGATGGAGTTTGGGGCATCTCTTTAGTTGAAACATATTGCTATCCATTCTTTTTGGCACATTTTTTCCTTTTCATATTTGAATGACATGGAAGCTCCTTCTCATCTCAAGAGAATGTCTTCCTCATTTTTTAATCTTGGAAGCTCCTTCTCATCTCAAGAGAATGTCTTCCTCATTTTTTAATCTAGCTCCTTCATAGGAAGAGAAATGTTGCCTTAGCTAATGAAAAAGGTTTGTTAATGAAATGATGTATGCCTTTTAATGTAAATATGAACATTTCAAATATTTCAGCCTGTTATTGGTTTGTGTGTTGCTCATACCAACTTTTTCTATGTTGAAATATGTTGCCTTTATATTACAAAACATTTTGATATAGATTTAGGTCGTAGCTTGTATGGATTAGATATGCATTACTTGTTGTATTTAAATTAAATTTGTTATTATTTTTTCTTATAATTAATTTAAGAAGACCAGAATACCATATTGCATCTTATTCATGCTATCATGTCAAAATACACTCCTACTATCCTGCTAGGTAGGAGTTGGGTAATGAAATTATGTCATCAAAACACAGGGTAAATCAACTAAGGGAAGCTTCTATGAGGAAATAAAAACACACCTCAATCATATTTATGTGTAATTTAAACACTAGAATATATCATGAAGACTTGGTCAAAGGTAAATCAACACGAGATGAAGAGAAGTTGCATTCTTATAACTCTGTTAAGGTACAATTCAAAAAATCTAATGGAGAAGAGATTTATGATATCAAGTTTCTAGGGAAAGTAGAGGTGGTTTCCAGTGATGATCAATTCAACAACGCTATTAATTCACCTGCTTGGTAATGCATTCCTATGATACCTTTCTGCTATATCTTCTTATTGTCCCATTTTAAAGTTTCATGTTGGTTCATAGCACAAGATGAAAAAATCCTCAAATAACTTGCTTTATATGTGTATGTATATGTAGGCCTTATATATGTACGAATATGCATAATATGATCACAGCATGGAAGTCACATCACACTAGCATGTAGCACAAAAGGAGACATGAATTAAGCATAAAAAGGAAAACAAGTCGAGTCAAAGCTTTCGAAGATGCTTGCCTATATGTCTAATGCAGTGTTAACAAAGAAAGGAAAATTTAGAGGATGATGAAAAAAACTATCTCGTGTAATTTTTCATAGAATGTTCGTTCAATATAGAAAACAGTGAACGATCCGAGCAAGAGGAACAATTGGAAGAATATGGTCATATCTTGGAAGTGACATCACACCAGTGTGTGGCACAAAAGGAGGCATGACTTCAACATAAAAAAGGGATAAAAAGGCATCAAAAAGTACAAGGCTTGGAATTTTTACCAACTAAACTCAAGGGATTTTAAGGAACCCTTTGGGGTCAATTTATTTTTCAAGATTAAGTTGCCACACTATTGGACTCACTGCACCTTTTGTAAAATCAAGTCTCTCTTATTGTATTTATATTTCAATGTTTCACAACTCCATTCTTGTTGTTCAATTATGCATCTTCTGAGGAAAATTTTTCTGTATTTATAGTCACTTGATAGCTGATTTGTGGTACAAGTTCCCTTCTATGATTCAAAATTTCATATAAGATCCAAAACATTCCAATGTAGTCCCTCATATCTAGTATAATTATGCACTTATGAGATAATTACTTGTATAATCATCTGAGCATGAATAAATAATTCCAAGAAAAGATCAATCTACGTTATTTATTGTCATTGTGCTATGAAATGAATTATTTACCTCACCTTGAATATTGCGGGAGAAGCTCTACAAACGTCTCAATGAAGTTAGCTTTTTGGATCCATTTTCTAATTCCCAACATGTTATTTATTCTATCATTAAATGACTAAAAACCTCCACACCTCTTGGGTGTCTATGATATTTGTGTTTATCTTCAAATACTAGTCATTGGCATTTTCTCATTATTATTTGAACTTATATGTCCTCCTTTAAACTTCCTCTGCAATTTTCATGGTATAAAATATGTTTCTGCATAATGTTGTAAAGGTGACCAACGAATAAGGCCTTGATCTTAAGATCTGAATATGAAAGTTTATTCCTAGCTTCATTTCATCCAACATCATTTATCTTGCAATCAACCATTTCTATAAAGATATTGTTGAAGTTGCACCAGGCTCATAACATAATTTTATACAAAAAAGTTAGTGTTGGTTAGGATTTTTTTTTTAACTGCCGCAACAACCTGTATGTAGGTTATCTCAAAATTTGAATGAAACAAAACCATTAAAATATGATCTCAATGTAGACGAGTATGAAAATCATATGGTCACAATCTGCACAATAGTAAGACAATAGGAACTTCAACTGTTTTAAAAGTGACAAGTTTCCTCTGGAACTATGTGCACAATCACTATTTCCAAATCCCCTCCAATCACTCATTCCATATCCCATCCCTTCGTCTATAAGAAAAATTGTCAACAATTCCCTTACCTTCTTGAAATGAGCTCACATTGTCCTGCTAACTTGTTATATAAATACACTTATTTTATTCAAAGATAAAAAATACCCGAACAAATTATTGATGTACCTTTGCACCTTTTGGTGCAAATGCTAGTTTATTCTAATTTTATATATGTTTGGGGTAGAATGAAGTTTGTAGGTAGATTACAAGTAGGAAAAAATTTATGGATGGAAAATTATCTTGAATTTTAAAATTATTGGCAAATATCAGTAGTCCCTAATATGAAAACTATAAAATGTTTACTGATGTATTTGTAAAATTCTTCAAATTTATAATGATTATATCTATATATATATATATATATATATATATATATATATATATATATATATATATATATTTATATAACGTTGGCGATATTTAGGGTAAAATAAGTTTATATTGTAAAATTTCAGTGAATCATTTTTATCAAATATGGAAATGGGCGAATATTTCTTTTGTAAAAATCATCTAAAATTAGCCCACCTACGAATATTAGCCCTTAAAATTTTTCATGATTACAAGGATTCAATTTCTTAAGAAGTAAGATGTTAAAGACTCCTCAGGGAAGGCGTGGGGTTGGTGAGGGTTATTTATAATCTCAGGGGAACCAAATAGTATAATTATATATGGAGTTTAGGTGTAATCACTAATAAAGTTGTGACATAAGTATATGATTCTTCTTTTCTATTAAAATATGCATGCAAATGGAATTATTACTTAGGAGATAATTACAATGATTCATCGGAGCAAGCAATAATCACATAGCAGTACGGAGAGAGCGGGAGAAACGCGGCGGCTAGGGTTCCTCAGCAAGTGGAGTTCGATTTGTATGGAGAGGGGCAGGGGAGGGAGCTCGGATCCCTCCTACAAAGATGCAGTAGCCAGCGGAAGTAAGGGACCAACTGGAAACAGTAAAAGCGATATGAACTACAGAATTAGGGAAAATGAAAAGGAAACAGATGGGACCAGAACAGAAGAAAACAACAGCACGAAGGACAAAGAGGAAGTAGACAAAAGTCTAGGTTCAAGAGACAAAAAACTAAAAGGACTTTGCAAACCAAAAGCAGAAATCACTCCCCGAGTAATATTAAATGATCCTACTCTGCAGGAACACAGGGAACATATGGGAACCTACGCCATCATCTGTAAATTCATGGGACTATGGCCCACTGAAAAAGCTTTATAGACGTGGATCAAGTATCATTGGAAGCCCAAATGAAGCATCGACCTACATCTTGGTTCGAAAGGATTTTTCACAGTAGTGTTCTCCAACATCGAAGATAAAGACAGAATATTCGAAGGAGGACCCAATTTTTTTACTGCAGCAATTCTCTACATGAGACCTTGGAAAATGAACTTTGTCCCAGAGAGGGAGAATTTCTCTTCGGTCCCTGTGTGGGTAAGGCTCTACTCTCTACCTCTTGATTATTGGAAAACTAAATCGTTGGCTGCCATTGGTAATAAACTAGGACGCTATGTCAAAGCTTTTGAAGCCCCAAGAAGCGGAAAATATACCTCCTTTGCTAGAATCTGTGTGGAAATGGATCTATCAGGAGCACTTCCGGACAAAGTTATCTTGGAAGTTTTGGATGAGGAGTGGGTGCAGGCGGTAGACTATGAGCATATACCCTTCAGATGCTGAAGATGCCATGAACATGGGCATTTTCTAAGAGATTGCCCTCTCAGCAAAGAAGATAACAAGGAAAAACTCAATACAACGAAGGACACTAAAAGCTTTCAAAAATTGGCCAGTAAAGGAAGGGGAGGAAAAAAGGGATAAAAACAACAACATACTGAGGGGCAAAAAGGCAGTCAGAATAATTTTAAAGTGCTAGAAGAGCCTGAAGAAATCACAAGAGAAAATCAAGATCCAGAGGAAGATGCTAAAGAAAAAGAAAAGAAAGAGGACATAAAACACTCTCCGGCCATTGACTCTCTAAAAGAAGCAATGAGAAGTGAAATAGAAATTGAAATGGACCAGGAAATGACTCAAAGTGAAACAGATCTATAAGAGCATGAACTACAAGAAATCCTCGACAAGGAAAACTTGGATCTGGAAGGATTCCTGATGCAAGGAACCAAAGGAGGAATAGATTCTCTGCCCCAAGAAGAATGCAACAGAATACAACAGTTGTTTTTATGGAAAACTCAGGAACAAGGATAGGAGAATGGTAAGAACATCCACAAATAGGAGCACAGAGGGGTGAAAACAATGAAATTAAATCCAGGATTAGCCACCAAAAATCCAAGAAAGAAGAGAGGCAAAAAAAAGAAAAATGAGCTCCTGATGGAGTGTGGAAAGCTAATGATAGATTCAGGTAAGATGAAAGATCTAACTAGTTACTCCTTTACAAATCTTTAACTATGAAGTTCATATCATGGAATATTAGAGGTCTAGGTAGTAAAAGAAAACAGAGAATGCTAAGTAACAGAATGAAACTAGCAATGCCGGACATAATCTTCATTCAAGAAACATAATTCTCCATTCAGAAAATAAAACAAATCCATAACAAATGGCTTAGTAAATTTGAGTTTCTAGAAGTTAAAGCATAAAACACAGCGAGGGGAATTCTTACTCTTTGGAACCCCCAAAAAGTCATCATTGTAGATGCAGAGGCAACGAGAAATTACTTATCAGATATCATTCAGCCAATGGGGATGTCTGATACCTTCCTGGTTATGAATTTCTATGGTACTCAGAGAATAGATGAGAAGCTTAGATTTTTGAACTCCCTTGTAGATCTCAGAAGAAGTCATAAAGAAATCCCTTGGGTCATTGGAGGAGACTTTAATATGATTAAATCTCTTTAAGAAAAAAAATGAGGCACTGGAATCCTCAGTAGAGATTCAGTAGGATTCAATTCTTTCACAGAAGGCATGAAGATGGTTGACTCTGAAATGCATTAACGGTCTTTTTACTTGGAATAACAAAAGAGGAGGTAATGCTCAAGTTGCCTCTAAGTTAGATAGATTTTTGATCTCCGAGAAGTTGATGCTCACAAATTCAAAAATATCTGCAAGTGTTATCCCATTTGGTGGCTCTAATCACTGGCCGATTCAATTAGAAATCAAGGGATTGATGCTCCCAAGAATAGACCTTTCAGATTTGAAAATATCTGGCTCTCCCACCCAGATTTTATCAGCAACATTGAGGAATGGTGGTCCGAAGATCTATAGATTCAAGGCTCCAAAATGTTCCTCCTCCATAAAAGGCTAAAGCATATAATTATCAAACTCAAAGAATGAAACAAGAAGGATTTTGGTAACATTTTGCAAACAAAAAACCAGTAGAGATCAAAATGCAGGAACTAAACCAAGCAGTGATCGCAGAAGGTTTTGATAAATCCAAAAGTGAGAAAGTTGAAAAACTCAACCTTGATTGGGAGAATTTATGCAAACAAGAGGAAATATTTGGAGACAAAAGTCCAGAGTTCAATGGCTCAAAGAAGGTGAACGAAACACTAGATTTTTCCACCGTTCCACCATAGCCAATAGAATGCATAATAGAATCTCGTCAATATTGAATGAAGATGGGGAGCTTCAGACCACTCACAAGAATATCGATGCTGTGATGGTTCAACATTTCAGAGGTATCACAAATGAAAATAATCTAGACAAAGACCAACACATAAAGGAAATTATATAGAATATTCCCAGGATGGTGTCTAGAGAAGATAAATTTAACCTGAACAAACCAGTAACCAAAGCAGAACTTAGTACAGTGATCAAAGAGATGCAGAATGGAAAAGCTCTAGGTCCATATGGTTTAAATGTGGACTTTTTCAAAGCCTGTTGGAATGTTGTCAAACATGATATTTTGGATGTGGTTGAGGAATCCAGAAGAAGCAGATCCATTCTGAAAACCATCAACACCTCTTTCATCTCCCTGATCCCCAAACATGACTCAGCCCTGACTCTTGATAAGTTCAGACCCATTGCTTTATGCAATGTTGTTTACAAAATCATTTCTAATATCCTGGCCAACAGACTCAAACCTCTTCTGCCTTTTTTGATTTCTGGGGAACAGTCTGGTTATGTGGAAGGAAGGCAAATCCTGGATAATATTATTCAGGCCCACGAGGTTGTTCACTCTCTCACCAGAAAAAGGCAGGCTGGTATGATCATGCAATTAGACATTGCAAAAGCGTATGACAAGATGAACTGGATTTACATAAAAAAGGTCCTTTTCATGTTTGGATTTGATCATGATTGGATCAGATGGGTTATGGCTATGGTCACTTCACCCAGCTTTTCTATTCTAGTGAAGGGCGTGCCCTCGGAGATCTTCACTCCTTCCAGAGGCCTCAGGCAGGGAGACCCACTCTCTCCCTTTCTTTTCATCCTCATGATGGAAGTATTGGGCCGAACGATTAAAACTGCTAAAGTTTTAGGAAAGATCAAGGGCCTTCAATTAATGGAGAACGACCAAGCCTTGACTCATCAACAATTTGTGGATGACACCATGCTGCAGGGTATCCCCACAGTCAAGGAAGCTACAACATACAAAAAAATCTTAAACGATTTTGCCTTGGCTTCAGGTATGGAAGTCAATCTCTCCAAATCAAATTTTTTTTCTTTAACACTAACATTGCTATTCAAAGGAACATCTGTATAATTCTGGGCTTCCAAAGGAAGGTCCTCCATTCAAAGTATTTAGGAATCCCCCTTACGGATAAACCAATGCGCAAGAGTATCTGGGAACTGGTGCTCAACAAGATGCAAGACAAGATCAAAAGATAGACTTTTAGAGCGTTGAACCTCGCTGAGAGATTGATTTTGACGAAGGCAGTTCTTCAATCCGTCCCTATTTTCTTTCTATCAACCCTACTAGCTCCCAAAGGGGTTTTACAGCAACTCATGAACATTCAGAGAGACTTTCTTTGGGGCAAGGAGGAGACAAAAAAGAAATGGGCCCTCATTTCTTGGGATAAAATCTATAAACCCAAAAGTCATGGAGGCCTAGGCCTAGATGATCAGGAGATTCTAAGTAATGTTTTAGAAGCCAAACTCTAGTGGAGATGGGTTAAAGAACTAGGGGCGCAATGGGCTAAAACCTAGAAAGAAAAATATGCCAGCTCCTGGCAAACAAGTGATCTCATTAGAATGTTAGGGAACATAAAAGGCTCTCACATCTAGAATAATGCCTGGGATAACAAAAGCCTAGTTCAGAACAACAACTTCTGGGAAATCAGAGTAGGAGAACAAGCTCTCTTCTAGGAAGATATATGGCAACAAGAACCAATGTTGTTAATGGAGGACTTTATGAGCATCAAGCAAGAAACTGATTCCCAAGGACTAATAAAAGTCAGGGATTTTTGGAATCTTCCTCATGACACTGAGAAATGGAGAAGCTGGAGGAAAATAGAATGCAGAGGGGATGGCCCCACAAAGGAAAAAACAGAAGAACTCATGAAAATTTTAGAACAGAGGAAGATCTTGGTCACAGATGGGCAGGATCAGTTAAGATGGGGACAAAACATAGAAGGAATCTTTAATATCCATGAAGCAAAAAGAATTACCCTTAACCTAGATCCCTGTGTTGCGGCTAAGTCCTGGTAAAAACTTTGGAGCCACCAAGGATGGATGAAGATCAAACTGTTTATGTGGTTAGTTCATCACAAGAAAATATTAACTTGGGAAAAAATTCAGAAGAGGGGGGTTATGGGGTCCTCTGCATTCCCATTATGTAAGGCTCAAGAGGAAACAATGGAGCATATTCTAAACACTTGTACCTATATCAGCAGGTTGTGGGATTCTTTCAACATCATTTTTCAATAGACAGACAGAGAAAAAGGTAGCATCATTAATACCTTGAACAAGTGGAGAAAAAACCTTTTAGAGAATGAGACCCTTAATTTGGCCTGGATCTTAACACCAAGCTTCATTATCTGGAATGTTTGGAAGGAAAGGAATAAAAGAATTTTCAAGGATGAAAAAACTATTGCCCTTTGCCTGATGGAATTAATCTTAAAGAAGATTAAGGAGACCGTCTCCACCACCATGCACAGTTACCCCTCGAATCCTCCCACTGCGCTCGAATTGAGAACTCTCAAGCAGCTGGGAATTCATGAGATCATCCTCTAGGGTCTTAGCAAAAAAGTAAGAGTGTTGGAAAGGGAAAAGGAATTCTAGCATCCTCCATCAAAAGGTTATCTAAAATGCAACATTGATGGGGCTTCAAAAAGCAACCCTGGGAAAGCAGGTTATGGAGGTGTGTTAAGAGATGAAGAAGGAAAAATAATTTTCACTTTCCACTACCATTTAGGCAAAGACACTAACAACATGGCTGAATTAATGGCGTTGGAACAATGTCTGGAGCTGCTTAAACTCAATCACATCTCCAATGTTCTCATAGGAGCAGACCCCAAGATTTCTATACATGCAGTTAAGAAAATCAGCAATGGGACAACGCCTGAAAGGGTCTCAAAACAATGGAGACTTATACAAGTGTACCAGAGAATCCATAAACATCTCCAATGCCTTCGAACTGTTAGCTTCTATCATATTCGGAGGTAGGCCAATAAACTTGCAGATCTATTGGCCAACCAAGGAGTGATTAATTCTGAGTGCAGAATAGACATGAAATGGCAGGAGAGGCCTCCTAGTAGGCGTAAAGCTATCTGCAAGGCTCAAGCCACAGAGGACAAGGAAATTTATGATTATTGGGCTCACGGGGTAGGAAGTGATTAAGTGAAGATAGTGAGATGGATATCACAGCTCTTCAGGGTGAGCGTAATGGTAATCACAATTCCTTCTTTAAGGGAGTGTTCCTCTTCCTTTCTAGGTTCCAGGTTCAGGCATGGAGAAACAGTAAGCACGGGAGGAATCCCGATTCCCCCGGTAGTAGGGATATTCTGTTTTCTGGGGTCTGTAGGGATAAACCGCTTCACTGGCAGTTTTCATCTGATCGCACCACTTTCACACGGAAAGCGGTATTTGCTTTTTCGGAGCAATCCGAATCAAATTCCTGCACGTGGCAGGGACATGGTTTGGGAAACCACCCTTCCCCGCTCACTATTGCGGGGTCTTCTTGTTCAACGTGAAATAATTCTCCACCGTAGGATTCAACAGATGTTAATCAACGGTCTAGTTTTTGTGTGCAACTTGGAGGTTTGCTTCTGCTGTACTTTGGAGGTGTTGTCAGAGCGTTGTCAACCTCGGCCATCGGTTTGATTGTGGAATGAATGGCCTAGATTGATGGGCTCTTCCGCCAGGTTATTTGTTTTTCCATTTTTCGCTAAATGGCTTGCCCTAAGGGCTCTCTTCTAAGTTTTTTTTGTCTCCTTGGCGTCGGGGAGATATTTGTTTATATTGTAAACTATTTTTCCAAATATTGCAATAGAAGGATCGACATTTTCCTTAGCAAAAAAAATTACAATGATTCATCACTTTGTAGTTCTTTAAGAGAGTAGACTACTAGGGTTCAAAATAACTATAGTGGAGATTTATTATTACTGATAGATTACATACATATATTTTGTAACACCCTACTCACACATTTACCCAAGTTAACAGGTCTGCTGGGGTAAACATGTGATGAGACGATAATATTATATGATTCAGCTCCCCATGTACAATTAAGGAAGGGGAACCAACAAAACAAAACCAAACTAATCTTCCACATGTGACAAAACCCCCATGAGCCAACCAAACTTTCCAGGTGACCAACCTTCGAGGCAAATTAAGATTTTATTGACCTAGAGCCTTAGTCGCTCCCATGACATGGGCATGCTTGCGACTATGACCTCCAGTCACTCTCAAAACGAGGGCATGTAAGCGACTGAAGTCTTTTTCAGCTAGTTTTGATCATGTGACCTTGAATTCTATGCCAATTTTTTAGGGCCGGGACTTAGGATTCTTCCTAGAACTCCATGAAACCTTCAGGAATGAAAAGTAACATTGAAATAATGATACTAAAGCAAATACTTGAACAAAGAATTTATTGGACCCCTATTATCCATCATAGGAATTTCATTAAACATGTCACAAATATGCATTCTACAGGTCATAACAACAAATCTAAGCATAGGGATCTCATACTTATATGAGAATCACTAAGAAGCATTGATGACTTATCACATTAGCTTCATTATCATCTATTAGTTCCTATATTAATTGTTCATTCATTTACAAATCAAAACATGATGAGAGCCATACATCATCATTGTCATAAAACATACTCATAAACAACATAAATAACAAGGATACAACAACCATAAATGCCACACATGAACCAGTACATTTAGAAATGAAATAACAAGGAGAAGGAACTATTATTAATGAATGCATAAGCAAACCAAATTTGGGACTTCCATGAACCACTCGACCATAGATTAGCTGAACCAAATATTTCTTTCAGCCAATCATCCTCGTGCCATATTCCAAGCATGAATATGGGACTCATAATCAAAATCAACCAAGGCTTCCTGAGGCTAAACCACCTCACCATCATCAATAAAACTAGGCTTTACCATAATCCCCATCGGATCACTAAGCCCTAAACAAGCATGGATGCCATCAACTTTCTCCACCCACACTGTGAGGAATTTCACTGTCTCCTAGTCTCTAGGATTTATCGCAATCCACACCAGATAACTAGGCCTAACATATATTCCACCATCCAATATTTATCGTATATCTTGTCATTCATTTGGCAAGGATTCCTAGGCCTAATTGAGTGCACCCACCTCTAGGCTTTACTGTATACCTTGCCATTCACTGGTTGAGAATTCCTAGGCCCATCGAGGTAACACAAAATCTGGCTTTACTACAATGCACAAACCAGTTCAGGGGTTACTAGGGCAAGGCTTTATCGCAATATGAAGTCCAAATCAGATATCACTAGACCATGTTTTCTTTCTTTTAGAGACCACCTCACTTAGTTTTGAATCCATCTGACAATTTAGCTCAACCAAAAACATGATATCCCATCACACCATGCCTATCCAGAAATGCTGAGGAAAGGCTATAAAAACTGTCACACCTGGAAAAACCCATGCCAATGACATAGCAAGAGAAACAAGAATGCACATGCATAACCATGCATGCCAAAACTAGCAGGGAAATCACACATGTAAATTGATACTTGCAAGTAATCTCATTGTAGCTACTTGAACTTTCTCTTCCTTGCTTGATCCTTGTTTTCCTTTGCCTTCTTTGCTCTTATTGATCCAATGCTGAAGTGATCCAAGAAAAATCTAAGTGTCCAAGAGTGTGTGAGAGAGAGAATAGAATGAGAGCTCCAAAACTGAACTAAGAAAAGGTACCAACTGATCCTCCTAAGCCTTTTTATTAATGAGGCTTCTATTTTGTTTCAATTTTCCATTATTTTCCTTCATTTTCCTCCTCACATTCGACATGTGACCTTTCACCTTCCTTTTCTCCTAATTTCCATTATTTTCATAAATAAAAGTCCAATTAATTCCTCATTCCTTTTCAAAGCCTTTAACATTGCCTTTGCCAATTTCATTAGCCATAATAAACCAAATGAACACACATACTAGGATGTCTTTCCCAACATTTATCTTCTAAGAATTGTCGCATAACTGTGGTTATTGTTTTGCATTTAATAACTTTTGTTTACATGAAATTTTCACCAAGGTTGTTACATAACCCTCCCCCTTGGGGGAGCACTGTACTTAGTGTTCAGTGACACCTAACCAACAAACTGCTGAAAGCAAAACATAGTTCCCATGGATCTTTATAAATTAGATCAATGCAATATTTACAATGATTAACCTGCTGAGAAAAAAATCAACATGACACCATAACAACATGACAACCATAATAACATGACACCCATATCTCTTATTGGAGCTTTATAACACACCTCAGGGCGGTATTCACATCCATATACATACATACATATACCAAAACATCACACTAAAACATATGCAAAAAACTTTCATTCAACCAATGAATAAGGAAGGATACATATCCCACATTTGATCCGCCATCTCCCATGTAGTTTCATTAGGCCCAAAGTGCTTCCACTACACATTAACCTACTTGATTGCTCAGTTTTGGAGCATGAGAATCTCTCTTTGCAATATACACTAAGGTTCTGGCTGGAATTGTCCATTTGGCTCCACCTGTAATACAAACCAGTCAATCACATGATCAACATCTTTAACATAATTCTTAAGTAATGACACATGGAAAACATCATGGAATTTCATTGTCAGAGGTAATGCAAGTCGATAGGCTACTAGTCCAATCTTTTCAAGAATCTTGAGAGCTCCACAAACGGAGGTGCCAACTTGCCACACGATCCAATACACAAGGATATCTTCTTGGGCTTGATGCGTAAATACACTTGTTCCCCAACTTGGAGATCCTTACACAACCTATTCTGATATGCCTAACTCTTCTTCTTGTCCTATGCTTCCTTTATATTCTTCTTGATAACTTCAATTTCATGTTCCATTTCTTCCAGCATATCCGGTCCAATCACCAGCATATCCTCCAATATCCTATTGACCCTATTTATCTGTCCATGTGTCTATGGATGATAGGTTTTTATGAAGGACAACTCAGTACCCAAACCTCCAAATAAGTCCTTCTAGACTCTAGAAGTGAACTTAGCATCCCTGTTTGACACAATATTCTTCAGAACACTATGCCATCTCGCTACATATCTGATGAATACCTGTGCTATGTCACTAGCTGAATGAGTAGACTTCATTGGAATGAAGTGCGCTACCTTTGTCAACTTGTCCACCACAACTGTGATGGAATCATGCTATCTATATGTCGTCGGAAAACCTGTGATGAAATCCATGGAAATGAGCTCCCATTTCCACTCTAGAATCACAATCATGTGTAGTAGTCCACCTATTTTCTTACACTCTACCTTTATCTGCAGACAATCGAAGCATTTAGCCACAAACTCTACCACATCCTTCTTAAGATTCGGCCAATAATAAAACTTCTTCACCACTGTTAATGTTTTTTGATATCCTCGATGACCTAAATATGGTTTCGAATGAAACTCTCTCAATATAGTCTTCTTGAGCTCACTACTGCCTAGCACATATATTCTATCCCTAAATCTAATCAGGCCATCTTCTATGAGATGATAGTCCACATCTTGATCACCTATACCCTGTTGTAACCTATGCATAAGCTCCATGTAGCTGTCATCATGTTGACATACCTGTAAGATCTGATCCTGTAATTTTGTCCTATAAGAATTCATAGTTGCTATATGACTCACCTTTATCCACTTGCTAAGAGCATCTACAATCTTGTTCTATTTACCCTTGATGTACCTGATCTCAAAGTCAAACTCACTGATCATGGCCCACCATCTAGCTTTCCTGGCATTCGAGTTCGATTGATCAAACAAGTATCTCAACCCACCATGATCACTCATTAATATAAAACTCTTTCCAAGAAGATAATGCCACCACATATTCAACACATGAATGATAATTCCTAGCTCAAGATCATGTGTTATATGAACATGCCCATGCTCATTCAACTTCCGTGACTCATATCACACTACATGTCCTTCCTGCATAATGAATCCACCAAGTTGTCTCTTGCAAGAATCTATTCATACCACAAATTCTTTGTTTGGATCTGCAATCTTTAATAGTGGAGCATTTGTCAACAACTACTTCAATTTCTGAAAATTAGTTGCACATTCCTTTGTCAATTCAAATTTCTTACCTTTCCTTTGCAATGACGTAATAGGATATGCTATGCGAGAGAAGTTCCTAATGAATATCCTATAGTAACCTACTAACCCCATGAATTATCTTACCTCATCCACATTTCTACGAGCTTCCCATTCCATGATATATCTTATCTTCTCTGGATCTGCTACTATACCATCCTTGGAAACAACATATCCTAAGTAATGTACCTCTGTCTGAAAGAAACTACATTTGCTAAGCTTGGGATACAACTGATGCTCTCTTAACAATCTCAGCACTGTTTCTAAATGCTAAACATGCTCTTACTCATTCTAGAATATATCAAGACGTCATCAATGAATACAATAACAAACTTGTCCAAATAAGGACGCAACACACTATTTATCAAGAAAATAAAGATAGTTGGAGCATTAGGTAAACTAAATGGAACTACAACAAACTCATAATGCCCATACTTGGTCTAGAAGATTGTCTTGTATATGTTCTCTTCCTTAATGCATCCCTGATGATATCCTGATCTCAGATCAATCTCCGAGAACACTACTGCTCCCTTTAATTGATCGAACAAGTCATCAATCCTCAACAATAGATACATGTTCTTGATGGTTACCTTGTTCAACTACCTATAATCAATGCATAACCTAAGAGTACCATCCTTCTTCTTCATAAACATTATCAATGCACCCCAAGGTGATACACTTGGCCTAATGTGTCCCTTGTCAAGCCTTTCCTTCAATTATAACTTCAACTCTACTAAATCTAGAGTGCTCATTCTGTATGATGCCTTTGATGCTGGTGTTGCCCCTGGTACCAACTAAATAGAAAATTCTACTTCCCTGTGAGGGAACAACTTTGAAATCTCTACTGAAAACACATCCTAAAACTGCTGCAAGATTGGGTACCTTCTCAATACCTTTGCATCCCCAACATCCTTTCCTTTGTCACAAGAAATATGTGTTGGAAATAACACTGAGAAGGGGGTGGGGGGGGTGAATCAGTATTTAAAATTCAATAATTTTTCATTTCCCAATTAGATTTATATACGCTACTTCAGTGAAGTGAAATTGCGTGTGTATGCAATTGTGATTAAAGAAACCAACGTATACCCAAAGAACTTATGATTTAGTTAATTCATAATGTGTTGATATTTCATCAGTGGATCAATAATTTATTATACAATAACTATGTGCAGTAATAACATAATAAACCATCACACATAAACAACACACATGAACACCAAGATTTAAGCTAGAAACCCAACGCAGGAGAAAAATCACCTGTTGTTGTCATTTCTGTCTTCTTTTTAATATAAAGAAAATCTGTTTACAATCTTGTACTGGTGAAGACTCATACCACTATCAAGGCACCCACGTACAGAAGGCTACAACCTTCTCTCATTCTAGAACTTCTTCTGAAAGGGAGCTACAACCCCCTAGCTCTTGTACTAACCAATATGTTTACTAGTATGTAGGTGCTGGCCTACAGAAGGCTACCACCTTCTTTCTTCCTCCAGGGACCATGTTTCATAAATTTTCAGATTGGATGCTCCTGGTACAAAACAACAAATATGAAGGCCTTGTTTCATCAAATTTTCACACCAAACCCATTAAAAACTTTGAAGCTCAAACTCTATAACGATAACTGCATCAACCAATAATCAATCAATCTAAACAGTCAAATCATTATCACCAGAACACTGTGTTGAACCCATAAATCTACATCGTCATTCAGAACCAATTGCAACCTCAAAAATCATAAATCAGAATGCATATGCTACTTTAATGAACCCAACCTGCATGTATATGCTACTTCCTTTACTCAAACCTGCGTATACCTCCAAAACTACTGAAACATAAAACTTCTTAATCAAATTTGTACCAACCAGTAATATTTTGAACATCTACTGTCAAATTACAAAGATCTAGACAGTCAGTAGAAAAGATCACTCTTCTCACTTAGTCAATCAATCAATAAGACTCAATCTCCTTATGCATTCAGTTCTACTTTCAAATCTAAGAAGGCATCATTGACAGTCAACAGTAAACCAACAACACTAATCAGATACATTAGTCATTTTTGAATAACAATTTTTTCTTTTGTATACGCTGCTTGGAAGCTTCGAACCAGCATGTATAAGTTCCTTCACCAAGGCAAACCAACGTATATATCTACAAATACTAACTTACAACTTCACTGCTATTCCAAATTTCAGACATGCTCAAATCATGATATTTAAAGAATAAAACATGTGTAAGCAATCAGATCTAGCCCAACCAATATCGGATCATTCAATGACAAGTCATTTTAGGTCTCATGATCCCGATCCAACATTGAATTCAAGGTGCACACAATATTTCAGATTATATCATAATCATAACCCCTACAACATAAAATGTACTTCAGATAGAAGTTTTCCTAATAAATCCTTTCACTTTCACACTTGACCCTTTGATCTTCTCCTCTTTATATAGTTTTTGGTCTTCCTCAATACCTTGGACCAAAACAACACTTAGAACCTATGGTATTCTTGGACGGGATCAAATAGTCGTTACTCCACTCAATATTGTGGGCTAATACCATGGTATTGACCCTTGGTATTATTTAATTGTGAATTTCCTTGATTTTCCAACACATACACGCTTTTTCTCTTGTGAAAGTGCATGCATACGTATTTTCTCTTTTTGTTTTGTTAACCCACGTGTATACACTACTTTATCAAAGTGAAGCTACTTTACAACTTAAACTACCTTACAACATCATTTTCCTTCAACTTCTTGATTCTAATTAGTAGACCTTTGTTCCAACTACCTGTTCTTCTGTACCAATGCCTTGTTACCTCTGAATTGACCTGTGAGTGAGTTGCCATCAAGGACAACACTTGTATCATAATGCCAACGATCTCCCCTTTGGACTTGATGGAAACCATATGGGTGTTGATTGCTTCAAGCGGTTGAACTTGTTAGAGATATCAAGCAACACCAAAAAACTCTCTCCCCCTTTTTCTTCAAGGGCACAGGGCAGGCCAAGATGTTCTCCCCCTTTGAGATACACTATGTTGTCCATGCTCCCCCTGAGTACATGCAGGGTCTGCAGTAATGACTCATACATACATCAATCACCAATGACTCATACATACATCAATCACCCAACTAGGTGTGAATATGCCAATTGTTTAGACATGAGTGAAATATAACAATTATTACATCATCCTTCCCATACATAGTGGGGATACAAATTACATCATATGTCCAATAGGACTCAAAAATTAGGCTATGATAGAAGGAGACATATTACACCCTAGATCTTTACATGACATAAGCGATAATGAATATCTGAAACCATAGCTGAAATTAGCAACTATAATTCCAACAAAGCAGAATGTCTGTGAATGCTAATGCTCCCCCTGAACCTATGCTACCTGTGCATTGTCAACAAATTATTCATCAAGGCATCTTCATCAGTCAAATAAAAATCAATGAACAAATAATATTGGCAAACTGTAATTATCAATATCAAACCGATCACCCATGACAGAGTCTAACCCACTTTTTTCTATCAAAAAAACATATACGTGGCTACAGCCATAGAAACTCACGTATATACGCAACTCTCCTTCATGAAAATCGTGTATAGGAACCTTCTTCTGGAAACTAGATTTAATAATAAGATGATGTAGAAACTACTCCCAACTTCTGTCTGAGATATTCAAATGTTTCTCTGGGAAGTTGTTCTGTAAATATATCAGCAACCTATTCTTTGGAGGGAACATACTCTAATTTAACCTTTTGTTCAAGCACTTGTTCTCATAGAAAATGGTACTTAATGGGTATGTGCTTGGTCTTGGAGTGCATGACTAGATTTTTTGAAATACTGATGGTAGTTGTATTATCACATAAAATGGAGATGGGTGGAGAACATGTGATTTGAATGTCTTGTAGTGTTTGCATCATCAAGATTAGTTGTGTGCAGCAAGATGCAACAACCACATATTCCACTTCAGCTGTACATAAGGAAATCGAACTTTGTTTCTTGTTGAACCAAGATACTAACCATGATCCCATATAGAATGCACCTCCACTAGTGCTTTTTCGATCATCAACATTTCCTGCCCAATCCACATCTGTATATGCATGAAGAGTTAGATCTGTATGTTTAGGATACCATAGATCAAAGTCTTGAGTTCCTTGAAGATATTTGAATAGTCTTTTTACAGCCTGAAGATGTGATTCCTTTGGATTTGCTTTGAACCTCCTAACAATTCCTACTGCATGCATGATATCAGGTCTGGTACCTATTAGATAAAGCAGACTTCCAATCATAGATATGTATGCTAGTTGATTCACAGTAGGTGATTCATCATTAGATATGAGACTACATCATATTTCCATTGGAGTACACACTGGTTTAGAATATTCCATTCCATATTTCTTCAGAATCTGCTTGAGATATTTGTTTTGTGAAATAAAAATACCATATTTTTTTTGTTGTACTTGTAGACCAAGAAAATAAGTTAGTTCACCAAGTAAGGACATTTCAAAATCTTGCTACATAACCGAAGCAAAGTTATGACTCATAGAATATTCATTGCTACCAAAGATGATATCATCAACAAAAACAACAACAATTAGAAGTTTATCATTCTCAATCTTGGTGAATAAGTTGTTGTCTGCATATCCTTTTGTGAACCCTTGTTGATGTAGATATTTGTCAAGGCAATAATACCAAGCCCTTGGAGCTTCGTTCAGTCCATAAATAGTATTTTCGAGCTTGCATACAAGCTTTGCATGATTTTCTAGAATGAATCCTTCTGGATGTTCAAGATAAACTTCTTCTTCTAACTCTCCATTAAGAAATGCAGATTTTACATCCATTTGATACACTTTGAATTTCCGAAAACTTGAAAGAGCAAGAAACATTCTTATGGATTCAAGTCTGGCAACAGGTGCAAATGTTTCTTCAAAGTCTATACCTTCTTGTTGAGCATACCCTTTAGAGACAAGTATTGCTTTGTTTCTAATAACCTCTCCATTTTCATTCAATTTATTCTTGAATATCCATTTTGTTCCTATAATGTTTTTATCAAGAGGTCTAGGAGCTAGTTCCCAAGTATCATTCTTTTCAATTTGGTGAAGTTCTTCGTTCATTGCCTTAAGCCAACATTCATCTTTGCTAGCTTCATTAACATTCTATGGTTCTATGGCAGATAGTAATGCTAGATAACTGGAAGTTCCTGTAAGAGTTCTTCTTGTCTGTACTCAAGATACTTTTTCTCCTAGAATTTGAGATTCTGGATGATTCTTTTGAACATACATGGATGGAGTCTTTTCCCAGTCAGTTGTATATTCTTTTGATGCTTCATTGGTTTCTTCCTCTATATAATTTTGATTTGATAATGGAAAGCATTCACCATCTTCTTCATCTTCATCATCCTTTGTTGACTTCATCTGTTCCATATTTATGCATGCTTGATCAATTACTACATCAATGCATTCAACAATTTTTTGAAGTCTCTTGATATAAAATTTATATCCTTTACTTCTAGATGAATAACCAAGAAGAATTCCTTCGTCTTCTCTGGGTTCAAACTTACCATGTTTTTCATCAGTATTTTTGATGAAACATTTGCTTCCAAAACCTCTAAAGTGTTTTACAGTAGGAGGCTTACCATACCAAAGTTCATATGGAGTTTGATCACTATTTACCCAAACATTAGCTTTGTTGAGAATAGTCAAAGAAGTAAATGTAGCTTCATCCCATAAGGTGGCAGGAGTTCCAGATTCATCAAGCATAGCTTGAGCCATTTGTTGAACTTTTCTGTTCATTCTTTCCACTATGCCATTTTTTTGAGGAGTTCTAGCAAAAGAGAACTGCCTTTTTATTTCATGTTGTTCACAAAAATCAAAGAATTCATCTGATATGAATTCTCCCCCTCGATCATATTTGAGACATTTGATTTTTATATCTGATTCATTTTCAACTAAATCTTTAAAGGCTTTAAACTTTTCAAATGATTCATCTTTATGCTTTAGTAGACCTATTCAACACATTCTAGAAAAATCATCAATGAATAAAATAAAGTATTCTTCTCCACGAGGCGACTTTTTCCTTATTGGTCCATACAAATCAATAAGGATGAGTTTAAGAGGCTTGCTTGCAGATCCTTATTTTTCATAGAAATGAACTCTATTTTTCTTAATGACATGACATGGTTTTCAAATGATATTATCTGGGATGCTGATATCTGGAAGATCACGAACCACCTTAAGCTTGCATGCTTTTCTTTTTGGAGAAAATCTTATATGCCCCAATCTTCTGCGCAATAACCAATTTTCATCTGTTTTTCTTAGATATCATTGTTTTTTTCTTCCTTTCAGTATGTATAGATTGCTTGCATTTCTTGTACCATTGATTACGATCTGTCTTGTATCAAGCTCACAAACCACACAACCATTTGATCAAAACACAACTTCATTTCCTTGTTCACACATTTGACTGACACTCAACAAGTTATGTTTTAAACCATCAACATACATGAAATTTCCAGCTTTAACCTTTTCTTTCAAATAAACAGAACCTTTACCTTTAATGACGGCTAATGTCTCATTTCCAAAGGAGACACTCTTTTCTATTTATAAAGCATGATATGAATGAAGTTTCTCTTTATCACTTGTCATGTGTTTAGAGCATCCGTTGTTAATGTACCACTGATTTTCTTCTCCTTTTTCAAATAGAGCAATGCCACATCTTTCTGATTGAAATTCCTTCTTTCTCCATACCTTGGAATTTGATGATGTTTCTCCTTTTGAAGTGTTGGCTGAAATTTGCTCCTGCATTTATATTCTTCATGACCAAAGTTATTACAAAGTGAACATTCAATTTCATCTTCAAGAGGAGAAAATTTATTATAAGAAATTTTCTTGATTCCTGTTACGCTCCTTTATTTCGTGCTTCTATACTCATGATAGTTTTGTAAGCAACACATTGAGCAGCCTTATGCCCAAAGTTATGGCATGAAAAGCATTGTCCATTAAAAAATTTTCTGTGATCATAGAATATTTTGGTATTGTTTACCTTTTGGTTGATGCTTCTATTGATGTTCATCCTTGGAGTAAATTGAGCATGATTTACCAGATGAGTACTTTTAGGATTTTACTGATGATTGACATATTGTTCACTGGTCTTTGTTGCATCAAGATAGCTTCTGGTGGAGGCGAACGAATTTTGTGATTGGGATGATTCTTCAGTGTATCCAAGACTGGTCTTTATAAGAGGAGAACACTGAACCTTGATGATTTCATTTAAAGTTTATGATCCTTTAGCAAATCTAAGATTAAGAGATTTTGTCTTCTCAAGTTCTTTTCTTAGACCCACAAATTCACATTCTAGTTTTTCATTGTGTTTTTCTCTTTCAGTGAGTTGATGTGTCAACGTGTCTATGATCATATTATTTTCTTCCAACCAGATTTTGAGTTTAGTGATTTCTTCCAGAAACTCTTCCTCTTCTAAGGCATCCAAAAAATCATCATTGTCATAAGCCATGAGTGGTTTATAATCTTGTTCAGTTTCATCTTCATCGCCATTAGATAATCCATTACTATCTACATGAGTATAGTAACTTCTTCTATTAACAACCTGTTATCTATTGCCTTTTGCAGATTCCTTTCCTTTTCCATGATTGTCTTTATGAGGACATTTTGCAGCATAATGGCCAACTCTACCACAAGCAAAAGCATTTGAATGGTATCTTACCTTTGAATATTCCAGAACCCCGTTGAAGTTTCTTAACAAAGTTTACCTCATCTTCTTCTTCTGAAATATATCCTGATTCATTGTGCTATTCCTTTTCTTTTCCCTTTGCTGAGTATTTGAACACAACTTTTGTCATATCTGATGGACCTCCTTTCCTCATTTCAAAGGAAGTTAGAATTCCATGAAGTTGAACAATAGTAATAGATTGAAGATCATGCTTTTCTTCTATGGACGATACTTTTGACTCAGGTTTAGAAGACAAAGATCTCAAAATTTTCTCTACTAAAGTAGCATCCTTTATCTCTTCACCCAGATTCTTCATACAATTAACAATCTCATCTACACATAAAAAGTAACTAGTAACACTTTCATCACTATGCATATTAAGAGTTTCATACTGAATTATGAGAGTTTGGAGCTTAGCACGTTTTACATGGGAGTCTACTTCGTAGCTCTGAATGATTTTGTACCATGTCTCTTTGGCTATCTTGAGCTGCATGATTTTGATGAATTATGATTCTGACAGAATTCCCAATAAAGTATTGACTGCTTTGGCATTGGTTTCATATAACTTCTTACCTCCTATATCTATAGGTATTGCTACTAAAAATTGGTATCCTCCTTCCACAATTTCCCAAACATTGGCTCCAAGCGACTAAAGATAAGCTCTAGTTCTTACTTTCCAATATACCAAGTTGTTCCCATTGAATATTGGTGGTCTGATAGGTCCCATGCCTTTGTGATTGTTCATCTTGAAAGATCTCCCTTCATGTGATCAAGCTTCTTCTGAAGAACTTGGCTATGATACCAATTGTTGGAAACAATATTGAGAGCGAGGGGGGTGAATCAATGTTTACAATTCAAGGATTTTTCATTTCGCAATCAGATTTATATACGCTACTTCAATGAAGTGAACTTATGTGTGAATACAACTGTGATTAGTGAAAGCAACGTATACCCAGAGAACTTATGATTTAGTTCATTTATCATGTGTTGGTCTTTCATTAGTGCATCAATACTTTATTATACAATAACTATGTGCAGTAATAACATAATAAACCATCACACATAAGCAACACACATGAACACCAAGATTTAAGGTGGAAACCCAATGTAGGAGAAAAACCACCTATTGTTGTTGTCTCTGTCTTCTTTTTAATATAAAGAAAATATGTTTACAATCTTGTACTGGTGCAGACTCATACCAATACCTAGGCACCCACCTAAAGAAGGCTACAACCTTATCTCATTCTCCAGCTTCTACTGAAAGGGATCTACAACCCCCTAGCTCTTGTACTAGCCGATATGTTTACTATTACATAGGTGTCGGCCTACAAAAGGCTACGACCTTCTCTCTTCCTCCAAGGACCACGTTTCATAAATTTTCAAACTGGATTCTCCTGGTACACAACAACATAATATGAAGGCCTTGTTTCATCAAATTTTCACACTAGACCCATCAGAAAATTTGAAGCTCAAACTCTATAACAATAATTGCATCAACCAATAATCAGTTAATTTGAACAGTCAGATCACTGTCACCAGAACACTATGCTAAACCCAGAAACCTGCATCATAATTTAGAACCAGCTGCAACCTCAAAAATCATAAATCAGAATGCATATGCTACTTTAATGAACCCAACCTACATTTATACGTTATTTCCTTTACCCAAACCTGCGTATACCTCCAAAACTACTGAAACATAAAACTTCTGAATCAAATTTGTACCAATCAGTAATATTCTAAACATCTACTATCAAATTACAGAGATCTAGAAAGTCAGCAACAAAGATCGCCCTTCTCACTTAATCAATCAATCAATCAGGCTCAATCTCCTTATGCATTCAATTCTACTTTCAAATCTAAGAAGACATCATTGATAGACAACATTAAACCAGCAGTAGTGATCAGATAGATCAATCATTTTTGAATAATATGATTCTCTTTTATATACGCTACTTGGAAGCTTCGAACCATCGTGTATACGTGCCTTCACCAAGGCAAACTAGCATATATATATCTGCAAATACTAACTTACAACTTCGCTGATATTCCAGATTTCAAACATACCTAGATCATGATATTTAAAGAATAAAACATGTGTAAGCAATCAGATCTAGCCCAACTAATATTTGATCATTCAATGATAAGTCATTTCAAGTCTCATGATCTTGATCCAACATTGAATTCAAGGTGCACACAATATTTCAGATTATATCATAATCATAGCCCCTGCAACATAAAATGTACTTCAGATAGAAGTATTCCTAAGAAATCCTTTCACTTGCACACTTGGCCCTTTGATCTTCTCCTCCTTATATAGTTTTTGGTCAAAGTGAACCTGAGTATATGCTGCTTTGTCAAATTGAACCTGTGTATACAACTTAAACTACCTTACAACATCATTTTCCTTCAACTTCTTGATTATGATTAGTAGACCTTTGTTCCAACTACCTATTCTTCTATACCAGTGCCCTGTTACCTCTGAATTGACCTGTGACTGATTTGCCATCAAGGAAAACACTTGTATCATAATCCTAAAAATATGCACTGCAAACAACACACACCCTTTTCTGTGACTGTGCTTTCCCTACATAACTGTCACCATTCTAAATGATGTTGCCTTCTTCTTACCCTTCAAGATTCTTCGTTCTACATTGTCATCCAAGAAATCAATGGATTTTTCATAACAATCAAGTTTGGTCCTATGAATATATATCTAGTCCATACCAAATAGAATATTATATGATCACAATGACAATACATTCAAATGTGATGAGGTAGGCATACCATTTAACTCAAATGCACAAGGTCATACCCAATAATATAATCTCTTCTTTGTACTTTTACCCAACTACACTAACCAAGACTCTGCATGCACTTCTTTATTCAAACCACACTTGTCCACCGGGTCAGGACTAACATAACTATAATTAGATCCAGGGTCAATAAAAATAGAAACAACTTGATCACAAAGCTTACAAATCATCTCGATAACAATTACCTAGTGCTCTTCCTGCTTGTTATACAACGTTGCATAAATATGTGGAATGCTCTGCCCAACATCCCCAACTATCTATGCTTCATGTGCATTGTAGATATGAGGCCTACTGGTGAGCCCTGGTATTGCACCAAGGATGTTGCAACTCCCAAGGGCTCCTCAACTCAAATTATCAATCCGGGGTTCATACAACCTTTGAGGTGACAATGCTATATGCACATTAGATAGGATTCCACTCATGCCACCCTCAGTTATGACATTAGATCAAAAGTGCTCAGAGACTATTCCTCCTACTGAATTAGAATGAAATCTTGCTGATAAAGGTAAATTGGAAATTACTTCTATCTATGAAAGTGGAAATGCCATTGACTCAACTTGTAAATGCTAACTAATCAATTCATGAAAGGACAACGGATAATCTACTTGCAGAAAGCAAGCTATATTATCTTGCAAAATCCATCAAAATACAAAATCCACTTGCAGAAGGGAAACCATTTTGTCTTACATAATTCATCAAACTACCAATCAGAATTACATGTACCATCTACCTAGTTCACACTTGCTTGTAAATAAATTACCTACTTGCATCATATTTGTGATAAAGAAACTAAATCTACTCTGTTTTTGCAGTGAATAAAAGGAAGGGTTGGAGTTTCTTAGGAGCTTCCCATGATCATAAAATCACAATTGGGGTTCATCATTCATCTATAATAAGTCAAAGTTGTATTTGGGATCAAAACTAATGAAGGGAAGCGATGCTACAGGTTTTATATAGGTGATTGTTATAGGAGGTCTGTAATGATACATGAAGGCCTGTAATGCTACAAGAGGGCATCCGAGTGGATTTTGAAGGTGAAAATGATGTCTTGAGGGTATGGAGAGGTGGATTGAAGTTGAATAAAATGGAGGGATATTGGTTTGAGCCCCTAGTCAAGCTCAACACCTCTCAGAATCCCGTCTTGCACTAGGATGAGTGCTCTCGGTATACTAGGCAAAATGACTTATAAAACAAGGTTTTGGGACATAATTTGGAAGTGGAAAGAGAAGATGAAGGAGCTCAAGATGAAAATGGTAAAGGTACCCCACAACCATGTAGTCAATCACATTAATGCATCCATTTATCATTAAAAAATGAAATAACTTATGATGGAAAAGATAAGTTGAATATTTATAACATCTAATTTATGCCATGAAAATGTAAAACATGACAAACAGAACTAATCTAATTCCAATAAATCATAAACACAATATTTTTGGATGGTGGTTGTGAATCCTTCCACTCATTCTCCCACAAGAGAGGTGATGTAGAGGTTACAACCACATGTTTTTATAGATTAATCTCTACTAAAATGCAAGAAACTGTGAACTGCTTAGAATCAAGAAGAAACATACGGAAAAAAGAGGGACTAAAGCCTCTAGGTTGGGCCCAAAACCAAGTGTCTCAAGCCTCTGAAACTAACTTAGATGCAACTTAAAATCCAACTTCTCATTATCAAAAAGTGCAGGTCTAATATATCACATAAAAGTTTAAATTAACAATGTCAAGCTTGAAGCTCAATATCTACACCTAGTTGAACAAAAAAATTGAATCCTAATGAACTCTTCTTCTAGTTTATTTATACAAAAGGGAAGCCGAAGTAGCTCCATTGAAAGTAGGAGTAGTTTCCTCTTTGATATCAGAAAAGGCATATTTTGTCCCCCTTAGTCTTCACTTGGACTAGGCGTCACTCAACTGTTAATGAATTTGAACTTGTGAGAGAGGATATTGTGATCCCAAGCCGAGTTTAGGGAGTTAAGGAGGTGGACAACCCCCTACATTCTCTCCTAATTGTCTCCATCAAGCCTCTGCATAGTAATACCCTAAAAAATTCTTCATTTTCCTCCAATTAAATTACATGAGGCCACATACTATGAAAAACACCTTTTACTCCTCTTACTAAGCATAATATAACAAAAAATGTGAATTAATGTAAGAGAATGATAGTTTTATGGCTGGACGATGGCATAATGATATTGAAAATATACTTATTGATGGGACTCATCATCACCCCCTGCTAAAGGTGTTTCTCATCCTCTGAGCAACTCTATCATCCATGTGAATATTTTTCATGGCCTTGGTGGCCTCCCTCACATCACAAGGCTCCTCAGAAGGTGTGCTCTCTTGTGGGTAAAAATCTACATTCATTTCTAACTCTATCCACTCCCTTTGCTCTTCTGCTTCATCTGTTCCTTCTTGTAATCCTAGTAGCAAGGGTGGGCTAAGTTTGAGTCATATCCACTTGATTTTAATCCTCTGCATGATCCTATTGTACAAGGGTGTTCTTTACAAGGCATTCCTTAGCCTTTCAGGAGAGTGATATTCCCTGATTTGTAGGCTGTGGGGCAAGGCATGCCATATTCTCTGGAAGGCTTGCAGACTTTATGTTCCCAACATCCTAAATGTGTCTTCAAAGTGTAGCATGGGTTGCTCCTGGGTAGCAATGTATTTGGGTGCTAAAGAAATATCATTGGATATGAGGCTATGATTGATAATGGCAACCTTAGGGCTCACTAGATCTGCTTTGATATACAATGGTTCCTTCTCCTATTTTTCCATTACCTTTCTCACCTCCACATCTCTTGCCTCCTCATGAGTCATCCAAGATGCTAAATCCATCAGTTGCATATCTCCCAATCTTGAATTGGGATCCCAAAAATTCATATTTTTCAAAGTGAGGTTTCGCAAATAAAATTTAGCCAATTTTGCCTTGTCTTTCATTTTGGTTTGGTTGCAAAACTCAATAAACCTCTTGTAGTCTTGAAAAGGCAGAGATCCATATTGTGCGAAAGTTTTGATTTGGAGATACAACCACTATTCTTTGAGAAAGAGAGTATAAGAATTTAATGGATGTCTATATTGCATGGATTCCATAAAGAGACTTTCCATGGTGGCAAGTTGTGTTTCTTTCTCCTGCAACCTCTCTCTCAACCTAATGTTTTCTGCTTGTAGTTGTTCCTTCATTATAACCTCTCTCGTTCTCAAATCACTTAACTATTTCCCCATTTCAATGACCTTCTCTCCAATTATGCCTACATCCTCCACATTCTTAGATTAACAATTTGCATCCACTTGTGGGTTCTTTCTCTCTCTATCAAAATCTCATAAAGGAGTGGGATTACAAAATTTTCAGGGATAATCTTTCCTCCTTCAATGAATTTGTAGTAGAATCCCAAGCTAGGTTTTGGGATAGGTTGTTGGAGTTCTTGGAGGTATTTTCCAATAATATTTGAGGTGGTTTATTCCTTTTGTAACTCCTTCTGCTCATATAGCTTCCCCTATCCAACCTATAGCAGAATATGCCCCTCCTTTAGCAAACCCTATATTTCCTCTAGCCAACCTTGATCCTCGTGTAACTTCTCTTTGTCTTCTTCCTCAATGGTAGTTTGTGTCGTTGGCTTCTTGAAGGTGACTAACCTAGTGGTGGGCCTACTCATAGGTTCTATAGATGACTTGGTTTTAGGTTTAGGAGTGACCTCCTCAATCTTTTCTTCACTTGGTCCTATTTCTTCCTTTTTTCTTGGTGACTCAACAATAATTATAAGAACCTTTGTACAAGTTTTTGGTTTCCTTTGTCTAATTCTAGTGCTCTTCCTAGTTATGAAATACATGTTACTTGGTCTTGATTTCTTCCTCTTCGGATTGATAGGAGTGCTTAATGTAGCTAATGTTGCAACTACTTCTTTTTCAATATCTTCTACTCCTTAGGGAGAAGTATCCTTAGGGATTCACCTTTATTCTCATTTCTTCTCCTCCTCTTCTCCTTGCATCTCTTCTTCTCCTTCCTTTGTCTCTGTTGCCTCCTTTTCCTCTGTTTTTCTCTCTTCCACTTTTATTATTGCTGTTTCTTCCTCCTCTATCTTTGCTCCTTCTTCTTCCTCTATTTTTCCTTCTCCTCCTCTAATACTAGATGTTGGAGTCTCTCTTGGTGTGAGGGCTTGTGTTTCTATGAAAGTCTCACTCTCCATGTCCATAAATTTGTTCCATATGACAGGGATCCTCAAGTGGTTCAGAGAATCCACCAATATCAACTTTAGGAGGCTATTGTGAGCTAAATGCTAGTGTTTTCCTTCCCTCACCTTCTGACTCATCTCCATGATTGACTATAGGAGGAAGTGAGGGACACTAATTCTTTGAGTGATCTAAAAATGGGGCACTAAAGGCTTTGTCAGTTTACAAGAACCTCTCCCACTTCCAAAGCTTAAATATTCCCAAGATCTATCTTATGCTTGACAATTTGCGGAATTAAAAGTACTTGGAATAGGTGTATGCTTGTGTTTGTCCTTAACTGTTTATGTGCTTTGAGTTTATTTTCTTAAAACTAATATGCATCATATAACAGTGAGATAGTGCAGCAAATAAACATCATACACATAGCAATAAGATGCAACAAGTAAACAAACCATAAGACAACAAGCTTAATATGGAGTTCACCTTGATATCTTGGGCTACGTCTCCTTGAGATCTAATCAACTTGATTAGGCTCTTTGGGATTATGGTAATCTTTCTTTTACAAGATCCACACTCAAATCCATTGGTTTAGAATTGAACCTATGGGTTTAGAATACCATCTTATCGCACTGGTTGTCCATACTCTACAGACATATCTAGGCTTCTCTGGACTTGACTCCTTCAGTTAGCGCTCTGAGCTATCTTCAGCTCTAGCTTGCACCAACTCCCTTAGAATTTTCTCACTGTCTCTGGAATACCTTCTTCTATCTCCAACACACTTTGGACATCAGAAACAAATTGATCATTTGATCTATTTGCTATTCTAAACTTCATTACATCCCATGCATCTTAGAATTTTGTTTGAGCTCTCTGGCTCTACGGTTCTGGATCTTTAGATGACTAGCTCTGGCTCACAGCTCTCTAGCTCATTTGGCTCTGGCTCGCTTAGCTATCTGTCTTTGTCTCTCTAGCTCTACCTCCAACCTCTGGTGGCTCTACCTGTGCTCGGTCCTCTGGCTCTGAAGCTCTCAGGCTTTCTGGCTCTCGGCTCTCGAGTTCTCAGGCTCTTTGTCCCTTTCATGTTTCGCTCGACCTCCAAGCGACTCTCGGGAACCTTCAACTGCCTGGTCAATTGTGCTTTTGTAGAATCCTCTGACTCTATGGCTTCCATCTGTTCCTCTGTCCCCAATCATGAGGAATCGTTCCTTTCCGTCTCTGTGGCTACCTAGTTTTCCATAACATATTCTTGTTCCACAACACTTGCTGATAGCGTGGCACAAAAAACTTTGAGAATAGAAGAAGTTTTCAATTGAAAAGGCATCGATGGCCTTTCTTTTTCCTTAATCCCAGAAACAACAGCATAATGGAAATACACAGGAAAAACACATGATGGGATTTAATCCCGAACTTCAAATGGCCTTCAATCACATCTATATCCCTCTTGGGTTCATCCTGTCATCGCAAATTGCAATTGCAGAGGTGTATGGCCAAAAGACCCAATTACACAGGAATACATTGAAAATTTGAAAATCAAAACTTCAAATAATACACAGCCACATTTATAAACCCTTTTGGGTCCATCCCTTTATCGCAATATCGCAATCACATTGCGTAGGCAAAAAACCCAATACATGGGAAATATACAGAAATCCCGTAAATCCGGATTTCAAAAGTTATGAAATTGCACTTATAGACTCTATCAGGTTCGCCTTTTATCAGCATATCTTAAGTTGCATATTGCAATGTGCATTGGCCCTTTGTATTGGGGATCACCAATTGCCGATCGCCGATCACTGATATCGGTGTATCTCTATCAGCCCCGTCATGATATCAGCATATCGCAATATCGTTGTCGCAACGGCCCCAGGGGTCTTCCCTTTGACTGTACCGATCACCGATTGCCAACGCCGATCGTCACAATTGCAAGTCGGCATTGTCGCATATCGGTGCCATCTTTGATCTCATATTGGCATATCATAGTGCCACGGCCCAGGGGTCTTCCCTTTGACTGTGCCGATCACCGATATATATATCGTCGGCCGCATTACCGCTTGCCGCTTCATCGCAAATCCAAATCAGCTAACCCGGGGTTCTGCTATCGCATGCAAGCCTACCTCCAATCCGATATATCAGAGATCGATGATCAGGGGTCTATCCAGCCTTTGGTCTAAGTCCACCCTTTGCCTTTCTCCAATGCGATTTCCTTAAGGAATGCATATAAAGCCTTAAGCTCATTTTTATAAGAATTTGCCTCCTTTTCAAAGGACAATGGGCAAACTTCTTTCTACGATAACTTCTTCATCCGAAGTCCATTTTAGCCCATTCAAATTGCATTAGATTTAGATTGAAGAGATCTATGTAATGGGACTATTCCCAAGTGCATCCTTTGACTTTCATCCGACCCATATTTACAAAGGGTTTGTGCCATTTAGCACCTTTTACCTCTTATATGAAGTCTTTTAGACTTAGAGGTTTATCCAAGATCCATTTTGGATCATGCCTTCCCACTAAAAAGATTTTGGTCTCCAAAAGCCTGATATACTGATCTAAACAATAGATGAGAGTACAACACCCTCTTCTTTCAGCCTTCATACATTTGCCTACATGGCTAGTGCCTCTGAACCAAATCCTTTGACCAATTTCCTTCCTGGATGTAAAGGTCGTCCTCGGAAGAACTGTCTTCCTCCTTGACTTTATGCAGAACTCCTGCTGAGAAGGTCACAAAAGGTAGTTTGAACTTCTCTTCCTTGCTCATTGATCCAAGGTGGCTCAAACCAATGCAAAGTTAGATCTTCATCACAAAATTTTCATTTGTACCTGTTTGACATACTGTCAACAACAACAAGATTAGAGACAACAATTGGATGGCCTAAACTCCTGCTTCAACAAAAGAAAAAAATTTCACATCTTGTGAATTAACTCCATGTCTTTACATCTGCATACAAATGATTGACTAGATAACAAGGCAACAAAACATGCCTTTAAAACAACTGACCCTTCAAGTCAAGCATGTCTTTACATCTTTTTCTACATGATTTTTCAAAGATGAAACACTTCATCATTATCTCCATCTTGGAGACCAAATCAACTTTTCTCAAGTCAATATTGCATTACATGCATGCCTAAAACAAAGCAATCAACCCTTCAAGTCAATCACACATACATGTTTAAATATAAGGAAACCATCAACATCCCTATGTTCATGCACATCATTCTCATGCATGCATCTCATCCTTCAAATTTTGCTTAAGTACACTGTACTTTTGAAGTTGAAATGAACATAATGTTGCAGCAATAAAGTGAGTCTCCTACTCAACTTTTCCATTCACCTTCTTGGTAAAATCTTGAAACTTGCATTTCATTAACAAAGAAATGGAAATAGATGCATTTTATCACTAGACATGCAATCTTAATTGGATAAGAACTCTAACCATTTCTTACCAATCCATTTCAAAGGTAGGACCTTTGTCTGCACATCAGCATCAACATGTGAATCATCTTGAAACACATTATTCATGGAATCTTTCTTTCCATTCCTACCATTTTCTCTTCCCACCTTCTTCAAGTTTCGTGGAAGCATTGTTGGATTCAGAGTCCAACATTTTGCAGCAATATGTCCTTGCTTATGGCAGTAAGTGCAACACATGTGCATCCTCTTGACAGAATGATTTTCCTTGTCCAATGGACCTTTGGCTTTTTGTTTCCTTTCCTTCAAAAGTTTCCTGTATGTGGCCATTCTCTTCCAACATCTAGAAACATTATGGTTATCCAAACCACAAAAGGAACATGCAATTCTTTTCCCATGATTATATGGAAATTTATCATGCTTTGCATAATCAAAAGGAATATGATTAGAACCAGATTTATACCTTTCTTTTTCACCTTCATTGCCTTCATGAGGACATGAATCAATGAAGAAGTAGCTCCCTTTGGAACACCATCAACCTCTTCAATGGTTTTAGAGTTTCCACAACTCTCTGGTTCAAGTGTATGCTTATGAACACCTTCTTCCTGAAAATGATGTTTCAAGCTATTGCATTCTCCATGAATACAATCTTTACACTCTTGAGGTAGAAGACCTGCAATGAAACTCCTTCTTGGAGCTGTTTCAATTGTCTTCATGGCAGCTTTGGAACTTTCTCTATAAGCTTGTCCATAGCCAAGACCCAAATACTTAGACCTTTCCTCAACTATTATTGGCTCAACAATACCTTGTGCATGTTTGCCCAAGCCTTTTCCTTCATAGCCCATCTTAGACATTAACTTGGAACCTATGCCTTTGGTATGTTTTTCAAAAGAACCAATATAAACATTCTTAGAGGAATTTGAAGACAAACATGAATTATTTACCTCTTCTTCAAGCTGATACATGACTAAGGCTTCTTTGGCAACAAAGAGCTATGCCTCCAACTCACGCATCCTTTCCAGGTTCATATTTGCAATATGAAGTTGCCTCTCCATTTCCTGCAATTTGTCAGAAGCAATTGCTTCTCTTCCTTCATGGAATTCAACTGCTCTCTAAGTATGATGCTCTTCCTTCCATCCTCATATGTTTCTCTCACCATATCCATCATGATGAACCAGTATTGCTTCATGTCTTCATCAAATAATCTTGTGATGAAGGAGGAATTTGAGGATTCACTTGTAGAAGTTGTCATTATGCAAATGAACAAAATAACTTCAAACAAGATTAACAAAGAGCTTATTCAAGCAACATTTTGCAACAAACCTCTTGTGCTTCAAGGATTGCTTTGAGGTCCTTTGGGATAAGAATAATGCTTTCAGCTCTTCTTCCTTCTTGTGCTCTCCTGGACTTAGCTAACAATAGCTTTCCCTGAACCTTTGCAAAATTCAAACAACAGTCAATTTACAAACAATCAAATGGAAAAATTATTTCTACTGTTTGGACACCTTTCAAGTCAAAAAAGCATATAGATTGCTTCATGAATGAAGCATTCTAATCTGGTACTACTTGCATCATGATACCACTTGCTCTGGTATAACTTGGGCTTTGATATCACCTTCTTTGAAGGTGGGGTTAATCAACCTGATGCTCTGATATAACCAGCTTTGATATAACCGCTATGATACCACCTGATCTAAAATGGGGCACTAAAGGCTTCTTTTCAGCTTACAAGAGCCTCTCCCACTTCCAAAGCTTAAATATTCCCAAGATATATATTATGCTTGACAATTTGTGAAATTAAAAGTACTTGGAATAGGTGTATGCTTGTGTTTGTCCTTAACTGTTTATATGCTTTGAGTTTATTTGCTTAAAATTGATATGAAACATATAATAGTGAGATAGTGCAGCAAATAAACATCATACACATAGCAATAAGATGTAGCAAGTAAACAAACCATAAGACAACAAGCTTAATATGGAGTTCACCCTAATATCTTGGGCTACGTCTCCTTGAGCTCTAATCAACTCGATTAGGCTCTTCGGGATTATGGTCATCTTTCTTTTACAAGCTCCACACTCAACTCCATTGGTTTACAACTAAACCTATAGGTTTAGAATACCATCTTATCTCACTGGCTGTCCATACTCTGCAGACAGATCTATTTTTCTCTAGACTTGACTCCTTCAGTCAACGCTCTAAGCTATCTTTAGCTCTAGCTTGCACCAACTCCCTCAGAATTCTCTCACTGTCTCTGGAATACCTTCTTCTATCTCCAGCACACTTTGGAAATTAACAACAACTTGATCATTTGATCTTTTTGCTATTAGGAACTTCATTACAGTCCATGGCTCTTAGAAGTCTGTTTGAGCTCTGTGGCTCTGTGGCTCTGGCTCTCTAGCTAACTGGCTTTGGCTCTCAGCCACTGGCTCATCTAGCTCTAGCTCTCTTAGCTATCTAGCTCTATTCATCTAGCTCTGCCTCCAACCTCTGGTGGCTCTGCTTCTGCTCGGCTTTCAAGTTCTCGAGCTCTCTATCCCTTTCGTGTTTTGATCGACCTCCAAGCAACTCTCGACAACCTTCAATTGCCTTATCAATTGTGCTCTCTGTGTTTTTATGGAATCCTCCAACTCTACGACTTCCATCCGTTCCTCTATCCCCAATCATGAGGAATCGTTCCTTTCCATCTATGTGGTTACCTGCATTTTCCATAATGCATTCTTATTCCACAATGCCCCCTGATAGCATGGCACAAAACACTTTAAGAATAGAAGCAATTTTCAATTGAAAAGGAACCGGCAACCTTTCTTCTGCCTTAATCCCAGAAACAACAACATAATGGAAATACACAGGAAAAAAACATGATGGGCTTTAAGCCGGGACTTCAAATGGCCTTCAATTGCATCCATATCCCTCTCGGGTCTGTCCTGTCATCGCAAATCATGATTTCACAGGCGTATGGCCAAAAGACCCAATTACACAGGAATACATTGAAAATCTAAAAATCTGGACTTCAAATAATATCCAACCACATTTATAAACCCTTTCAGGTCTATCCCTTTATCGCAATATCGCAATCATATTGCGTAGGCCAAAAACCCAATACACGGGAAATACATATAAATCCTGTAAATTCGGATTTCAAAAGTTATGGAATTGTGCTTATAGACTATATCGGGTCCGCCTTTTATCGGCATATCACAAGTCGCATATCACAATGTGCATTGGCCCTTTGTATCGGGGATCGCCAATCACCGATCATCGATCACCGATCACCAATTTCCGATATCGGCGTATCGCTATCGGCTCCGTCGCTATATCATTATATCGCGATATCGCTGTCGCAATGGTCCTGGGGGTCTTCCCTTTGACTGCGCCAATCGCCAATCGCCAACACTGATCATCGCAATCGCAAGTCGGCACTGTCGCATATCGGCGCCATCGCTGATTGCAAATCGGAATATTGTAGTGCCACAGCCCGTGGGTCTTCCCTTTGACTGTGTCGATCATCGATATATATATATATATATATATATATATATATATATATATATATATATAGATATCGCAGATCGGCTCACCCGGGCTTCTGATATCGCATGCAGGCCTACCTCGGATGTGATATATCGGAGATCGCTGATTGGGGGTCCGTCCGGCCTTTGGTCTAAGTCTGCCCTTTGCATTTCTCTGATGCGATTTTCTTAAGGAACACATATAAAGCCTTAAGCCCATTTTTATAAGAATTTTCCTCCTTTTCAAAGGACAATGGGCAAACTTCTTTCTACGATAACTTCTTCATTCGAAGTCCATTTTAGCCCATTCAAATTGCATTAGATTCAGATTGAAGAGATCTATGCAATGGGACTATTTCCAAGAGCATCATTTGACTTTCATCTGACCCAAATTTACAAAGGGTTTGTGCCATTTAGCTCCTTTTACGTCTTATATGAAGTCTTTTAGACTTAGACGTTTATCCAAGATCCATTTTTGATCAGAGAGAGAGGTAATTCTGACTTAAATGTGAGCTCTTGGAGCAACTTGAAGTGGTGGGCATAAACAACACTTAATCTTCCTTCACAAGAGATGTACTTGAGGATATGGTAAGCTACCTCACCCCAAGGGTAAGGTAAATTTTCTCTTCTCACTCCATTCTTATCTTCTACAATCTTCTCTTTTGAAAGGAAGACATTTCTCCTAGTTGTTACTCTTACATGTTTGTCTTCTTTGCTCCATCTAATTCCTAGAGGCAAGGAGGTCACTCTGTTGATGGTTTTAGGACTCAGATAGATGACCAACCCTATGATAACAGTTGTAGCATTTCCTTCCTCCTGAGATTGTAATGCCATGGAAAATTCATGGAAAAGATCATCATCATACCCCTTTAGCAACTCAAAGAAACCCAACCACTGGTGTCTTCTAAAGATGTCAACTACAAGAAGTGTTTGTGAATTCTCCTAGTGTCTGAGGGTTCCCTTCTATTAAATCCTCCCTCCCTTTCTTCTCTATTATTGCTTGATGCTATGTAGTGTGGAATTAAAAAAAAAAATCAAATAGTCTCAATGGTGAAACAATGGTAAATTTCTTGGTAGTAGTGAGGAAGAAGGTTATCTCAAATAGACACCAACCAAACTATTTTTATCTTCTGTTAACCACAAAAAACTTCAAAAATACCTCCTACTAATCAATTGATTATTACAAGCTCCTAAATTTCAAGAAGAATCCTCATGCAATTAGATGTAGAAACGAGGAAGGAGGGTGTCACATACTTTTTTTAAGAGAAATTATGGGTGTGCATGAAGGTTTTGAGACAGTATCGAGCCAATGTGACTCCTTTTCTCCTCCCAATTCTTCCTGATGCTCCTCTCGTCCCTCCTATGGAAATTGCAGGCCTACCTGTAGATTTCTCTTGTAGCACTTGAAGATAGGGTTTGAAGCTCCTCAGTGGCACTCTAAGTTGATCGATGCACTAGCTCATCCTTCCTCTACCTATTTTTGGAATGTGTGATGGTGAAAATGAAGTCAAGTAAACACTTAATGTTCTCTTTTGGTTAAAATCTTGGAGCGCGCTAGTGACTTGGAATTAACACAAGTTTCCCTTTTTGGACCATTGTCCCCACTGACTGTAATCATTTCTCTCTAATCGTGATTATCACCCCACTCTTTGAGGAAACTAGCTCATTTTGAGTTGACATATCCACATTGCATGGATGACTTAATTCACACTTGAGTTTACTAGTTGAGGGTGGCCAAGTTATTGTGGCTGCACATGCTGCTACAAGAGGAGTTTCTTCTTGTAGCAGTCTTTTGATATCCCCTTGAAGTATTCAGTTTGCACGAGAGAGATGATGAAAAGCCATATGGATAGGGTTAGAGTCATGAAGGAGTAGTGTAGACACAGTAGAAATAGAAAATAATGGCTTCTTTTTTTTTAAGGTAGGACAAAGTGGACGAATTGAGCAAATGTTTGGTGAAATGGAGTGGATGGGTGATGGATGGATGATGGAAAAGTCATAGGAGTTCCTTCTTTACCATTTATCAAAGTCATAATGGACTTTTGGGCTGTTATCCTCATTGGATCTCCCTCCTGTAGCTCCATAATCTCCTCCTGTAGCAATACATGACCTTCCTATAGCATCATAGAGAGGAGGTGAAATTTGGATTTCTTGATGATGGGATGATGGAAAGAGATGGTGATATGAATGGAGGGGATGGATATGAGGTGTATGGATGTATGCATGGATGATAGATTGTAGGTTTTGGCTTTTAGGCATGAAATTTATGATTGTGTACAATTCTGCAAAACAAGAGAAATGTTAGCATGCTTGATATAAGCTTCTTCCTTGTTCTCCTTTTATTCCTTATTGTTTGTTTTATTTTCTTGTGACACGTAGGCTACCTCATTGGAGGTTTTAAACTTGCATGCCTTCCCTAGGTGCCTTAGAGGAGGTTTTCCCTTAGTGATCTTTATTTTCGTTTTTTCTTTTTTTCTCTTGGGATTCCTCAGAGAGGTTTTCAACCCTGGAGTTGGCCACATATGCCTCATAGAGGTTTTCATCGAGGCCTTTTTTTTTCAAATTTCTAGAAATGTTGTGGACTGGAAGATATGAAAGTCCCAACCACATTTAATTATTTATGGCTAAACTTATAAATTGTTCCTTGGATAGGCGTCTCCTATATAGCTTCAACCTATAACCATTTACAAATAAAGGAATGCCTTGCTCATCAATTGTTATGATCTAGATAGATCCATTTGCATGACACTTATACTAGGTATGGACCCAACCATCTTGTCATTGGATTCCCTTTAAAATATTTGAACCTAGAATCATATAACATGGCCCAATCCCCTTCTTGAAAATTCTTTTCCTTGATATCCTTAACATGCCAGACCTTCTTTTACAGTTGTATGAATTCAGTGTGTAGAGGATCTTGCATTCTAAACTCATCTCAGCCATTCAGTTGAAGCAACCTTTCTTGTCATGCTGTGGTGACATCTAAGTCCAACTGATCTTCCATTCTCAAAGTGTTATATTCAAACTCAATAGAAAGAAAAGCCTTCTCCCCATAAACCAAGTGGCCTCTACAAGTCTCTATGCCCAATATTTCATGTTGTTTCTAAGTGAGGATACTCTTCAATGCTCTGTTTGTGACCTCTACTTGGCCATTTTCTTGAGGGTGATAGGAAGTGGATGTCTTCTGCTTCATATGGTGCTACCTCATGAGGTATTCAATCAAATTAGCTATGAATTATGCTCCTTGATTAGTGACTAGCTCCCTTAGATACCAAAACTTGTAGAATATGTTTTCTCTTAAAAATTCCACCACTTTCTTCTTATTTGATGCTTTGAATGCCTTTGTCTCATCCCACTTTGTCATATAATCAGTGTACACAATGATGTACTTTTGCTGTCCTAATGATGGATCAATTGGCCCAATGAAATCCATGCCCCACTTTTCAAATGGATCTAAGGCCACTTGAGGTTGTAGGGGCATTTCATCCCTGGGTGTGGGTTTTCCCATCCTTTGGCACTAATCACATCTAGTGGTGTATCTCCTTGCATCTTGATGTAGAGTGTGCTAATAGTAACCAACCTGTAAAACTTTAAAGGTTGTCCTTTTTTCAGCAAAATGACCTCCACAAGGCTCATCATGACATGTTGATCGGATGTCAAAGACCTCCTCTTCTCTTACACATCTCAAGATCTGATCTGGTCCAAATCTAAAGAGATTGCCCCCAATCCAAGTGAAAGGAGAGCTTTTCCTTACAATCTTTATTTTCTCCTTGGATGATAGATTAGGAGGGAACCTCCCAGCAAACAAGTAGTTTTATATGTCAACAAACCAAGGAGAAAGCACCGATATGGAAAATAGGGGATCATATGGAAATTTATCATCCACCATCTCTTCATTACCTGTAGGCAAGGTTAACATGGACAAAAAATCCGCAACCACATTTTCTTTCTTCATTTTGTCAATAATAGTCAAATCAAATTTTTGTAAAAATGAAAACCATCTAATTATCCTAGCATTAACATCAGGCTTGTTTATCAAATATTTAGTGGTTGCATGATCAATATGAAAAAAAAATTGGTACCTAGTGATATAGTGCCTAAATTTGTTTAAAAAATGTACCACAACTAAGAGTTATTTTTCAATGACAGTGTAATTCAACTCAATTTTACACAAATTCTTACGAATGAAATAAATAGCATAAGGCAACTTATCCTCTACTTGTCCCAAGGCTCCCCCCACAAATTATCTAATGCCTTAGTATGGATATGGAAAGGCAATACTCAGTTGAGACCCCTTAGGATGGGTGCAGTGGTCAATTTTTCTTTCAACACTTGAATTGCCTCTTGACAATTGTTGGTCCAATAGAAAATTGAATATTTGTCCAATAAACCAAACAAAGGTGAAGCCACTTTCCTAAATTCTTTGATGAATCTCTTGTAAGATCCATCTAGTCCCAAGAAAGTCCATACATCTCTTTACTTTTGAGGGGTAGGGACCCTTTTGATGATGTCAATTTTATTTGGGTCTACCTCTATGCCTTCCATGGATATGGAATGGCCAAGGATAGTCCCCTCATTCATGAAGAACTCACATTTTTCAGGGCTTAGAGAGAGATTCATTTCAATGCATTTATTCAAAACCTTGCACATATTGGAGAGAGCTTCATGGAAGTCACATCCATAAGAAGTGAAATCATCCATGTATATTTCAACCAAGCCATGAACCAATTCAACAAAAAAACTCAAAACTTCCCTTTGGAAAGTAGTAGGGGCATTGCACAAACCAAATGGAAGAACTATATAAGAAAAGGTACCCCAAGGTGTTGGCTTGATGGGCCTTGACCTAGGTTCAACTTTAAGCATCCAGCAAATCCCTACACTACTGGCCCTTTCGGCATCAATCTGCGGAGCGCGTACTGAAGTCTCACCCGAAGCAGTATGGGGGGATGCAGGAACCAAGTTTCCACACCTTGAGATGATTGTGATGTTGGTTGGTAGACCTTCACTCTGCCTTTGCGCAAATTGATAAGTCCTTTAGGGCTTATCAATGTACTTCTCTTATTCGTCCTTGGAGCCTCCACGAAAGTCTCCGATTGTCCTTCGCGGACCCTAAATAGTTAGATCAAGGGCTTACGTGCCTCTGTAATTATCCTTACTTCTGTGTCTACCCAGATTAGCTTAAGTATTGGTTAACTTCAACATGCATTATAGTTATCTTCGCATAAACATATATTATTTTTTGCGCTCATATGACAAAGTAAAATACATAGATTCACACATCAATATAGCATTAATTCATAACCCTAGCATTCAACATAACATAATCGTAACATTCATAGCAGAAGTAAAATAATGCACACACAGATGAAATGTACATAGTAATTCCAGAATACTTCTCTTTATTGATGATTTGGATTATCAATACAGACCCTATTTTCCCTGCGCACACAGTTGCAGGGGTCTGTGCACTTAGGGACAGACTTCTACCCTAGGCCTCTTTGCACTCAGCTGCAGAGCCTCTTCCTATGCTAAGAATCTCACTCTTAGCTCCTTACAGACTCATCAAGTACTTCTACTTCACTTACTGACTCTCTTAGACTCCTCTAAGGCCTCCTTTTTACGCAATCCCATGGTTCGCAGACCAAGGACAGATCTCTAAAACCGACACATTCTATCTAGACTAAGGGTGGAAAACCCTTTTTGACTTTAGATATCTTCACACTCTGTGACCATAAAATGTGGAGACTTTACATTTCTTTATACAAACTTTGGGCCTTCTGTCCCAAAACGTGGGTTTTTAACCCAAAAATTGACCCATAGGGGACCTGTTCCCAACAGGCCCCCAACATAAACATGGTGACTCACCCTCGAGTCAATTGACTGGTGCAGAGATCTTATCGTGAAGACCTCCCAGCTCGACTTGGACAACTGCTACCTCATCAGCACAGTGTGTTGCCGCCTACTTCAACTCCTTGACTAATTTCTTGATCGCTAGCCCTGTGTTCTCTAACTTAATCTTCTGCTGAGTCTCTTGCAGGCTAGCTAGCTTGCCTTCAATAGTGGCCATGATCAAGTAGACCTCATCCAACCAAGGCTTCAAGTGAGCCTTCAGCATGACTTCCTTGTGTTGAGCTGCATCTACTTGCTCTTTCAACACCTTGGCCTCCTGTAGCTTAGCTAACCTCGGCGTGATGGTGATAGTGCGCACTGTCGCTTTGACTTCATCGTAGCGCTGCTGCAGCTCTCATGCTTCTGTTTCCATTCTCTGTATCAAAGAATCTTCTTGTAGGCAAGTGACTACCTCGAGCAATTTCTCGAAGAGAATGGTACTATCCTTCACTGTGCTTTCTACTGCTACTACCATGTCTTTTAGAGCAGTCTCACACTACTCTATGATATCTGGTAGAGTCGAATGATGAGCCTTCAACTGCAACTCTGCAATTTTGAGATTCAGCTCCAGCTGAACCTTTGCCAATTCAGTTCGTGTGTCATGCACTTCAGTAGCGAGCTTCCAAAACCTCACGTCTATCAGCTCAGCCTCGAGAATTCCCAACTCCGAGACAGTCCTGCACACCTCAGTCACGACAATGGTAATGCACTGGTTCTTGTCTATAATGTCTTTGACAAGGTTAAGTGTGGAGTCTCTTTGCACGATTAGCTACGTGTTGTTGACCTTCTGTTCACTGATCTCCTATAAGGCACGCTGTTCATGGGCCTGAAGTTCCATGATCACGTTGTCCTGCAAAAGGTAAAGCACCTCGTTGGGAAGCATGGCTAGGTTGAGTCCACCTCTCTTGAGTGCGCTGACAGCATGTCTGTCAGCTTCATTCTCTATTGTTAGTGCTCTATCCAACAACACTATTGCTCGGGTATTCCTTTCGTGCAGCATCCCTGCGGATTTTGAGGTGCCAAGCGCCACACTGGTTGATGCCGCGCTGGTCTGTATCTGTGATGCATGGATCTACAGCTCGCGCAGACCCATCTGTATAGCACCCAACGCTTGCTGTTGTTTCTGCTCAAACTGCTACAGCAGTTCCATGGTGGCATCCTACATCGTATCACCTATGTCATTGAGGTCCCCCTCTGTTAGGCTGATCAGGTCCAGAGACGTCTTGCTAACCTTCGAATTCTTTAGTGGCCCTACTTTCTCTGGATCTCTAGTGCACTTGGTGCAGGATGGAGTCGTCTCCAAGTCCACTCCTCCCTGATCCATCTAATCATCTTCTTCCTTGGTATCTGCGAAAGGCGACTTCTAACTCCAGTCAGAGCCGCGCTCCTCTTCGCCTCCCTATCCACCCAACTATTGTGCGACAATGCACTTTGACTTGGCCTTGGCCTCGCCTCCTTTTTCCTCTTCACGACCAACTGTTCCATCTTCATCTTAGCTTCTTCCTTCTTCCGTTGTATGGTGGTATTGCTATACCTCGTCATTGAGTCCGTGGCATTGTGCCAATCTGCTGGCTAGTAGTCGAGGACTGCTGCAATTGCATCATCTATGGCCAAGTATGGCGGATCATTCCATTTCTACTCAGGGTCCTTCCGCACCCGTATTGAGACATGGTGGAAGTCAGCCTTGAATTCCACATATTCCTGCAACTTCTCAAAATTTGTAGGTGTCAACCGTGACTTGCAGTTGATGGCCATATGTATGCTCATTTCAATCAAGATCTAGAAGATCTTGCTACCCTTTATTATTGTTGTCTTCCCATTAGGTAGTGTCACCATTTCTTAAGTGCATGGAGTATTGCCAACATTTCCTTCTCATAAATAGCTTTGTGTAAAAACTTTCCCTTGATTGGACGACTTTCAAAAGCAATGGGTCTTTCATTTTGCATGAAAGCAACACCAATTCCATTTTCTGAAGCATCACATTCCACAATAAAGGTTTTTGTGAAGTCCGGTGTAGCTAAGACTGGTGCTTGGCACATTGCCTCTTTAAAATGTTTGAAGGCCTTTGTTGCTTCTGGAGTCCATGAAAATGCATCTTTCTTCAATAATGTTGTTAGAGGTGCTGCTATTCTCCCATAATTCTTAACAAACTTGTGATAATACCCTGTCAGCCCGAGAAATCCTTGCAGATGCTTTATGGATGTGGGGATTTTCCATTCCTTAATGGATTTAATTTTGCTAGGGTCTACCTTAACTCCTTCATGAGATACAATATGACCCAAATATTCCACCTCTTGTACTCCAAAGAAACATTTGGATCTTTTTGCATATAATTGTTTCTTCTTCAATAGTTGTAGCACCCTGTCAACATGTTCAACATGATCCTTACAAGACTTGATGTAGATTAGTATATCATCAAAAAATACTAACACAAATTTTGTAAGGAATGGTTTGAAAATGGAATTCATCAAACCTTGAAATGTTGAAGGTGCATTGGTAAGGCCAAAAGGCATGACCAAAAATTCATAATGACCCTCATGAGTTCTAAATGTTGTTTTCAAAATGTCTTTAGTCTTCATTCTAATTTGATGATATCTTGAACGAAGATCCAACTTGGTGAAGTAAATTGATCCATGCAATTCCTCCAGTAATTCATCAATGACAGGAATGGGAAACTTATCTTTAATAGTGAGCTTGTTGAGCTCCCTATAATCCAGACACATGCGCCATGATCCATCCTTCTTGTGCACCAATACTACTGGAGCAGAGAAAGAACTTTGACTCGGTTGAATTATACCAGCCTCTAGCATTTCTGCAACCATATGTTCAATTTCACTCTTTTTGGCATAGGGATATCTGTATGGCCTGATGTTTGGAGGAACACTTCCTGGAATCAGATGAATAGCATGATCATGATCATGAATAGATGGGAGACCTTTGGGAGTCTCAAATACCTTGGAATGATTTTCCAAGACTTTTTGGAGATCTGGAGAAATAAATGATTCCAATGTGGAAACATTTAGTGAACATAATTGTGCAATTACACCTCTTTGTTCCTTTTTTAGAAGCTTTGTCATACTGTTAGAGCTGATTATCTTTCCTGGTTTCCCTGCAATGCCCCTTAATTCAACTTCCTTTTCTTCCATAGAAAATTTCATAAAAAGTTCTTGAAAATTAAAAGCTATTGTACCCAAGGATTGTAGCCATTGGACTCCTAGTACAACATCAGCACCTCCCATTGGAATGGAAATCATTAGGCTAGTTAATACATATTCTCCTATGGATAACTTGATATTATGGCACTTTCCAGAAAAATTTATTGTTCCTCCATTTGCAACCATCACTTGACACTTTGGTGCTGGATATATGAAGTAATTCAATTCTTTTGCTACCTTACAATGAATAAAATTGTGGGCACCTCCTTAATCAATCAACACTATTACCTTTCTCTTCTTGATTTGTCCTTCTATCTTAATGGTTTGAGGAGTGGTAATTCCCGCCATTGCGTTACAAGATATGGTCAGATCCATTTCTTCTTTATCTAGGCTTTGTTCCTGGAGTATATCCTCTTCTTTTGACCTTTCTTGCTCCTTTTCTTCGTCCTCTTCACAATCTATGTAGAATGTTTTCTTCTCAGCACACTTATGACCTTTAGTGTGTTTGCTATCACAACTATAACAAAGCCCTTTTGCTCTTTTTTCTTCCAATTGTTTTGGTGTCAACCTTATAGGTTGTGGAAGACTAGGGGCAACAACACTTCCATCTTTATAGTTGTGAGTGGTATGCTTCCTGGTTGCCATAATTTTGCTTTCCATTTTTCATGCTAACCTGAATGCCTTCTCTAATGAATTAGGTTCCCAAATGCGAACATCATGTTGGATATTATCCTTTAAAGTCCCTATGAACACATCAATCCTATGCTCCTCTGAAATATTTTTAACCCTTATGTTCAATTTTTTGAACTCCTCAATGTGCTCCATTATTGAACCCTTTTGTTTGAGACTTATCAATTGGCTAAAAAAAGTGTTGCTTTTTGTATCCTCATAATATGATGTCAATTCTTCCGTAAAAATTGCCCAAGTGATAATTTGTTTACGAGAGAAAAGCCATTGATACCATACAAACTGATTTGGTTCCAAATATAAAGTTGCAATACATACCTTTTGTGTGTTTTGCACATTATTGAGATCGAAAAATTGCTCCATCTGTAATATCCATGTTGCGGGATCCTTGCCATCAAACTTCCTCATATCGATTTTTGGAATATGGTGGGTCTTCGATCCAACATTAGAGTCTATGAAATCACGATTAACATTTCTTTTGTTCTCATCATGAGTTTCCTTTACTACCCTTTCACCATTAGTAAGCATTTCTTGTAGAAACTTTGTCAAATCTGTCTTCAAATCTTCCATGCCTGTCTTCAAATCTTACATGCTTGTCTTTAAACTATCCATATTAGCTTCTACGCCTTTCTTTAAACCATCCATCTTAGCTTCTACATCTTTCTTTAAACCATCCATCTTAGATTCTGTTGATTTTTGTGCAAGTGACACTTGTTGCACTTGGTCTCGTAATTTTGATATATCATGTTGCATTTCTTCCTCTTCTTCATGAGTCATGCTAGAGCTTTCAGGTTGCCTACTAGGTGTTTGCATTTTCTTCCCTCGGGGCATCAATTACTGATAATAATGCTTTACTATGCCCTTTGAATTCCTTCAAACTAATTTTTCAAACCAAGCTTATGCAAAAATTTAAAAAAAAACTACACACCTTTTTTCACATTGTAGGAGCTTGATATTGAATCTGATGTATCTCTGTAATTTCGAATCATCTAGTTCTAAAATTGCAACCTGCAGTAGCCCTCTACATCCTCTTTCCAATGCCACCATTTTGATCCAAATTGGATTCTCTAGGGAAGAGTTATGCCAAATCTCTCACAGTGACCTGATTATAGACTAGTTCAGTAGAGCGAACTTGTACGATGTGCCACGAGTCACTGTTTCAACCTTTGGCTCTAAAAAATATACAAAAGAAACTATAGTCTATCCTCTTTCTGTACCTTTTTACGAAATTTCAATCCAATGCTCAAAGAGAAAATTATGACGATTTTCCCCAGGTCGCCTGTTTGGAATGTAATTCAGGAGTCTACAGAAAAACCAACTTCCTTAGATCATATCTCCGCAAATATAGTGCAAAACGCTATGAAATTTGAAGCCGAGGTTCAGTGCGATTTCATCTCAAATGGGTTTTTTTTTTTTAGCTTCTGAAACGTCGCAGAAAAAAGTTATAGCAAAAATGACACGATGACCTATTTGGAGCATCGAAACCCTAGAATCCAAAGCTCTGATACCAAATGTTATGAAACCATCTCACAAAAAGATAGAAAAAATAGATCAACGCCTTAGAATTGAGCCTCTTCAAGGGGGCAACCTCCTTTACATTACATAAATGAACAATTCTTGGATGATACAAATGACAAAACCTCCTTTCTATATATAGGAGTCTAAGGAGTCATAATATAACCCAGCCGACCTAACAATAATAATATAAAGCCACAAAAATAACAATAGAGGGTTTCTATGGGGCATAATAATAACAATATGGGGACAATAGGGGCACAAAAATATTAATAAGGGATACAACTACAATAGTAATAGGGTAACCACTAGTATTATAGGGATCTAACACATAATCATTTATGCTCTTGTCAATAAATAATATCTGATCTCATTTATTTTTATAATTAATCATTATTATGCATGATTTTGGTTTATTCATTCATTATAACCACTCTCATGATTTTAGCCTCCAAGATCTCTTCTAGATTGCAGATTCGGTCATTAACAAATAATTAGATATTCCAACTCAGGAATTCGCTGGCATAAGAAGTGACAATTTTGCATTGGACATTTTGGGCAAATGAAAGCGAATATGGAAAATCTGAGGCATGGGTTTTGTTAAGAACGGACCAAATCCATTTCCTTACGAGAATTGTTCAGAAATTCGGTTTGTATTGGGAGAAAACCAAGGTCCTTCGAAGGACATATTTGCTGATTTACTATTGCGGCCGTTTTCCAGAATTGCCCAATTGTAATAACCAAATTCAACGTGTTCCAGCTGATTCATGATGGACAGATCTCTCAAATCTCATCTTGAATATTGAGATCAGTTTGTTGCAAGTTTCCTTTGGATGTTTGTATATTTAAAAGATACAATATAGAGAGAGAGGGGAGCTAGCTGATGTAAGATTGAGCCTTGTAACAGTGGAACTCTTGTTAATGAAATTTCCAGCTTTCTGATATTTTTCTCAAATATGTGAGTTAAGCATAGCCCTGACCAGGGAGCTGGGCCCACTCTTTTGATCAGGTGCTATGTGTGTGTCCTTTTTATGTATATTGTTTTAATTGTTGTATTTTCTTTATTGCTGTTACAGATTTCCATAGATTGTTGAGAATGCTTTTCTTTTTGCAATTTAATTTCCATTACTGTTACAACGATGCTTTAATTTCTTAGTCATGAACCCTTGGTCAATGTAAGAATGTAACTTTGCTCCTACATATACCTTGTGTGTTACCTTGAAAAGTGTACGCACCTGGATTGATGAATTAATGTAGAAAACGGGATTGAATAATTTGTTCATACTTGGACACCAACATTTTGGCGTCGTTGTCGGGGAAGGCTAACAAGGTGCAAGACACGATCTGTATTGACAAGAGGGTCAACCTCTCATCCTGGGGAGAGGAGTTTTCTCACTCTACTCTAGGTCCTGAGCGTAGTCATTTATTTATTTTGTTGTTTCTCTTCTTCTCTTTTTTTTTTTTTTTTTTTTTTTTTTTTTGGTATCTTTAGGCCAAATCTCTCGTCCTGGGGAGGGAATGGTCTTTTGATGCCCTACTCCAGGTCCTGATTTTAAATTTTTCCTGCATTTTTGTTTGTTTTGATTTTGGAAAAACTAATCTCTTGCCTTGGGGAGGGAATGGTCCTTTCATGGCCTGCTCTAGGTCCCGAGCTTTAGATTTCCTTGTGTTCATTATTTTCTTGTTTGGTTTCATGTCCTGAGGAGAGAAGGGTCTTTTGACACCCTTCTCTAGGTCTTGAGCTTTAGATTTCCTTTCAAATTGTTTTTTTTTGAATAACTAGGAAGAAAAAGGTAGAGATTTGAAGAAATCTTATCATTTCACTCAAGTGGTGATGTAAGCACCACCCATTCCACTAACAAATTGATAGGAATATCTGAAGGAGGAACCTCAAAGTAGCACATGAAGAAAATCTTCTATTATGGTAAGAAATGGCTAACATTGTTACTTTTCAATTCCCTATCAGGAATTTAGGAGGACTGACACAAATGCACATAATTCGTCCATCTTCTCTACCAAATTTTCATGGTTTGGATAATGAGGACCAAGATACATTCTTATTTGAGTTTGAAGTACTTTGCAGAGGATATGATTATTGTACTAATGATCAAAGGTTGAATGTGTTTCCTCTTACTCTAAAAGGAGCAACTCTCCGATGGTTCATGATCCTTGGTGCGAACTGCATCAAAACATGGGAGGACATGAAGAATGTATTCTTGGAGAAGTACCAAGACTAGTGCAAGGCCAATGAAGATATTTTTAGTATGATACAAGGGGAAGATGAAAGCTTGGAGGAATATTTGGAGTGATTTAAATACAACCTTCAAAAATCAAAGCATAAGCATTTGGAAAAAGAGATCTTAAAAAAACTCATTCTTAAAGGGATCAAAGATGAAATTTTAGAAATCTTAAATCTGATAGGAAAATGTGATGTTTTTCAGCTATCATATGATGATGTTTGTGATTTATGCATAAGGTATTCAAGAGGAATATCCAAGGCTGGTAAGAATTCTAGAGAATTTTCTTCCTTCCTATCCAAATATGGTACAAGAACAAGACATATAAGAGATGAAATCAGTGATTTATTTGAACATTTTAAAGTTGATTTTATTAGCTCTCTAAATTCACAATTGTAGGTTTTGCAAGTTAAGAAAAGGCAAGCAAAATTTGAACATGTGATTTTTCCTCAATGTGAAAAGGAGCATCCCATGGATAGTTTCTCTTTCTTACCTGGAATGAAAAAATTTCCAAGAGATGGAGAAGCTGCAGCAATTTCACAACCATTGAAACCTTGGCCTACATGTATGTTTCAAAACACTTCCTCTCCATTGTCTTACTTGCATAATCTATTATGGAATACTCATGTGTTAGAGCAGCCATGCCAATCTCAATATAACCCCTATTAATCTTGTCCACAAGTTTGGCATGGTTCATCCTATTATTACATGACTACTCTCCCTCATCTTGTAGCACAAAAATATCATCCATATTCTTTTCCATCTTTACAACAACACCTTGCTTGCGTATCAAAATCATCCACACATCCCAATCAACTACATCATCAAAATCCTCCATGCCCTAAACAATATCCTGCTCAACTCATTCCACACCCTCACCATAATAAACTAGTACAACATGCTTACAGTGTTGAATTGTAAAATTTACCTACCATTCCCACCCAACCAATCTCACATACGCAATTGCAGAAAACTTATATCGAGATTGGAAATGTTTCAGATCCAAAAATTGTAAAAGTTATGGAAGAAAAGGAGGTTTCTTCTAGTCTGTGTCAACAAGTTGTTTTAGAAACTTAAGAAATTCATGATGTGAAAACTATGGGAAATCAAGAAGGTAAAGGATATATTGAATATTGGTTTCACTCCATCAATTTTTTGTAGCGTCACTCCATACTTCAGCAATTTTTGACACCATATTTTCAAGGGAAGTTGGTTTCTCATACCCTAGTATTTATTGATAGACATTTCTCAAATTCGGGTGTGTATACACTTGAGGCCTTATTTCTAAAATGGCTCCATTGGAAGTACTCTCATACATACGTATGCTTTATTTTTCAAGGTAGAATAGGTTAGTGTAGAAAATAGAATAAATAAGTATATAAATAATTTTTGTTATATGTAGAACGAGTTGTGTTTGCTGCAACTTGTTGAGTATATCAATATCAATGGTAAATATTTGGATTTAATTGTGTATGTAGATGTATTATATTGAAAAATAGATTTCTGCAAACACTAAACATCATTTTGAAAAAAAAATTAAAAAAATTATCATATCTTAGGGCGTGTGGGCTTGATAAAATCACTGAAACCACAGTCGGTACAGTCATGTTTTGAGGAAAAAATGGGCATATTTTTAAAACATTTTTCTATCCAAAGTAGCCCTTTATTTCTACTATCTAATCCAATTTGAATCACTCAATTTGGATTTCAAATGAAAAATATATGACCAAAACATCGACCATATGTCGAGTACGCAGCTCAAGAACAGAGTTGGGACAGTCCATTTGTGAAGGCCTAAATGACTAGATTTTTGAAACATCTTTCTATGGTATATCACCCTATCAATTTAGTTTAAAATTAAATTTTAATCACCCGATTTCAATATTGTATGAGAAAGTTATGACCAAAATACTGACTGTTTATCGTAAATCAGCACCTTTAAAACTTTGTTTTTCCGACTGTTCCTTCGCACATTTGACCCATCAATTCTTCATGATTTCAAAAAATGTTTCTATTGGATATATTTACATGAATTTAATTTAATCTCCAATTTGAATCTGTTCAATCCATCATCAAATGAAAAGGTTATGCTTAAAATATCAACTGTTGGTCTAAGTTGGGAAATCGAAAATGACTATGTTATGCAGGTTGTTCTAAGTAAATTTGACATATCATATCATGAAAATTTTAAAACCTGTTTCAATTGGAGATATAACTATTAATTCATTTTCATTTTTCTTTGGAATCACGCAAGTCGGATGAAAAACAAGGAAGTTATGATTAAAATATTGTTGGTTAGCATGGTTGGCCACCGTTGTCCCACAGGTAATAAATTAACTCTACTTTGTTATTTGTTTTCCATGGATTTGTTTTACAGAGTAACTATTGTTAATTTTTTTTCATATTTATTGGATTTAGAGACCCCAATCACCTCTCTTCTTCCATGACTCATGTTTTATTACAGGTATACGCTTGTTTTTTGCAAGTCCGAGGAGAATAAAGGAGGTCAATTTGTTTTTGAACAAGTGATTATTGAAGGAAATTATAATGAAATAATAGATTTTCATCCCAACATCTATTGAGAAATCTAATATCATATAATTTTGATTCTTTTAAGGTGCCATGGAAATTGATCATAAGAGTTTGTTACAAATTATTCCCGTTATTTCTCACCAACAACATGAAGACTTTTTCATTACCTAATGGATTTATAACAGGAGAAATGGAGAATTGATTTCCATTTGAAAATCCAAGTCATTTCCGCCAAAACAGTTTTCCATTCATTTACCATTGACAGATTGTTTTTGGAAACAGATTGATATTCCCTTAGGAAACAACATTGCTGCAGTCAAAATCATAGCCGTTGCAACTTTATTGTTTTTCAATAAAATTGTTGTTTCTTTTTTGATTCCTCTTATAGTTTTTTTTTTTCATGTGTTCAAAGTCACAAATTTTATTCCTTCATCAAAATAAAAGGAAGTTCTCAAGTTTCATGATGTTGCTCCATATTTATCCATTTGATCCTGATCCTTATCAGTATATGGTTTCCTCAGATCCATTGAGTGTTGTTACTCTGCTGGTGTTGTTACTCCACCAGTGCTGTTACTCTGCCAGTGCTGTTACTCTGTGGGTGTTGTTACTCATCACTGTTGTTACTTCGCTGCTGTTGTTACTCCGCCAACGCTATTACTCCGCTGGTACTGTTACTCCGCTGGTGCTGTTACTTCGCTAGTGCTGTTACTCCGTCAGTGCTATTACTTTGCCAGTGTTGTTACTCCATCAGTGCTGTTATTCCACTGGTGCTATTATTCTGCCGGTGCTATTACTCCACCCATGTTGTTACTCCGCCCGTGCTGTACTCCGTCGGCGCTGTTACTCCATCACTGTTGTTATTGCACTAGTGTTGTTACTCTGCTGGTGCTGTTACTCCACCAGTGTTGTTACTCCATCACTGCTGTTATTCCATCAGTGCTATTACTCCATCATTGTTGTTACTCCACCGGTGCTGTCACTCCGCCAGTGCTATTACTCCGCTGGTGCTGTTACTTCGCCAGTGTTGTTACTCCACCAATGCTGTTACTCCATCGGTGCTGTTACTCAGTCACTACTGTTACTCCACCGTTGTTGTTACTTCTCCAGTGCTATTACTCAGCTGGTGCTGTTACTCAGTTAATGCTATTACTCTATCGGTTCTATTACTCTATCGGTGTTGTCACTCTACCAGTGTTGTTACTCCGCCGGTGCTGTTACTTCGTCGGTTCTGTTACTCCGCTGATGCTGTTACTCTTGAAATTTTTCTGAGTACATGGTTTTGTTATTCCTTCGGTGTTGTTACTCTTTCACTGATGTTACTCCTCCGGTGCTGCTACTCTGTGGTGAAATATTTTCCAAGTACCCAGTGTTGTTACTCTACACATGTTGATACTCCGCCAAGTTAAGTCTTTAGGTATGTCCCTAATCAACTCCGTGTATTTGATTGATGTTTCAATTATGATCAAGGATGGTCATATCTTAGTTGGGGGGAGGTTTTGCATTTGATAGAAAATGTATTATATTTAAAATCAATGATGTCATGTCATCATTGTAATTAAAATTTCACGTCAACTCATACATCTCACGATTATTACCACCATAATCCATAACAATCCGTAACCCCCACTTATCCACACACATTGGAACTTGAATCATCCATGACGACATTAACTTTATGAATGGGGAAATACATTTAATTGTCTAGGTCCTCTTTGACATAATGATTGGGGAGTCAATTTATCTTTGTTTATCTATAAACATAATTTTATGTTTTAAGGAATAACTATGAAAAGATGATTTCATCATTGCAACTTTCAACTTTCCTAATTTGTCAAGTCCCTGATTTTGTAAAATTTATGATGATGACCACAAAATTGTACTTAAATCTTTCCATCACTATCTAATGAATTATTCCTCAAACCCCAATCTTAACAAAGTGAAATATATTTATCAACAATCATTTGAAGGTTATTAGTATTTGAGAAGCAAAATTACCCGAGTTGAAAATAGTTACTACAAAACGTTTTACGCCATCCCTAGCTCTTAAGGAGCTGGCTTGCCACCCCATCTATTAAGTGATATTTTGTTGATTAACAATAACCATAGTTAAATTTTAAAACATAAATAGTCAATTGGAGGATAGGAGGTCTCTTCACAAGTCAACCTACCATGATCACAGGTCCTAATAGAGTGACATTACCACTACTAGTCACCAAGTCGGGGTAATGTCCTTCGGTCATAAAACTGAAGGACAAGAGGTCTCATCACGAGCTGATGTGTTCACTTTTGTTAGTTCCCATGAATCGCATTGTTATTAACTAGTTACCAAGCCAGAACAATGATCTTCAGTAGACATCTAAGTAAATTGAAATGTTTTGTAACTCTGTACTTATTTCTAATAGATGGGACACTGGAATCTCAATGGGTTAAAAAGGCATCCCTATTGAGGCTATGGACATCTGCTAGCAGCAGTGGCCATGCCTATGGTATAGAAGTTAATTCAATACTATGATCTACTTGGTTACCCTGTTTTCTCAAAACTAATTGCTGATAAAGCCATTGTTGCATATATAAGGTTTGCTAGAATTCATAGTTCATGGGGTAATATTTAGTCAGTTCTTAGATAATGGTGGTTATGGTTTATATCTATTATTGAGTCATAAATATTTACTTTACATGTCAAGGTTGAAACTTTTAGGATATTTGATATTTGACATTTTGTATCATCTAATATATCATTCCTTTATTCTACAAGTTTCATATCTTTAACCAAATATAGTTTCTTTACCCAATCAATCTCTATTTAATCCTAGCTTAACAAAACTACCATTATTTTGGGGAAGGATGAAGAGGCCTAATTCTAATTCTGAATCTTGATGAATTATTGATTGAGCATACTCATGCTATAGAAATCTTGATGAAAGGTGTTAGTGTCAGTCTTTGCAGCCTTCCTCCAGTGATCAAACATGCTCTTACAAAGTGATTTTAAGGTGTCAAGGTCAAATTTTGTCATTTCAGCGAGTCTTCAAGTAAAATTTGGTCATTAGGTATTAGGTCTAGGGTTTGCTTTCACTCCTTTCAAAGTTGTCCAAATGTCAGTCCATGTCACCATTTAGCTAAGTGTACCATCATTAAGAGGGTTTTCATCATCATGTCAGGTTCCAATGGGTCATTTTACACCTTGTTCATGCTTCAGTTGTGCCTAGGTAAGGTTCATTTCCCTTTCCTAGGGTTTTGAAGGTAATTTCTCTTGGATCGTCAAATCATTAGCAAAACTTGTATCCTGATGTTCATACACCTTCTCCTATCCTTAATGTACCTTATTAAACACTTCCCATCACTTATATCCCTCAAATTCCTCATTTTCGCACAAACCCTAGTTTCTTGCTACAATTTGACAATTTTCTAGGTTAGGCCCGTGTTTTCCCCTTTTGGACCCTTTCCCCTCACTCAATCTTTGAAATTCCACTTTCCCCTGCTTCCTAACATCCCTCTCTACTTCCCAAAATTTTCTCAAGAATTTAGCAACCCCTTATCCCCTTCATTTCACTTCATTTCGACAAATCCCCTGTTCCACACATCGGGATAGGTTTTACTCCAATGATGTTTCTGAGCAAGAAAAGATGAATTTGGGAAAAATGAGAGAGATTTTTCTCCACAACAGGCCAAGGAAGAAAAACCTCCTTCACTTTTTACATAGGTGTCATGGTTTTAGAGAAATGTCAAAAGTACAGTTCCCTCGGAGAATTGATGCACCTCTGAAGTGACCCCGAGAAAATCAAGATTTCTCCTAGCTTTGTTGGCCAAATGACTTGCTTGATGAGTCAAATGATAACTAAACACAAATATCTTTCCAATGAGCTATCATGAGCTCACTTTGGAGTTGAGGAAGACCTTCAAACGTTGACTTCAACAACACTCTACCTTTAGGCAGCCTCATTTTGCACATTTTGACCAGTCTTGGAAGATTTGACCTTTGATAGGGAAAATGAACTCCAAATTGAAAAATTAAAGTTGTGCTGGAAGGTAGACTCAATACGATTTCCAATGAGCTATCCTGCAACCAATTTGGACACCAGGAAGACCTCCAAAAGTGTCTTGCAAAGGTTCTATGCACTTGTCAGCTCGCGCAACCCACCTCGTGCAAGTTTTACACTGCAATTTGAACGAGCACGGTGCACCTGTTGAGCGCAACACACCTGAGTAGTGGTGCGGCGCACCTACTTGCTTAGCCCAAATTTCACTCAAATCATTTTTTTTCCAAGCTCCAAATTTGTGCAATCTTCATTCAACAAGTAAGTGAAGCATTCCATAGCGCCATTGCAAAAGTTTTGATCATCATTCATGGTGTGTAAATAGGTGAAAAAGAAAACCCTAGTTTGTTGCACAGTCACATTCAAAAAATTTTCTAGGGTTTCAAACTTGTCATTATTGCTTTTTGCTCCCCTTGCATCAGTTACATTCCCCTTCACTACATTTCGCTCATCTCATTTCCCCCTTCCCTCTTTCATTCACATTCATCTATTCTCCTATCCCCAAGACTAAAACCCCTAATACCTAATCCCACTACTCCCAAACCCTAATTGGCATCTCTAAACCCTGATACCTAATTCATACTATCCCCAAACCCTACAAGCCCTACTCACATCACCAAACCCTAAACACTCTCCCTAAAACCCTACACACTTATCCTGCTCACTCCCTAAACCCTACTCACATCCCTAAACCTTGTTCATACATACATTTCCACACTCCCTTCCCCATACACTCTGCCCATTCCATTCCTCCATCCCATTCCATATTATTATCCACAAACCATTCGTATATAATGACATTTTTCAAAACCAAGGGAAAACAATGGAAAGAGATAGTGAATATGACTATGATAAGCAGCAAAGCAAAGGCAAAGAAAAGATGCACGAGGATGATATAGATGACAAACAAGAAAGAAAACAAACAGCTTGAGGATAAGCAAATCCTAATGGAGCTAGAAATGTTGAAATTGAAGAAGCAAAATGACGAACAGGACCATGTCACTTTGACTTCCATTGAACAAGAGATAGAGAATGACAAGGAGTCTTGGCTTGACTGGGCAAACATGCACTTGGAGAAGCTGCTAGAGAAGGCCAACAAAGAGAAAAAGATGTTGAGGCACATAGCCTATCACTATTTGGTGAGAAACAAACTTTGCAAAGCAAGAATTGGGACTTTGAAGGCCAAGTTGAGGAAAGCTTTGAGGAAGAGGAAAGAGCAAGACAAGCACCAGATTTTGGCTGAGGCTTCCTTAGCCCAACATAGCACTTGATGCAGGACACTCAGCTAAAATTTCAAGAAATTTGGGATACTTTTTGTCAATTTTGAATTTTTAGAGCAAAACACAGGTTTTTCTGCCTGGTGCGCTGGGCCACTTGGCACGCGCTTTTGCTAGGGACCTCCTTTGGAGGAAAACTCAGCATTTTTGGATTCCTCATGCAAAAATATGAATGCCCATAAATGGACAAGAAATTTTGTCAAGTTTTGAGCTTCCAAAAGGGTCAAAAACGCCTCAAAACTTCTCTTTCTGCCCCTTTTTGGCCACACAGGGAGCAGTGTTGGGAAACTCATTGTTGGAGGGGAAAATGGACACGAAATTTAGAAATTCCACCTGTTCTAGAAAATAGACAGATAGACCTTAACAACAAGTCAAATTGGAGCAATTTTTATGCACGGGAAGGCATCCAAAATCAGCTGCCAAAAGGAACGACGCATAGGGATAGAGGCATGATGCACAGGATGGAAAATTGACTTTTTTGCCAAAAAAACTCTGTTTTTTCGCCTAGTTTTTTCTCAGTTTGAATTTTGTCTCTCTTATAGTCAAACTCATGATGTAATTTGATGTATATTTATTTAATTTGATGTAAATATGCTAAAATTTCACTCATGGAGGTAGATACATCATGAAAAGGTAGTTTGAAACTGAATGAATCAGTTTCCTAGGTTTTAGAGGCAAGCTGTTCCACTGCCTACTTTTTAGTTCTTGGTTTAGATCTTGTTGAAATAGCTCCTAAAATCATGAATTCGACCCCTAAAGCCTAGCATGAGTTGTTTTTTGCCTATATCTAGAAGTTTTTCAGTCATTGGTAAAGGTTGGACTCATGTGAATGCTTTGAGCATTATTGTACATTCATCTCTACAGTTTGGTAAAAGAATAGACCAGGGTTTGCAACATTTTTGTGGAATTCTTGTGGAAACTTGACTTTGTATTGTTTTTCCTTCTGTAATGCAAGTTTACATGTGTTTATGTATGCCATCATCTCTCTTTGTTCATCTTAACTAAATGAATCAAGGATAAAGGTAGAATTCATTGATGATGTAGTGCTCTACCTAGGGTTTGTTTAGTTATTTATGTTTTCAGCAGTTTGAAGAGGATCCCTAAGAATTTCATGCCCTCTCCAACTCCTCACCAGTCTTAAGACTCTACATCTCACTTATTTCAAAGTACTAAACCATTTTCCTACCTCGCCCCACAGGAACGTCTGCAAGACTGTGTCCATTCCCCGGACCCAAATCTGCCTTTCACATCTGAGCCAGTAAACCATCATTAAATTCAATCAAACTCCTCTGAGCATATACCTAGCCTAAAATTAGTCTTTATATCATTTATCTCAAGCCTTACTTGCCATATTTTCCTGAGATTAACACGGAGAGAGCCCTCTCCCGACCTGGTAGGGCTAGCTACCAAGTTAAGCATGGTTTGATGTTACCCTAGACCTGCCTTTCTAAGCCTGAGGTAGATTTAGGCCCTAACATATTGGCGACTCTTCTGGGGAGAAAAGTTTATTATCATTGTTTTGCTTTGTAGACTATAGACGGAGCCTGAAGTTAGCCAGGTGGCCTTCGAAACTCTCTTGCTTTGCATTAGCGAAAGTAAATGAATGCCACTTCAGTCAACCTCCGGTTTAGTTTATGAACTGAACATATGGTTTCCTCAGCAAAATGTAATCAAGTTCAGATCTGATTGTTGAAGGTGGACAATGATCAGACACCGCAAGGCTGAAATCATTCATCAGGCGTCTCTAAATCAGTTTCAAGATTAGGTCCAAGGACTCCACTGGAGGATGAACCTAACCAATAGAAACATGAAAGGACAATATGGAAAGATAAGGTATTCAAGTTGGAATTTCATCCAATACATTTTGTTCTTTGTTATAAATTATTTCTTCTCTTTTCTCGAGAATGTAAAGAAGGCTTTACAAAGTATATTGTATTTGAGAAAAGATCCTCAGCCTGCATTTGATTTCTTCCCTTTGAAGATTGTGAATACCAAAGATTTGCATGCCTTTAAGCTTGATCAAGACCCTTTTTCTGAATCTTGTGATGACCGTTTTCAACTGATGAGCCTCAAGAGACTAAGACTGATTCTATACTTTCTGTACATACCCCTATACCTTGTAAAATTCTAGATTGATACAAGCCTTTGATTTTACCTCCTATATCCCATTCTTTCCCTAAAAATCATGATCTATATCTACTAAGATTTGATGGTGAACACGACAATATCACTGCTGAGAGACATGTATTGAATTTTGAGTCCTTTCTTGACCTTTTTGAAGTTGATGAAGAAGATGTCAGTATTAGGCTTTTTTCTCTTTCTTTGCAAGGCAAAGTCAAGAGTTGGTTTAAAACCTTGCCTGATGCGAGCATCTGAGATTTCCAATAGTTCTTCAAAGTTTTCCTTGACAGGTGGATGATCAGACAAAACCCTTTCTTGATTATAGAAGAGTATAAATAGCGGAAAAGATTGACAGGGGAGATAGTACAACAGTTTTCTGCTAGATTTAACCAAGTCTATTTTTTTATGCCGGTTAATATAAGACCTCCTCCTCGATCTTCTCTCTTGCACTACTCGGGTGGCTTTGATCCGAAAATGGATTTTCAGCTGAGAGAAAGGAATCTTGCAACACTTGAAGAGATGCAGAATAGTGCAGCAGATGTAGAGACTCATTTTCTGATTCGAAGGGCAAAGTTGAAGGAAGAACAGATGAAAAACATAGATCCGGAGGAATCGACATCTCTAGAGGTAAAGCTTGAAATTTTGGTAAGTGCAGTGGAAGCGATGATGCAAAGGATCATCACAAGGAATGAGTATAATGTTCAAGCCCATGGCTCGTTGATTGAAGAAGAACAAGTTGCTAATCCAAAACATCTTCTTTCTTATACCAGATGTCATATATCTAATAATGATTGTTTTGTAGGTCATCTTGGAGAAGAGAGATCTGTTGATATGACATGTATGCTTGATGATGTGTTTTATACTGATGATTTTCCTGAGTTTGATTAGTATGATGATGATTATGTTCTCCAAATAGAAGCTAATCTTATAGACAAACTAGCAGCTAGTTTGTGGGAGGAAGAAGTTCACTTTCAATAGTTCGAATATAGTGATCAGTCATTGCATATCAACAATGGAAGTGAGGAGGAAAGTGCAGCAAATGTTGAAGTAAGTGAAGGATATTTGCCTTTTTTTTTTGCTTCGTTTCAATTCATCAAAGATAAAATTTATACAATCAGAAATCAACTGTCGAAAAGTCTTGATTTGAACCTTTTTGAGGGCAATGAAAACCTTGTTCAAGAATTTTCATATCCAGAGTTTCAGCCCCTGAATCCCATTGGTTGTCAAGTTGCAGATGAAGACTTGGAAGCTGGAACATACGATCAAATGATGCAAGATGATTCCGTACCTTTCTGTTTTGAATCATTTCAATTTTTGAAGGGAAATTTGTGTAGTATATCTTCAAATGAGAAGCCTGTACAAAATCATAATCTCATTGGAACTAATAGCAAATGGGTTGCAACAATCTTTTCAAGTTTTTCACGATCCAATAGCTGATGCGTTGGATGATGTTTGTAGTCAAAGTCCTCCTATCTGTGAGCCTGAAAAAAGTATTGATACAAACTTGATCCGGTAGCTGGTTTCTTTCTTATTTTCAGTAGGAGTCTCGTCACAAAGCTCAGATCAAAGTTTGCATTCATGGTATGAAGAGAAGAAAAGTAATCCATTGGACGAGCTAAGTCCTAGTGTGCATGAATTTCGAGATCCTTATGTAGTGTTTTTAGAGGCGGATAGAGAATCCATAGTATTCAATGGATCTATTCACAAGTTTTCATGGGAGTTGCCTTTCAGTAGTTCTCTCTTGTTGTTCATAAGCAAGCACTTGCGGAGAATTCAAACAGTAGCCAGAATACTTACTTGGTTGCATTGGTTGTTTCATTTCACTTGATCAGGTGATGAATGAAACTATTAGAGTAGGTTTTGATGAATAAGCTCTACTTTGAGCATCATTTCCAGTTTGTCGATTGTTTTTAAGTATCGAGTCAGTTTTTAGTTGAGTGAGAGTCAGTTTGTGTCGTCAAGTCATTAGTTTTCAGTCATGCATTTCAGCATGCGTTTTTGACTCCATTGCCCAGTGGATAAGGCATTGGTCTGCTCTCCCAAAGATCTATCGTTCTTGGCACTTCCAAGGAGCTACCATCCCCATTGGAGCCAATGTTAGTTTTAGTCTCTGCAGCCTTCCTCCAGTGATCAAACATGCTCTTACATAGTGATTTTAAGGTGTCAAGGTCAAATTTTGTCATTTCAATGAGTCTTCAAGTAAAATTTGGTCACTAGGTATTAGGTCTAGGGTTTGTTTTCACTCCTTTCAAATTTGTCCAAGTATTAGTCCATGTCACCATTTAAATGAGTGTACCATCATTCAGAGGGTTGTCATCATCATGTCAAGTTCCAATGGGTAATTTCACACCTTTTTGATGCTTCAGTTGTGCCTAGGTAAGGTTGATTTCCCTCTCCTAGGGTTTTGCAAGTAATTTCTCTTGGATCCTCAAATCATCAACAAAACTTGTATCCTGATGTTCATACACCTTCCCTTATCCTTAATGTACCTTATGAAACACTTCCCATCATTTATATCCCTCAAATTCCTCATTTTCGCGCAAACCCTAGTTTCTTGCTACAATTTGACAATTTTCTAGGCTAGGCCTATGTTTTGCCCTTTTGGACCCCTTCCCTCACTCAATATTTGAAATTCCACTTTCCCCTGCTTCCTAACATCCCTCCCTACTTTCCAAAGTTTTCTCAAGAACTTAGAAGCCCCTTATCCCCTTCATTTCACTTCATTTCGACAAATCCCTTGTTCCACACATCGGAATAGGTTTTACTCAAATGATGTTTCTGAGCAAGAAAAGATGAATTTTGGAAAACTAAGAGATACGTTTGTCCACAATAGGCAAAGGAAGAAAAACCTCCTTCACGTTTTACACAGGTGTCATGGTTTCAGAGAAATGTCAAAAATACAGTTGCCTCAGGAGAATTGATGCACCTCTGGAGTGACCTTGGGAAACTCAATATTTCTCCTAGCTTTGTTGGCGAAATGACTTTTTTGATGAGTAAAATGATAACTATACAAAAATATATTTCCAATGAGCTATCATTAGCTCAATTTGGGGTTGAGGAAGACCTTCAAAAGTTGACTGCAACAACACTCTGCCTTTTGGTAGACTCATTTTGCACATTTTGACCAGTCTTGGGAGATTTGACATTTGATAGGGAAAATGAACTTCAAATTGAAAACTTAAAGTTGTGATGGAAAGTAGACGCAATAAGATTTCCAATGAGTTATCTCGTGCCCATTTTGTAAACTGGGAAGGCCTCCAAAAGTGTCTTGCAAAAAGTGCTTCAAACATGTTAGTTGGCGCGACACACCTGTTGATCGCGGCGCACATGGTGTCGGTTTTACACTGCAATTTGAACGGGTGCAGCACACCTGTTGAGCACATTGGACCTCGATAGTGGCGTGGTGAACCTACCCACTTAGCCCAAATTTCAGTCAAATCATTTTGGCAAGCTCCAAATTTCTGCAATATTCATTCAACAAGTGAAGCATTCCATAGTGCCATTGCAAAAGTTTTGATCATCATTAATGGTGTGTAAATAGGTGAAGAGGAAAACCCTAGTTTGTTGCACAGTCACATTCAAAAAACTGTCTAGGGTTTCAACATTGTCATTGTTGCTGTTTGTTCCCCTTGCATCAGTTACATTCCCCTTCACTACATTTCACTCATCTCATTTCCTCCTTCCCTCCTTCATTCACATTCATCTATTCCACTAACCCCAAAACTAAAACCCCTAATACCTAATCCCACGACTCCGAAACCCTAATACCTAATTCCTACCATCCCCAAACCCTATAAGCCCTACTCACATCACCAAACCCTACAAACTTATCCTACTCACTCTCTAAACCCTACTCACATCCCTAAACCCTATTCATACACACATTCTACACTCCCTTCCCCATACACTCTGCCCATTCCATTCCTCCATCCTATCCATACTATTATCCACAAACCATTCATATATAATCACATTTTTCAAAACCAAGGGAAAACAATGGAAAGAGACAGTGAATATGACTATGATAAGCAACAAAGAAAGGCAAAGAGAAGATGCACGAGGATGATATAGATGACAAACAAGAAAGAAAACAAACAGTTGGAGGATAAGCAAAGCTTACTGGAGCTAGAAATGTTGAAACTGAAGAAGCAAAATGACGAACAGGACCATGTCACTTTGACTTCCGTTGAACAAGAGATAGAGAATGACAAGGAGTCTTGGCTTGAAAGGGCAAACATGCACTTGGAGAAGTTGCTGGAGAAGGTCAACAAAGAGAAACAGATGTTGAAGCACATGGCCTATCACTATTTGGTGAGAAACAAAGTTTGCAAAGCGAGAATTAGGACTTTGAAGGCCAAGTTGAGGAAAGATTTGAGGAAGAGGAAAGAGTAAGACAAACTCAATATTTTGGCTGAGAATTCCTTAGCCCAACATAGCACTTGATGCAGGACACTCAGCCCAAATTTCAATAAATTTGGGATACTTTTTGTCAATTTTGAATTTTTGGAGCAAAACACAGGTTTTTCTACTTGGTGCGCCGCGCCACCTAGCGCGCGCTTTTGCTAGGGACCTCCTTTGGAGGAAAACTTAGTATTTTTGGATTACTCATGCAAAAATATGAATGCCCACAAATGGCCAAGAAATTTTTTCAAGTTTTGAGTTTACAAAAGGGTCAAAAACACCTTAAAAATGGCCTTTCTGCCCCTTTTTGGCCACACGGGAAGCAGTGTTGGGAGAACTCATTTTTTGAGTGGAAAATGGAGACCAAATTTAGAAATTCCACCTGTTATAGAAATTAGACAGATAGACCTTTCCAACAATCCCACTTGGAGAAACTTTTGTGCATAGGAAGGCCTCCAAAATCAGCTACAAAAAGACGCGATGCACAAGGACAGAGGCGTGGTGCACAGGATGGAAAATTGACTTTTTTGCCAAAAAAATCTGTTTTTTCACCTAGTTTTTTCTCGGTTTGACTTTTCTCTCTCTCATAGTCAAACTCATGATGTAATTTGATGTAACTTGATGGATTTTGATGTAAATATGCTAAAATTTCACTCATGGAGGTAGATACATCATGAAAAGGTAGCTTGAAACTGAATGAATCAGTTTCCTAGGTTTTAGAGGCAAGTTGTTCCACTGCCTACTTTTTAGTTCTTAGTTTAGATCTTGTTGAAATAGCTCCTATGCTCATGAATTTGACCCCTAAAGCGTAGCATCAGTTGTTTGTTTCCCATATCTAGTAGTTTTTCAATCATTGGTAAAGGTTGGACTCTTGTGAATGCTTTGAGCATTATTGTACATTCATCTCTACAGTTTGGCAAAGGAATAGACCAGGGTTTGCAACATTTTGTGGGATTCATGTGGCAACTTGATTTGGTATTATTTTCCCTTCTGTAATGCAAGTTTACATGTGTTTATGTATGCCATCATCTCTTTTTGTTCATCTTAACTAAATGAATTAAGGATAAAGGTAGAATTCATAGATGTTGCAGTGCTCTTCTTAGGGTTTGTTTAGTTATTTATGTTTTCAGTAGTTTGAAGAGGATCCCTAAGAATTTCATGCCCTTTCCAACTCCTCACCAGCCTTAATACTTTCCATCTCACTTATTTCAAAGTACTAAACCATTTGCCTACCTTTCCCCACAGAAACCTCTGCAAGACTGTGTCCATTCCTCGGACCCAAATCTGCCTTTCACATTTTGAGCCAGAAAACCAACAGTAAATTCAATCAAACTTCTCTGAGCATATACCTAGCCTAAAATTAGTCTTTATATCAGTCATCTCAAGCCTTACTTTCCATATTTTCCTGAGATTGACAAGGAGAGAGCCATCTCCTGACCTGGTAGGGCTAGCTACCAGGTTAAGCATGGTTTGAGGCTACCCTAAACCTGCCTTTTTGAACCTGAGGTAGATTTAGACCCTAACATATTGGCAACTCCGCTGGGGAGAAAATTTTATTATCATTGTTTTTCTTTGTAGACTATAGATGGAGCTTGAAGTTAGCTAGGTAGCCTTCGAAACGCTCTTTCTTTGCATTAGCAAAAGTAGATGAATGATACTTCAGTCAACCTCCGGTTTAGTTTATGAACTGAACATCTGGTTTCCTCAACAAAATGTAATCAAGTTCAGATCTGATTGTTGATGATGGACAATGATCAGACATCGCAAGGCTGAAATCATTCACCAGGCAACTCTAAATTAGTTTCAAGATCAGATCTAAGGACTCCACTAGAGGATAAACCTGACCAACAGAAACATGAAAGGACAATATGGAAAGATCAGGTATTCAAGTTGGAATTTCGTCCAAGACATTTTGTTCTTATAAATTATTTGTTCTCTTTTCCCGAGAATGTCAAGAAGGCTTTACAAAGTATATTGTATTTGAGAAAAGATCCTCAGCTTGCATTTGATTCCTTCCCTTTGAAGATTGTGAATACCCAAGATTTGCATGCCCTTGAGCTTGATCAGGACCCTTTTCTTGAATCTTGTGATGACCATCTTCAAACTGATGAGCCTCTGGAGACCAAGACCGATTCTATACTTTCTATACATACCCCTATACCTTGTAAAACTCTAGATCGATACAAGCCTTTGATTTTACCTCCTATATCCTATGCTTTCCCTAAAAATCATGATCTATATCTACCAAGATTTGATGGTGAACGCGACAATATCACTGCTGAGAGACATGTATTGAATTTTGAGTCCTTTCTTGACCTTTTTGAAGTTGATGAAGAAGATGTCAGTATTAGGCTTTTTTCTCTTTCTTTGCAAAACAAAGTCAAGAGTTCGTTTAAAACCATGCTTGAGGCGAGCATCTCATATTTCCAGCAGTTCGTCAAAGTTTTCCTCGATAGGTGTATGATCAAACAAAACCCTTCCTTGATTATAGAAGAGTATAACCAACTGAAACGATTTCCAGGGGAGATAATACAACAATTTTATGCCAGATTTAACCAATTCTATTTTTCGATGCTGGTTAATATAAGGCCTTCTCCTAGATCTGCTCTCCTGCACTACCTGGGTGCCTTTGATCTGGAAATGGAGTTTCAGCCGAGAGAAAGGAATCTTGCAACACTTGAAGAGATGCAGAACAATGCAATATATGTAGAGACTCAATTACTGATTCGAAGGGCAAAGTTGAAGGAAGAAGAGATGAAAAACATAGATCCAGAGGAATCGACATCTCTAGAGGTAAAGCTTGACATTTTGGTAAGTGCAGTGGAAGAGATGATGCAAAGGATAATCACAAGGAATGAGTATAATGTTCAAGCCCATGGCTCGCTGATTGAAGAAGAACAAGTTGCTGATCCAAAACTTCTTCTTTCTTATCCCAGTTGTCATAGATCTGTTAATGATTGTTTTGTAGATCATCTTGGAGAAGAGAGATCTGTTGATATGACATGTATGCTTGATGATGTGTTTTATACTGATGATTTTCCTGAGTTTGATCAGTATGATGATGATTATATTCTCTAAGTAGAATCTAATCTTATAGACAAACCAACAACTAGTTTGTGGGAGGAAGAAGTTCACTTTCAGCAGTTCGAATACAGTGATCAGTCATTGCATATTAGCTATGGAAGTGAGGAGGAAAGTGCAACAGATGTTGAAGTAAGTGAAGGATATTTTCCTTTTTGTTTTGCTTCGTTTTAGTTCATCAGAGACAACATTCATGCAATCAGAAACCAACTGTCAACAAGTCTTGATCTGGAACTTTTTGAGGGCAATGAAAACCTTGTTCGAGACTTCTCATATCTAGAGTTACAACCGCTGAATCCTGTTGAGTGTAAAGTTGCAGATGAAGAATTGGGAGCTGGCACATACAATCAAATGATGCAAGATGATTCCTTACCTTTTTGTTTTGAATCATTTCAGTTTTTGAAGGGAAATTTGCATGGTATATTTTCAAATGAGTAGCCTGTAGGAAATCATGTAATCTCATCGGAACCAATAGCAAATGGGTTGCAGCAATCTTTTCAATTTTTTCACGATCCAATAGCTGATGTGTTGGATGATGTCTGTAGTCAAAGTCCTTCCCCTATCTATGATCTTGACAAACGTATTGATACAAACTTGATTCGGTAGCCAGTTTCTTTATCATTTTTAGTAGGAGTCTCATCACAAAGCTCAGATCAAAGTTTGCATTCATGGTATGAAGAGAAGAGAAGTAATCCATTAGATGAGCTAAGTCCCAGTGTGTATGAATTTCAAGATCATTATGTAGTGTTTTTGGACGCGGATAGAGAATGCATAGTATTCAACAGATATGTTCACAAGTTTTCATGGGAGTTGCCTTTCAGTAGTTCTTTCTTGTTGTTCATAAGCAAGCACTTGTGGAGAATTCAAACAGTAGCTGGAATACTTACTTGGTTGTTTCGTTTCACTTGATCAGTTGATGAATGAAACTATTAGAGTAGGTTTTGATGAATAAGCTCTACTTTGAGCATCATTTCCAATTTGTCAGTTGTGTCTAAGTATAGAGTTAGTTTTTAGTTGAGTGAGAGTCAATTTGTGTCGTCAAGTCGTTAGTTTTCAGTCATGCATTTCAGCTTGAGTTTTTGAATCCATTGCCCAATGGATAAGGCACTGGTTTGCTCTCCCAAAGATTTGCCATTCTTGGCACCTCCAAGGGGCTACCATCCCCATTGGAGCCAATGTTAGTGTCAGCCTTTGCAGCCTTCCTCCAGTGATCAAACATGCTCTTACAAAACGATTTTAAGGTGTCAAGGTCAAATTTTGTCATTTCAAAGAGTCTTCAAGTAAAATTTGGTCACTAAGTATTAGGTCGAGGGTTTGTTTTCACTCCTTTAAAAATTGTCCAAATGTCGGTCCATGTCACCATTCAGTTGAGTGTACCATCATTCAGAGGGTTGTCATCATCATGTCAGGTTCCAATGGGTCATTTTACACCTTGTTCATGCTTCAGTTGTGCCTAGGTAAGGTTCATTTCCCTCTCCTAGGGTTTTGAAGCTAATTTCTCTTCGATCGTCAAATCATCAGAAAAAATTGTATCCTGATGTTCATACACCTTCCCCTATCCTTAATGTACCTTATTAAACACTTCCCGTCATTGATATCCCTCAAATTCCTCATTTTCACACAAACCCTAGTTTCTTGCTACAATTTGACAATTTTCTGGCTAGGCCCGTGTTTTTCCTTTTTGGACCCCTTCCCCTCACTCAATCTTTGAAATTACACTTTCCCCTACTTCCTAACATCCCTCCCTACTTCCCAAAATTTTCTCAAGAATTTAGAAGCCCCTTATCCCCTTCATTTCACTTCATTTCGACAAATCCCCTGTTCCACACATCGGGATAGGTTTTACTCCAATGATGTTTCTGAGCAAGAAAAGATGAATTTGGGGAAACTGAGAGAGTGTTTTGTCCACAACAAGCCAAGGAAGAAACATTACCTTCACTTTTTACACAGGTGTCATGGTTTTAGATAAATTTCAAACATACAGTTGCCTCAGGAGAATTGATGCACCTCTGAAGTGACCTTGGGAAAATCAAGATTTCTCCTAGCTTGATTGGCCAAATGACTTGTGTGATGAGTCAAGTGATAACTACACATAGGGATATTTCCAATGAGCTATCATGATCTCAATTGGGAGTTGAGGAAGACCTTCAAAAGTTGACTGCAAAGCACTTTGCCTTTAGGTAGCCTCATTTTGCACATTTTGACCAGTATTGGAAGATTTGACTTTTGATAGGGAAAATGAACTCCAAATTGAAAAATTAAAGTTGTGCTGGAATGTAGACTCAATAAGATTTCCAATGAGCTATCCTGCACCCAATTTGGACTTTGGGAAGGCCTCCAAAAGTGTCCTGCAAAAATCACTATGCACTTGTCAGCTCGCGCGGCGCACCTGTTGAGCGCGGCCCACCTGGTGCAGGTTTTACACTGCAATTTGAACGGGTGCAGTGGACTTGTTGAGAAAGGTGCACCTGGGTAGTGGTGTGGGGCACCTACATTCTTAGCCCAAATTTCACTCAAATCATTTTTCCAAGCTCCAAATTTGTGCAATCTTCATTCAACAAATAAGTGAAGCATTTCCTAGTGCCATTGTAAAAGTTTTGATCATCATTCATGGTGTGTAAATAGGTGAAAAGGAAAACCCTAGTTTGTTGCACAATCACATTCAAAAAACTGTCCAGGGTTTCAAAGTTGTCATTGTTGTTGTTTGCTCCCCTTGCATCAGTTACATTCCCCTTTTCTACATTTCACTCATCTCATTCCCCCTTCCCTCTTTCATTCACATTTATCTATTCCCTTATCCCCAAAACTAAAAGCCCTAATACCTAATCCCACTACTCCCAAACCCTAATTGGCATCTCTAAACACTAATACCTAATTCCTACTATCCCCAAACCCTACAAGCCCTACTCACATCACCAAACCCTGCACACTCTCCCTAAAACCCTACACACTTATCCTACTAACTTCCTAAACCCTACACACTTATCTTACTCACTCCCTAAACCCTACTCACATCGCTAAACCCTGTTCATACATACATTTCCACACTCCCTTCCCCATACACTCTGCACATTCCATTCCTCCATCCTATTCCATACTATTATCCACAAACCATTCATATATAATCACATTTTTCAAAATCAAGGGAAAACAATGGAAAGAGACAGTGAATATGACTATGATAAGCAGCAAAGCAAAGGCAAAGAGAAGAACGAGGATGATATAGATGACAAAAAAGAAAGAAAACAAACACTTGGAGGAGAAGCAAAGCCTAATGGAGCTAGAAATGTTGAAACTGAAGAAGCAAAATGACAAAGAGGGCCATGTCACTTTAACTTCCATTGAACAAAAGATAGAGAATGACAAGGAGTCTTCGCTTGAAAGGGAAAAAATGCACTTGGAGAACCTACTGGAGAAGGCCAACAAAGAGAAAAAAATGTTGAGGCACATGGCCTATCACTATTTAGCGAGAAACAAAGTTTGTAAAGCAAGAATTAGGACTTTGAAGGCAAAGTTGAGGAAGGCTTTGAGGAAGAGGAAAGAGCAAGAAAAGCTCAAGATTTTAGCTGAAGCTTCCTTAGCCCAACATAGCACTTGATGCAAGACACTCAGCCCAAATTTCAAGAAATTTGGGATACTTTTTGTCAATTTTGAATTTTTGGAGCAAAACACAGGTTTTTCTGCTTGGTGTATCGCGCCACCTGGCGCGCACTTTTGCTAGGGACATCCTTTGGAGGAAAACTCAGCAGTTTTGGATTCCTCATGCAAAAATATGAATTCCCACAAATGGCCAAGAAATTTTGTCAATTTTTGAGCTTCCAAAAAGGTCAAAAACACCTCAAAAATGCCCTTTCTACACCTTTTTGGCCACACAGGAAGTAGTGTTGGGAGAACTCATTTTTCGATGGGCAAATGGATACCAAATTCAGAAATTCCACCTGTTCTGGAAGGTAGACAGATAGAAATTTCCAACAAACCCACTGGGTGCAAATTTGGTGCACAGGAAGGCCTCCAAAATCAGCTACAAAAATGTGCAATGCATAGGGACAGAGGCATGACGCACAAGATGGAAAATTGACTTTTTTGCCAAAAAACTCTGTTTTTTCGCCTAGTTTTTTCTCAGTTTGAATTTTCTCTATCTCGTAGTCAAAAGCATGATGTAATTTGATTTAACTTGATGGAATTTGATGTAAATATGCTAAAATTTCACTCATGGAGGTAGATACATCATGAAAAGGTAGTTTGAAACTGAATGAATAAGTTTCTTAGGTTTTAGAGGTAAGCTATTCCACTACCTACTTTTTAGTTCTTAGTTTAGATCTTGTTGAAACAACTCCTAAACTCATGAATTCGACCCATAAAGCCTAGAATTATTTTTTTGTTGCCTATATCTAGTAGTTTTTTTAGTCATTGTTAAAGGTTGGACTCTTGTGAATGCTTTGAGCATTATTGTACATCCATCTCTACAGTTTGGCAAAAGAATAGACTAGGGTTTGCAACATTTTGCGGGATTCTTGTGGCAACTTGATTTGGTATTTTTTTCCTTATGTAATGTAAGATTACATGTTTTTATGTATGCCATCATCTCTCTGTTCATCTTAAGTAAATGAATCAAGGATAAAGGTAGAATTAATTGATGTTGCAGTGCTCTACCTAGGGTTTGTTTAGTTATTTACGTTTTCAGAAGTTTGAAGAGGATCCCTAAGACTTTCATGCCCTCTCCAACTCCTCACCAGTATTAATACTCTCCATCTCTCTTATTTCAAAGTACTAAACCATTTTCCTACCTTGCCCCACAGAAACGTCTGCAAGACTGTGTCCATTCCCCGGACCCAAATCTGCCTTTCACATTTGAGCTAGAAAACCAACATTAAATTCAATCAAACTCCTCTGAGCATATACATAACCTAAAATTAATCTTTATATCAATCATCTCAAGACTTACTTGCCATATTTTCCTAAGATTGACAAGGAGAGAGCCCTCTCTTGACCTGGTATGGCTAGCTACCAGGTTAAGCGTGGTTTGATGTTACCTTAGAACTGCCTTTCTCAGCCTGAGGTAGATTTAGGCCCTAACAAAAGGGAAAATAATCAGTTTGGGGGAAGGAAATCTTGCTATGCTTTTTGATTACTTTCTTTTAGCTTGCATGGCTTCCACCTTTCGTATCACTTACACAGGCTCAACCTACATTAGCTTCAACAAATGTTAATCCATAGATGTCATTCCACGTTATTTTGTTGAAAGCAATAATTGAGGTGAAATACTAGAAGTGTTTGATTTATTAAAAGTTTAGGAGAATGTCATTAAAAAAACCACTGAGCATTATTCACTCATATTTTTCAAGCCATTATTTCCCCTACTTTATATAGAGGCATTGAGTTGCATGTGGGCATGCAAGATATTCAGTTTGGGGGAATGTTGGGCTCTTAATTTGTCATTATTATTACCACTTCTTAACATTCATTTCATATATTTCCACTATTCTTTTATCACATTATTTACCATAATTTATTATATAATTCCATTTCATAATCATTTATGCTCTTGTGGATAAATAATATCTGATCTCATTTATCTTTAATAGTTAATGATTATTATGCATGATTTTGGTTTATTCATTCGTTATAACCACACTCATAATTTTAGCCTCCAAGATCTCTTCTAGATTGCAGATTTGGTCTTCAACAAATAATTAGATATTTCAACTCAGGAATCCATTGGCATAAGAAGTGATAGTTTTGTGTTGGGCGTTTTGGGCAATTGAAAGCGAATCTGGAAAATTTGAGACATGGTTTTTGTTCAGAACGAACTAAGCCCATTTTCAAATGAGAAATTTTCATAAATTTGGTTTGTATCGAGAGAAAATCAAGGTTCTTCGAAGGACATATTTGCAGATTTGCTGTTGCGGCCATTTTCTAGAATTTCCTAATTGTAATAACCAAATTCGACATGTTCCAGTTGAATCATGATGGACAGATCTCTCAAATATCATTTTGAATATTGAGATCAGTTTGTTACAAGTTTCCTTTGGATGTTTGTATATTTAAAAGACACAATTCAGGAGAGAGGGGAGCTAGCTGATGTAAGAATTGACCTAGTAACAATGGAACTCTTGTTAATGAAATTTCCAGCCTTCTGGCATTTCTCTAAAATATGTGAGTTAAACACAGTGTTGACCAGGGAGTTGGGCCCACTCTTCTGATCAGGTGCTGTGCATGTGTCATTTTTGTGTATATTGTTTTACTTCTTGTATTTTCTCTATTGTTGTTACAGATTTCCATAAATTGTTGTGAATTCTTTTCTTTCTGCAATTGAATTTCCATTATTGTTACAACAATGCTTTAATTTCTTAGTCACAAACCCTTGGTCAATGTAAGATTGTAACCTTTCTCCTGCATATGCCTTGCATGTTACCTTGAAAAGTGTACGCACCCGGATTGATGAATTAATGTAGGAAACATGATTGAATAATTTGTTCATACTTGGACACCAACACCTTGGCTAGGGTGTCCTAAGGGATTTGGGTACTTCTGTCGATACTTCCATAGGCGCAACTTCTGGGGAAGCTCCTTCTTCTGCCATAGCTACCTCTGGAACAAATCCCTCTACTCTCCTATGACAATTTCTCAAATACTTAGCTTGATAGCAAAAATTCAAAGTTTTCATCAAGGTTCTTGATGGCGAATCTCATGCAAATTGTTTATTGAGCTCAACAACTCAATTCTCAAAATGCCAAGTGTTTTTCATTGGGAAACCATCTGTAATTAACAGGCGCTTTCAAATTCAAATCTGACCATTCCCCTTAAATTCTGTTCATTAATGCTATATTGGCAGCATATTTTCAAAGATATGGTCCATAAATTCTGACTTAAATGCCGCCCCCCTACTCCCTTTGGTCGTTTTTTCATCGTCAAATCATTAACAGTGACTTTAACAGTCACTATCTAGCTATCCTTCGTGGTTTTTCCTTTAGTAGTGTAGCTGCCAATGCGCTTCTGCGGGTTTTGTGACATACCTTTGTTCCACAAAGTTCCCCAATCGCGTAACGCTCTGACCTAGGCAGTGTATTTTATAGTCTTGCACTTCCTTTCAGTTGCCTGGAGTCCTAACACTATGCTTCCATCACATAGCCACCTAGCTAGATCACCAGTGTATGGCTTTAATCGATTGCCATTCACCTTCCTTGGGAAGGGTTCTCCATTTAATTTGACCAGCTGAACTGCTCCACCATTGGTAATCTCCTTGATGACATATGGCCCTACACAGTGCATCCTAAATTTCCTTAGAAATTTATCAAATTTACTGCCATATAACAAGACCATATCATATACCTTGAAAGTGCAGTTTGATGTGTCGATCATGCCATGCCTTTTCGTGCTCCTTTTGAACTTGTTGATGAAATCCAGCTAGAAATCAATCCTCCTCAAGCTCTGCTAGCTGTGCGAGCCTCTCCTCCAGGGCTCCGTGATCCGCCATTCCTGTGAGTGCTGCTATGTGCAGACTAGTTACAACGTATTCCATTGGCAACACAGTTTCTATGCCATATACGAGTCTGAAACGTTTTTGCCTAGTCAGCTTCGTGCAAGTCATTCTGTAGGCCCATAGCACCATGGGTACGTGCACATCCCAGTCATTTCCCTGAGCATTGTAGACATTCACCAGTGTGCTCTCCAGTATCTTATTCAATGCTTCCACCATCCCATTAGCTTGTGGAAGGTAAGATTTACATTTTTGATGATACACATGAAGTTCTTCTGTCAACACGCTGATTGTTTCATTAAGAAAGTGCGTACCGTGATCGCTCATCAAGATCTTTGGACAACCAAATCTTGTCAACACATATTCAAAAATAAACTTTGTTGTCATCGCTACTGTATAGTCCTTCATAGGCTATGCTTCTGCCCACATGGTCAAGTACTCAGTCACGGTGATTATGTACCACGCACCCATCTTCTTTCCTTGAGGCTTAAATGGACCAACAAAGTCAATTGCCCATTTATCGAATGGTTGTAATATTACCTGCGTCATCAGAGGTAGCCCGTCCCTTCATGATGACCTGCCAGTCCTTTGACATGCGTCACATGCCTTACAATATGCTTTTGAATCCTTATGCATGGTTGGCCACCACAACCCAGCGTGTAGAATCTTCTGCGTTGTTGCTTTCCTTGCATAATGTCCTCCCGTAGCTCCTCTGTGAGCCTTAGCGAGGATGCTTCTGCGTTCAAAGTTGGGCATATAACGTCACAATATTTCGTCTGACCCCATTTTGTACAAGTGCCCTGCAATGATAGAAAAGTTTGCCGCGCGCACTACCAGCTCCTTCTTCTGTCAACTTGTATAACCTTCTGGAGCCGATCCTATCGTCAGGAAGTGGATAATATCTTCATAGTGACTGTCCACGACGTGCACCGTAAAGAGCTATGTGTCAGACAATCCTTCCTCCAAATTAGTAGGTTCCTCTCCTATTTCAATTCACGACAGATGATTAGGTCCCGCGTTTAGTCGTCCTGGCTTCACAATAACTTCAAAGTCGTACTCCTGAGACAACAACATCCACCTACATATTTTTCCACCCAACACAGGCTTTTTCACGAGGTATTTTAACATGGAATGATTCGTATATATCTTAAAGTGTCTGCACAACAAATAGTGCCTGAACTTCTAGAGCATGTACACCATAGCTAATCCTTCACTCTCTGTCGTGGAATAATTTGTATTTGCTTTAGACAGCTTCCTACTTGCGAATGCTATAGGGTGATCCAGTTCTCCCTCACTAACCTGTGTCAGCATAGCCACTAGCGCAATATGATGTGTCCACGTGTACATGAAATTCCATATTCCAGTCCAGGCAGACTAGGATTGATGTAGTGACCATTTTCTCTTTCAGCACATCCAAGCTCTTTTGACATTCATCATTCCATCAAAATTTAGTATCCTTTTCAACAATTTCTCCATAGGCGTGGTGATTTGGGCATAACTCTTGATGAGCTTCCTATAGTATTTGATATGCCCTATAGTTGTGCACAGCTGTTTCAAATTCCTCGGTGCCTCCAAGTTTATTATTACTGCGATCTTCATGGGGTCTACCATCAATCCTTGTCTGCATACCACATGACCTAGCAGGATACCAAAAGGTACACAAAATAGACACTTCTTTAGATTGAGTGTGATCTGGTATCTCCTACATCTATCTAGCATCAAGCGCAGACTCGCCACATGGCACTTGACCAATCCAAACACTATCCAATTGTCAAAGTATACCTCCAGAAATTTATGAATGAAGTCTTTGAATGCTGCAATGACTATGCACGAAAATATTGCTGGCGCATTCTTCAGCCAAAAAGGCATTACAGTGTATTGAAAACATCCCCATTCAGTCATGAAGGTCATCTTGCTTCTATCCTCAGGCGTGATTTTGATCTGATGGTACCCAGAGAACCCATCAGTGAAAGAGTATGCTTCTTGGCCACCTACATTATCCAGGACCTCGTCAGTGAATGGGGTCAGGAAAGGATCATGCACACAAGCATCATTCAATTTCTAGAGATCTACGCATATCCTTATTTCTTCCTTTTGTTTCTTTTCCTGAACCATTATTGGGCTTAACCAATCGAATTCTTCCACTGGTTCAATAATACCTACTGCAAGCATCTTATCTAACTTAGCGCGGACCCTTTCCTTATACTTTGGATTAAGGCGGTAAGGTATTTGTTTCACAGGTTTCCCGTCCAGTTTCAGGGTGATCTTCATGACCTCGAGGTCTCCTATTATTCCCTTCAGATCAGAAAACTTCATGTGGAACAGATCTTGATATTCGCGGAGGAGCTCAACGACCTTATCTACTATCGTGTCGTCCCAATAGTTCCCAATCTTCCCAAATTTTGGCTCCTCCTCTGTGCCAATGTTGACCTGTTTAGTTTTTAGTGGCGCGGTTATGTCTAGATCCTTTATCTGTGGTCCTTCAACCTCACGATGACCCTCGGTTTCCGGGGTATTGATCTTTCTTGCATCCTCATCTTCTTCTTCAGCAGTCACGCTATAGCATTCTAGTGCATGGCTCAACTGGGTAGTCCAATCAGGTTGAATCAGGTCCAAAGGATCCTGTAGTATCCTAAGGATCGCTGCTTTAACCTCTTGTAGCGTCGCATCAATACAGTCAAACCCATCCTGAAAGTTGAATGTCATTATAATCCCATGGCACAATATGTCCCATTCTTTAGTGCCATGGCAGAGCTATGTTTCAAAGTACCAATTCATTGGTATGACATCTAGGGTATGACAAAATAGATGCACCCATTCAGGCTGGGGCTCCGCTCCATAAGCCTTATCGCCATTTGGCCAGGTGATCATGCGGATCATCCCTTCCATCATACTTGTCTGTCATCCATACTTTCAGATTTCCAAAACGTATTCTCATCATCCTCCTATAGTTGCGCCAATCACTAAAATTAACCTTGTTCGTATTGCTCTAGCTTGCAGGCATAGCGTGCAGTGCCCAATCCAAGGCCTGGAAGCGAAGCTTCTCTGACACCTTTCAAATGCATCCAAAAAGCGATCAAAGTCAGTTAGCCCATCATAGTGAGGTAGATTCCTTACTTCTGATGATACATAGCGCAATGACTTGGTCATCATATTACAACGTAGCATAGATACTTCATGCAACCGATTCTGCCAGTGCTCTAGTTCTTCATCTGAATCTGATGTGCAGGAGCTCTCACGGTCCCATGCAATACATTCATCTACTATTGGATTTACCCAATCCTGGTATCACACCGTTATCTTGTAAATCTGGTCCAAATCTTCATCACTTTCATAATCACGGTCCAGTTCTGTATAGCGCGGTCCTTCTGTAGGATTCAATGGTACCACTACACGGAATGATTTCTTTTCAAATATCATCTTTCGCTTCTTCAAGTTGATTACCCCATTCATGTGAGTGGCCCAATCAATTCCAAGGAGTACATGGTATGGATTTCTATCATCCACAATCTTTATTACTTCAAAATCTACCAATGCACTCGCGCCTTCGATGTCCACTATTACGCCATGCAGCCTCCCCATTGGGATAAATTTCTATTGATTTGCCATCCTTAACTGGATCAGAGACCACTGGAGCACAGGTCTCCCCATTCTTTCCCATGTTTGTTTTGGCAAAACATTCATGTCGGATCCCAGATCTAAGATAACTTGTTCCATTTCATATTCCCCTATTTGTGCAGTGAGTCTCATCTCATGTCCAGTCCTTGCCTTATGCTTGCCAAGCTTTCTGACTACGCGCAGTTCACCAGTAGCGCCATCCTCGCCAGCACACCAATTGATCAGTTCCTCCATTCCTCTCACGGCCTTACTATCGCAGAGTAGTTTCATGCAGGTCTTTAAGAACATGGTAATCATGGATGGGTCCATTTCATAAACTGGTCTCTCCTGACTTCTTGAGGTAGAGGCCTTAGTGAAACTTTTCTTTGCTTCCATAAATGTTTCTTTTGCATGCTCTAGATCAAACCAAGTCTCCTTTTCCAGTGCTTTACAGACCCACTCACTTTCCGCAGGCTGTTTCCCTTTATCCTTGCCAGTCGTCGTTCTGCTCAGCAGCATAGTGTTTACCTTAGGGTCTTCTCTGCAAGGCTCATCCCTCATCATCTAGAGGTTCTACGTCGGTTGTGGAGGTTGTGCCACCTTTTCATGAATCTTAGCCAACAATATAGGGCAATCCTTAGTTGCATGGTCAAACTAAGTATAGTAGCGGCATGACAGTCGCGTCGGATTCGGTTGAGGTTGGGGTGGAGCTAGTAAAGCAGGAGGCTAATTAACTTGAGGTCTCCACCCTTGTGATGGGTTTCCCCATTGAGTTGATTGGGTGGATACGACTGAAAATGATGGTTGAAAGGTTGAGGAGGATATGGAGGAGCATAAGGCCAAGAAGGAGGTGTGGACTAGGATGGATGAGTGGAAGAGTACCAAGGTTGCAAAGGTGAATTTTGATTTGGATTGTAATAAGAGTAGCGTGCACCTTTCATGCCTTGTTGATATGGTTGAGGTCCTTGAGGTATTCTTTGATTAATGAAGCAAAGATGCTCTGACCCCCCTTTTTCCCCTTGATATAAAATTTTAGTCTTGGAAACGAAGGGAATTTGTCTGTTGCATGATTTTATTCACATAATAGGCAAACCTCTATGACATTCAATGGGCACTCATTTCTAGGATGTATTTTGGTGCATATAGAGAAGGAAATGGCTAGTTCCCTTTCTACTTCCTTTTGTTTTATTTTTATTTGCATGGTATCCATTTTCAATGTAAGGTTATGCATCATTTCACTCTTGAAATATTCCAACATGTTACCTAACGAATTCTTAGTGGATGTTGTGGAGGGAGAGGAACTGGCCAATCCTTGACTAGCCCTACCCATCTTCCTAGAAACCCCAAAGTAATTCTTGAACACATTTTTGATGTCATCATAGGATAGCTAATAGATATATCCTCCAGAAAACATGTTTATGGTTTCCAACATATCCTCCCTGATCCCTCAGAGAATAAATAAATTGAGTGACTCGAGATCAAGAGTGTAGTTGGCCCTCTTATAATTGAGTTGAAATCTCTCCTCACAGTCATGTAGGGATTCATTAGGTCCAAGTGTCATTCTAAATATTTATTCCTTGGTTTATTTGGACCTACAGTAGTCCCTGTACTTACTATTCAAGGTCTGTTTCATTTGGTCCTAGGTACTGATGCTACCCCCAGGTAGACCCATAAACCAATGCAATGTTGAAAATAGAAACAGGAAATGATAAAAATAGAATCTAGAAATTCCAATTTAATTTGTCATTGAATTAAACTAATAATTAAAATCGAATTTTACTCTCATAGCAACTTGTAATAGTTATTAGTTAACTAGAGTGAGTTGAATTAGTTAAATTAGGAATTTCAAGTTGGAAGTCTTTCTGAAGTCATGAATATGTTATCCCTATATTATAGGTGTCCAAGATGAGTTAAGTATGAGTGATAATTAGTTAACTCAGTTTATTGAGTTAAGCCCAGTTAAATTAGTTCTAAATTGTTTGAGGAACTAATAGTGAGTTAACAGTCAGTTGATGTATTAGTGCACTCAACTAGTGCTACTCCAATTAACTGAATATTCCCTCATCAGAAACTCATGCGTGATGATTCTGAGAAAGACCCAACTGAGACTAGAGTGTAGGGATAATGTAATATTTGTTTTAGATTTTTCTGAGTTGCACTGATAGTGCATGCATTCAGGAACTAAGGAATTTCCCTTTAAATACGGGTTAATTCCCTCATGAATTGTGCAAAGAATTAGATTCTGGGAGGCTTGGAAATTTGGCTAAGTATGGGCAAAGGAAGTCGTCAGGTGGAGGATAGGAAATACTTGTGCACGTTAAGCTCAAGGTTGAGCAGAGCATATTGTATTCATCCAAATTCTTTGACCAAGGGCACAAGGAAATAGGGACTTGGAGAGAAGGAGAATTGGCTAGGTGTTGGCCAAGAGTTTGCTTGTGAGTTGGAGATTGATTTTACTGAGTGCTAGGATTTTTCTTGTGAGAACAAGCATTGTATTATCATCTTGGATTTCTAATTAATGCAATATAGGTAGTGGGGTTTTGAGCTATGGCTTTCCCCGGATATTTATTGTGTTATGTGCCTTTAATTCTCTTCCTCTATTGATTATTGTTTGCTCGATGTTTATGGGCTTCCACTATAAATAGTAGAAGTAGATTCTTGTCTCTTGGTTTAGCAACATAGAAAATTTTAGGGGCGAATGTTCGCCCTTTGGTGAAATTAAGGAGTTTAAAATTTTTAGTGGGTGAATATTTTGTATCATAGTACATTTTTACAAATCACCTCAAATAGCCCACCTTATTTTAAGGGAGAGGGTAAAAAAGGTAAATTTAGCCCTTGAAATTAGGAGTATTAGTGGGTGAATATTTTGTATCATAGTACATTTTTACAAATCACCTCAAATAGCCCACCTTATTTTAAGGGAGAGGGTAAAAAAGGTAAATTTAGCCCTTGAAATTAGGAGTATTAGTGGGTGAATATTTTGTATCATAGTACATTTTTACAAATCACCTCAAATAGCCCACCTTATTTTAAGGGAGAGGGTAAAAAAGGTAAATTTAGCCCTTGAAATTAGGACTTACAACCTTCCATTCGCCCATTTTCAAGAATAGATTTTATTTAAGTGAATCCATTCGCCCATTTTCAAGAATATGTTTTATTTAAGTGAATCATATGGGCCAATTACCATATTTATAAAAGAGGTATGGTAAATTAATAAAAATATAAATAAATGAGAGGTATGGTAAATAAATAAAACATTTTTTATATTTACTCCATAAGTCACCTTATATACATGCAAACAGATAAAAATATAAGTAAAGTGGAGGTATGGTAAATAAATAAAACCTCTTTTTATATTTAGTCCATAACCCTCATTCTATTTATGAAGGCTCAAGAAAGAGGTTTTATTTAAGTGAATCCTATGGGCCAAATACCATATTTGAAAAAGAGGTATGGTAAATTAATAAAAATATAAATAAACAAGAGGTATGGTAAACAAATAAAACATTTTTTTATATTTACTCCATAAGTCACCTTATATTTAGGAACACTCAAAAAATGTGTTATATTTAGGTGAAACCTATGGGCAATATACTATGGGACAAATACCATGGACTAGATTGTTATTAATACCATGCAAAAAAACATTATTAACCCTAATTTAGTATTAATAAAAATAAAAATGGCACATGGTATTGACCCATGGTATTCACCAAAATGGCACATGGTATGGGCAATATACTATGGGACAAATACCATGGACTAGATTCCACCCTAATTTAGGGCACATGGTATTGACCCATGGTATTCACCAAAATGGTACATGGTATTGACCCATGGTATTCACCTGGAATGTAGCCTATTTAAATGGGGGAATTACACCAGCATAGATCCATCTTTACTCTGGATCTACTAACCCCCGACAGGTATCAAATATCATGATATGCAAACTAGCATAGAGTGAAAAAATATTTGATCCCTCTCCGGGCTTGGTGAGTAAAAATGGATGTTGTAATTTAATGTATGTTAAACATTTTAGCTTGGTTAAAATAAAAAATAAAATAAAAATCAACTATTAATTTTATTAATTTTTATAAATTACTAATAGTAATTTTTAAGCTCCAGGTTTATGATAACCCATGGTATTGACCCATGGGAATACCAAGATCTTACAAGATTTTATAATTGAGTAAAATATTCCCCATGTCTGGGGAGAGATTCGCCAAAAAATTATATATACATATTATATTATTGATAAAATCGCCTTCCATTTTTCCTATATACCATGGAGATTCGCCCATTTATTATACATATAAATTTAGGGGGCGTTCTTAAAATTTTCCCTGTTTAGCAAATTGCGTTATCTTGTGAATGTACAAGATTTTCTACATAGTATCGTAGTTGAAGACAATATACTAGAGTAGATTTCAAAGTTTTGAGTTTTGGGCCACGAGTTTGCAGAGCAGATTTGAAAATTTTTGTGAAAACATTTCAGAAACAAATAGCCAATTTGGATTCTTTGTGAAAAAATACCCAAATTCAAAAATTAAATCAGTTGAATTGGAGTTTGGATGAGGGAGGTATCGTTGATTAAAATTAGCTCTTTTTGTAGAAAATTCTGTGACGACGGAACAAAGGAAGATTGGTGAACCTTGCTCTTCTTGGACTCCCAAAGAATTGGCATAGTTATCAAGACTCTGTCGATGGTCAGGAGAAGCTCCTAGATTGGGAATGACTATGGTCAGATTTGATGCAGGATGAGATTAGGAGAAACACCAGAGATGGGACCTCTTCCAAGGAAGTTGAAGAGAATTTTGCCTTAGCAAGTGAGGCAAAGTGGGCCATGGGAAAGAAATCCCAAGGTGAGGAGGGTGGAAAGAAGATGGACATCATGAAAGTCAAGTTTTTTGTCTATCATGATCATGGGAACTATGCCAAGAACTTCCCACAAAAAAAAGCAAGCAAGAAGGAGCTGACAGTAGCGAAAATAGGCGAGGCTTTAGCTTCATAATTCGAACTTGATTTCACTCTCATTACATGCATAGCTGCCACTGCCATGGGAGGCGTGTGGTATCTTAATAGCAGTGCCTCATTTCACATGATGGGGAATATAGATATCTTTAGTGATTTTGAGGAGAAGGACCTCAATCTGAGCATAGAGTTTGGAGATGATGAGGGGTAGAGAGCTACCGGGATCGATATAGTTACCTTTCAGAGGGAGTTTGGCTCCCCTCTCAGGATCAAAGATGTGATGTATGTTCCATGACTAAAGAATAATATTGTTTCAGTGTGGTTTTTAGTAAGGGAAAGGTTTTCCTTAGACACATCACCACGGGATAGTTGAAACACGTCAGTACATGGGTCAAGAACCTGTATGCTCTTGAGGTTCAAGATACATGAAAATCCTTGAGGAGCAAGGAAGAGGTTAGAGAATTGGTGGTTGATAGGGAGAGTAAATTACCTCTCAACATGTAGCCCCAGAAGAAGCCTTTGAAGAAACTTCAGGAAGTTCTGGAGTAGAAACATCTAGAGAAGTTGAGAGGAGACCGAGTGGAGAGAACCACTCAAGCAGAGAAGAAGTAGTCTCAGAAGCAATCTCAGGCAACTGTGGAGCAACCACAACTGGAGAACCCAATAGGAGACCGAGTGGAGGCATACAGTCATGCAGAGACCTCCAGTAGGGGGGAATTTCAAGCCAAGTGGGAAGAGGGATCACATGCAACCATACCTCTAGGTGTGAGGTGGGGCGATTTAAAGTGATAGTCCCAAGAGGTATGAAATTGGGTAGGGTCCATTGAGTGGCTTTATCTCATGTATCATACCTTGCCTCGGGAGCCCAAAGTACATAGTAGTGGGAGGAATCAGTGGGATTGATGCAGTCATAGATCAAAGTGACAAAGGCTAGAGCAGTTAGATACTGAAGAGTGTAGAGAGGTTTGAAAACAAGTGAGAAAAGGCAGGTCAACAAAAACACTAAGTTTTCAGTCGACAGAGGCAATAGAAGTCAGAGAATTTGACGAAAGAGGCATCATTCTGATTCAGGTTAGATGTTTTTTCTATTCTAGAGTTGTTGAAGCAACAACACTAGAGAGAAGTGTTGCATGTAGAATATTCCAAAGGTTTAGGATTGGGATCAAATTGAATTCCTTTCTTCTTGAGAGGGAGTGTTGAAAATAACAACAAGAAATGATAAAAATAGAATCTAGAAATTACGCTTTAATTTGTCCTTGAATTAAACTAAGAATTAAAATCAAATTTTATTCTCATAGTAACTCGTAATAGTTAACTAGAGTGAGTTGACTTAGTTAACTTAGGAATTTCGAGTTGGAAGTCTTGTTGAAGTCATGTATATGTTATTCCTATATTATAGGGGTCCAAGATGAGTTAAGTATGAGTGGCAATTAGTTAACTCAGTTTATTGAGTTAAGTCTAGTTAAATTAGTTCCAAATTGTTTGAGGAACTAATAGTGAGTTAACAGTTAGTTCATGCATTAGTGCACTCAACTAGTGCTACTCCAATTAACTGAATATTCCCTCATCAGAAACTCATGCATGTTGATTCTGAGAAAGACCCAGTTAAGACTAGAGTGTAGGGACAATGTACTATTTGTTTTAGATTTTTCTGAGTTGCATTGATAGTGCATGCATTAAGGAACTAAGGAATTTCCCTTTAAATACGAGTTAATTCTCTGAGGAATTGTGCAAATAATTAGAAGCTTGGAGATTTGGAAATTTGGCTAAGTATTGGCCGAAGGAACTCATCAGGTGGAGGATAGGAAATACTTGTGCAGGTTAAGCTCAAGGTTGAGCATAGCATATTGTATTAATCCAAATTCTTTGACCAAGGGTGCAAGGAAATAGGGACTTGGGGAGCAGGAGAATTGGCTAAGTGTTGACTAAGAGTTTTCTTGTGAGTTGGAGATTGATTTTACTGAGTGTTTGGATTTTCCTTGTGAGAACAAGCATTGTAGTATCATCTTGGATTTCTTATTAATGCTATATAGATAGTGGGGTTTCGAGCTGTGGCTTTCCCCATATATTTATTGTGTTATGTGCCTTTGATTCTCTTCATCTATTGATTATTGTTTGTTCGATGTTTATGGGCTTCCGCTGTAAATAGTAGAAGTAGATTTTTATCTCTTGCATTAGAAAATTTCATTAGCTTGTGAATCTATAGGATTTTCTACAAGGATGTATCTTTAAGGGTAGAGGGGAATAAATTCAACTTCTTCTTATCAAAGGCATAGTCATAGGTGCTACAAACAACAACAAATTCAAACATGAAGGTGTCAGGATCCTTCAGCTTTAAGCCATGGAAATGTGGAAGGGAAGTGTTGGACCGTTAATATGCCATTATTATTATCACTTGTGAACGCTTATTCCACCCATTTCTACTATTCTTCATCATGTCATTTATTATAATTTATTATATAAATCCATTTTATGATGATTTATGCTCTTATGAACAAATGTTATTTATTCTCCTTTATTTCTAATAAATTGATGATTATGCATGATTTTATCAATGATAATTTTAATAAATCAGTTGTAAAATTATTCACCATTTTTAGCCTCTAAGATAATTTCCAGATTGAGGATTTGATCATTAAAAGTGCCAACTCAGAAATTCGTTGAAATAAGAAGTGACAATTTTGCGGTTGAAATTCTGAGCAAATGAAGTAGAATTTAGAAAATCCGAAACATGGGTTTTGTCCAAAACGGACCCAATTAACTTACTTAGAGAACGGTTTGCCCAAATTTGACTTGTACTGAGAGAAAAATAGGGTTCTTTGAGCACGCGTTTCTCAGATTTGTTGTTGCGGCCGTCCTCCAAATCTCAGCTGCAAAGCCAAATTCGCCTTGCTCTTGTTGATCAATTGGTTAGAAGAAAATCAATTTTGTAATAGAAATCATGTTGTACTTATCTTTATTGTAACTTCTCTCTGATCTCTCTCTATTTAAATGAGAACAGAGATCAGAGATGGGGATGATTTGGGGATGGAAAAATGATGGAAAAATGGTGGAGAATTGAGGATGAATTAGAGATTCAGAATTGAGGATGGCAGAGAGAATGGATAATGGCTGAGAGATGGAGAGATTTCTTGTTATAATCCACTTTAACTCTGCTTTGATATTTTAATATAAATCTGGTTTCCATTTCATCGTTGATCCTGAAGTAACCCAGCAGCATCCGCTGGCAGCTAAGGGCCCAGCCTCTGGTGGAGTATGCTGCTGCTGCTGCTGTATATTATCTTTTTGGTTTATGCGTGGTTTGTATTATCAGCTTGAATCAGTAATCTGGTGTGTTTTGTTATCTTATATTGCAGCTCTGTTATATTTCATATATCGTTCTCTGCAACAAGAAAGTCGTAATGTGCATTCTGATCTTATAACGTATTGCTATTCCTTTAAAGTCGTTAATGTAACATTGTTTTTCTCTACAGAATGCTATTTCCATTTAATTGCAGAGTAATCAAGCTGTAACCTTCTTAAGCTGGTATTAATGTATTTGTCTATGGTTTATACTTCATACAATTGCTGTTCAATTGAAATTGTGGTTCCATTATGAATTGTAATCATTACCCTTTCTAACCAGGATTAATACTTGCGGTATCAGACTCAGATTACTGTTTTTCTTAATATCTCTATATGCTGCGTGTATTATTTATTTCAGCACCATAGGCTCTAAGCGCTATTCTATATTTCATTTCTAATTAGTTTCCATTCTATTTCCGTTTGCTGTCCGATTTATTCTTAGAGTAAAGATTGCTATTAATTTGGCTTTGCTGTTGTTTGTTTCTTTTAATTACAGTTTGCTGCCCATTTACTTTGCTGTTCATTTCCGTTGGTTAATTCCAAGAGTTTGATTTTAAAGAGTTTTCCTAATTTACTTTCAATAGCAGCTTTAGTTCAAATTCTATTTCCTTTTAATTGCTTTAATACAGGGCTGTCAACTGTAGAGAACATTGGTTACTGCTTCCTCGTTCTCAGATTGATTGTCTTGTCCTAGTTTGATTTCAATTGTATCAATCTCTAGAGGAATGAGTTATTGCTACTATATCCTCGATTGATGTTTGCTGAGTGAATAGTTGAATTTCAGAGCATTTGAGTTTATGTTGTTGTAATTAGATTTCTTTTCAAGCATTCATTTACTTTTGTATTGTGAGCACTGTACTACATCTTTCATAACATTACTCTTGAGTAAATAGCCGCCTCAGACTGAGTACACTCTTGGAATAAAAAGTTGTCCCTGGGTTGACAATTAATGTGAAGGTAATTAAGAGTTAAAAAGACACCTTTTTATCGCTCCACATTTTGGCGCCGTTGCCGGGGAGAGTGTAGCCATTTCTAAAGAGCAGTGTGCATCTGATGAGTGCCTGTTAGGAAATAATTGGGTATTAAAAACGGGAGGTAAGAACCTGCGTACAGAGCATGTAGAAGCCCTGCTCCCCTGCCCGCTTTCCAATAGATTTGTTAAGGAACTTAGAGTAGAAATAGATGCTTGAATTTTTGTGTGAATGATTAAAAGAAAAAATAGAAACTTTGAAAAACAAATCTCATGATTTCACTTAAGTGGTGATGTAAGAACCACCCATTTTACTAACCAATTGACAGGAACATTTGAAGAAGGAGCCTCAAAGAAACACATGAAGAACATCTTCTATTATGGTAAGAAATGACTCACATTTCTACTTTTGAATTTCCTATCAAAGATCTAAGAGGAGTGACACTAATGCACATAATTCCCCCATCTTCTCTACCAAATTTTCATGGCTTGACAAATGAAGATCCAGATACATTCTTATTTGAGTTCGAAAATATGATTATTACACTAACGATCAAAGGTTGAAAGGGTTTCCTCTTACTCTAAAAGGAGCAGCTCTCCGATGGTTTATGAGCCTAGGTGGGAATTGCATCCAAACATGGGAGGACATGAAGAACATATTCTTGAAGAAGTACCAAGACTATTGTAAGGCCAATGAAGATATTTTCAATATGATACAAGGGGAACATGAAAGCTTGGAGGACTATGTGGATCGATTTCAATACAACCTTCAAAAATCAAAACATAAGTATTTGGAGAAACAGATCTTAAAAACACTCCTTAAAGGAATCAAAGATGAATTTTTAGAACTCTTAAATTTGATAGGAAAAGGTGATGTTTTTCAGTGGTCATATGATGATGTTTGTGAATTGTGCATAAGGTATTCAATAGGAATCTCCAAGGTTGGTAAGAATTCTAAAGATGCTTGTTATTTATTTTCCAAATATGCTACAAGAATAGGAGACATAAGAGCTGAAATCAATGCTTTATTTGAAAATTTTAAAGTTGATTTTATTAGCTCTCTAAATGAAAAATTGGATGTTTTGCAGGTTCATAAAAATGAAGAATTTGATGAAGTGTTTTGCCCTCATGACCGAAAGGAGCATACCATAGATGGTTGTTCTTCATTATCTAATTTGGAAGTGGCATATCAAAGAGATGGGGAAGCTGCAACAAGGTCAATATGTATGGTTCAAAACACTTCCTCTTCATTCTCTTACTTGCATAATCCATTATGGAATACTAATGTGTTAGGGTAGCCATGTCAATTTCAATATAACCACCACCAATCTGTTAACAAGTTTGGCATGGTTCACCTTATGATGGCATGAATACTCTCCCTCATCTTGTAGCAGAAACATATGCTCCATATTTTTCACCAGCTCTTCCACAACATCTTGCTTGCCCATCAAAACCATCCACACAACCTAATCAACCACATCATCAAAATGCTCCATTCCGTACACAATTTCTTGCTCAACTAATTCCACACCCTCACCACAATAAACCAACACAGCATGCTTACAATGTTGAACTGCAAAATTTAGCCACCCTTCCCACCCATTCTATCTCACATGCACCATTTGAAAAAACTTACAATGAGATTCAGAATGTTTCAAATTAAAAAATTGTTGAAGCTATGGAAGAAAATGAGGTTTCTTTTAGTTTGCATCAACAAGCCAATTTAAAAGCCCAAGAACTTCATGGTATGATGGCTATGGAAAATCAAGAAAGTAATGGATATATTGAAGATTGGTTTCACTCCATCATTTGTTTACAACATCACTCCATGCTTCAACAATTTTTGATACCATTTTTTCAATGGAAGTTGGCTTCTCATACCCTAATATTCATTAATATGCATTTTTCAAATTTGGGTATGTGCATACATGAGGCCTTATTTCTAAAATGGTTCCACTAGAAATGCTCTTATACCTAAACATATTCGATTCTAAAAAGAAGAGTAGGATAGTGGAGAAAATAAAATAAATAAAGAAATAAAACAAACACATTTTTATTTTTATTTTTGTAAAACTAGTTGTTTCTTTTGTTGCAACACGCTATCTAAATCAACATCGATGATAAATGTTTCAATTAATTTGTGTATGTAGATGGTTTATAATAGAAATAACAATTCTACAAACACTTATATTCATTTTTATCATCAATATGAAAAAATGCTTGAATATCATTTTTTTGGCTTGCGGGCTTGATGAAATTTATGGAAAAACAGTCGGGACAGTCATGTTTTGCGGGACCAAAAGTGAATATTTTTAAAACATGTTTCTACTGTAAGTATCCCTTGATGTATACTTTCTAACCCAATTTGAATCACTCAATTTTGATTTGAAACGAAAAGGTTAGAAACAAAACATTGACAGAGTGTCTAGTGGGCAGCTTAGGAACAGAGTTGGGACAGTCAGTTTTTGGAGGCCTAAATGTTTGAATTATTAAAACCTGTTACTATGGTAGATTCCCCTATGAATATAGTTTACAATGCAATTAGAATCACTCATTTTTGATATCGTATGGAGAAGTTATGATCAAAATACTAATTGTCTATCGTAAATCAGCACCTTTAAAACTATGTTTTTCCGACTATTCCTTACAGTATTTGACCTATCAATTCTTCTTTTCTTCAAAACCTATTTCTATTGGAGATAAATAAATGAATCTAATTTCATTTCCAATTTGAATCATTTGAATCTGACATCAAACGAAAAATTTATGCTTGAAATATCAACTGTTGGTCTAAGCTGGGTAATCGAAAATGACTTTGTTATACAGGTTGTTCTAACTAAAATTGACATATCATATCATTGAATCTTTAAAACCTGTTTCTATTGGAGATACATCTTTGAATTAGCTTTCATCTGGCTTTGGAATCACTCAATTTGGACAAAAAACAAAGAAGTTGTGATTAAAACACTGCAGGTTAGCATGATTGGCCACTGCTCTCTCGCAAGTGACAAATAAATCTTAATTTGTTATTTTCTCAGTGGATTTGTTATACAGAGTAACTACTTATTGTTTTTTGCATAATTCTTAGATTAGGGGAGCCTGATCACCTCTCTTTTTCCATGATTTAATGTTTTATTGCAGGTAGACACTCGTTTTTTGCAGGTCCTGAGAAAATAAAGAAGGTCAATTTATGGACGAGTGATTTTTCAAAAAAAATTTATGAAACAAAGGAATTTCATCCAATTCATTACCCAACGGATTCATAATAGAATAAATGAAGAATTGATTTCCATTTGAAGATTTATGTCATGTCACTACTGCCAAAACATTTTTCGAAGAGATCATTTTTTTGACATAACATCATAGCTGTTGTAACTTAATTTATTTACATACTGTTTTTAAATAAAATGTTGTTTCTTTTCTGATCTCTCTGATATTTTGTGTTTCAGGTGTTGCTTCATTCAAACTGAAACCCATCCTCAATATCAATACAATGAACAACTAATTCATTCTTTGCGTGCTTGCATTTTATGCTTGTGCATTTTGCTGTTCCTTTTCTGAAGGGATAGCATTTGTGTGCACTTTTGTTGTTTTTGCTGTTCCTTTTCCAAAGGGACAACATTTTCATTTTGTTGTTCCTTTTTCAAAATAACAACGCCTTTTGTGTCAGCCACTCCTTTTTCACAGTTCATTTTGCTGTTCCTTTCTCACTGTTCATTTTGTTGTTCTTTTTCCAGGGTTCATTTTGCTGTTCCTATTTCATGTTTTGTTGTTCCTTTCTGAATGGAACGACACTTCTGCACTTTCACGTTTTGCTGTTCCTTTCCGAATGGAACAACACTTCTGCACTTTCACTTTTTTCTGTTCCTTTCCGAATGGAACAACACTTCTGCACTTTCACTTTTTGCTGTTCCTTTCCGAATGGAACAACACTTCTGCACTTTCACATTTTTGCTGTTCCTTTCCAAAGGAACATCACTTTCACATTTTTGCTGTTCCTTTTTAAAGGAACAACCTTTTCACATTTTTTTTTTCTCTTAAGGAACAACACTTTTTCACATGCATTTTTTCGTTGTTCCCTACAGGGAACAACACCTTTTTTCATGTGCATTTTTGTTTTTTGGTGTGCATTTCCTTTGCTGTTCCCTACACGGAACACCACTTTTTGAGTGTTTTTGTTGTTCCTTCAAAAGATAAACACTTTGGGAATATTTTCAAGAGAAACCCTTCCTTCCTCTTGTGGAATTATTCTTAGTTCATCTCAACCACATTTTACTGATTCCCTTTCATGGCATGAAGTACACTATTTTTATGAGGACAAGAATTATGGATTCTATTGAAGCGAATTAATATCATTCACATTATGATTTTTAACAGGACAACTCATTGAGGATAGATTCTTTTCAAAAGGGACACAATTATTTATATACTACTTTACTGCATTGTTTTCTGTTGAACATGATATTGATTGATCATCTTAATTTAATGCTGGTTCCATCCTCCCTGGTTATAATCTTCTCTGTCTGTAATAAATGAGATTAGGGGTATATTTTTTTTCTATTGACATGTTCAACTTCTTCCACCATCCCTGCTCTTAAGGAGGACTGAGCCTCCCTCTTTTTATCATAAAAACGTGTAATAACAACAAAATTTTGTTCGCAAATGGAGGATAGGGGGTCTCATTACGAGCCAGCTTACCATGTTCATAAGGTTGTAACAAAGTGACATTCCCATTATGGCCACCACACCAGGGTTATGATCCATTAAATAACCAAATTATCCTTGGAATAGGAGGTCTCATCACGAGTCGGCCTGATCACTTTTGCTACATCCCAGTGAATGGTAGTGCAGTTATCTGGTTACCACGCTAGCACACTGATCTCTTCTGTAGAACAACACTGTAACTCTCCATTTATAAATTGAGGATTCTGGCTCATATGGGTTAAAAAGAAACCCTGCCGAGGCTATGGACGCCTGTTGGCAGCAGAGGCTCTGCTGATGGTATTGAAGTTATATTTTATCATCAATTATTACTATAATACCCTTTTCTTATTTTTTTCTTTTTATCAGAGAAATTATTTCCTTAATTTTTTCCCTATTTTGAACCTTTATGCATGAGAAATTGTTTTCAGATCAATCACATCATTTTCAGCTAGAATACTGTCAGTAAAGCATCTTTTTGGCATACTGTTGTCCTTTTTCTCTTTTTCATAACTTATCATCAATCCAAAGCGTCCTATCTTTTATTCATAACTATTTTTACACACTCCGCTCTCATTATAACCATAACTCTCGTTGTCCTATCATTGATATGTGTACTCTGCTTCATTTACTGCTGTATTGTTCATTCCCTTGTCTTGCCGTCAACACAACACCTTTCATATACTTTATGGTCATGGAATCCCTTTTCCAATCAGAGGGGGGAATGTATGCATCATGAGATAACATGCACTCTAACATAACTTGTTGATTTGACAAAAGTTTTTTTTTGATTGAAAGTTTTGCATGCATCTTATCTATTTCTATTCAAAACTAACACTATGGATTCAAGAACGTTGTATGCAAAATACTGATTTGTTACAGGAGAACAACAAGTATGGGGGGGACACTCTATTCGCAGCATGACCACACTATTGCAACTACCAAAAGTGGCTCGAGCAACACGCAAACGTGAACGATTCTTCAGACATGATGTGCTTGCCTGGATTCCACCTTTTGCATCACTTTTAGCACCAACTCTGCCTACATCAGCTTCAACATATGCCAGTACATATATGTCCTTCCACATTTTTCTTTTTGGAGGTAAAATTTGAGGTAAAATAGCATAATTTTATTATTTATTACGAATTTAGGAGAATTTAATGAAAATCCATTTTGAGCATTATTTATCATCCTTCATTCCACGTCTTTACCACTTCCCATTTTTCAGCAGCATATCCTCTTTCAATTTGGGGGGGGTGTCGCTTTCATTCATTTCTTTCTTATAACCATGTTATTCATATTCTTTATCATCCATTGCTATTCTTATTCATTCTCAACATCTCCCTTATTCCATGTTGTTTTACACCAAGCATAGAATTCAACAGATGGTAGCAATCACCTTAATTTGTTTTCTAGCATCGCATGAGGGCATGCTAATTCTTCAAAGAGGGGGAGGAATTGCTACGCATGATGAATGTTTTCTGCTTTCTTCCTCATTTAAGGCATACAATTTCATTTTAACACAGTGCAGAATTGATTTCCATAATATTTTTAAAACTATGAACTCAATTCTTGTGATCTCTGGAAAACACAGACATATTATTAAACTACACATACCCAGATAATTTCAAGATAAACTGGTTCATAAAATTTCGAAAATCATGCACTCTCACCTACAACCATTTTTTTTATATCTCATGATCCGTGCATCAAACGATCTGATTTTTGGATCATAGAAGCATTCATATATTATAAATTTACTTGCAACATTTCAACAAAATCTGGTTTGTAGTCTTTAGGAAAATGATTAATGAAGGTTGTTGTCACTTATATCATATTTTGCTGCAGCTTCATTGTTATGCCTTTATCAAGATTGCCAAAATTGAATATTCATTAATTAAAGAAGCATTCATTTGTTCTATCCATTGCATGAGCTGGGATGAACACATTTTTTATTGCTTGGTTAACACATGGGTTTTGTCTTTGGGTTGCATGAAGACATGCAATATATTTAGTTTTTGTTGCATGAGGACATGCAACATATTGAGTGTGGGGGTATGTTGGGCCGTTAATATTCCATTATTAATATCACTTGTGAACTCTTATTCCACCCATTTCTACTATTCTTCATCATGTCATTTATTATAATTTATTATATAAATCCATTTTATGATGATTTATGCTCTTATGAACAAATGTTATTTATTCTCCTTTATTTCTAATAAATTGATGATTATGCATGATTTTATCAATGATAGTTTTAATAAATCAATTGTAAAATTATTCACCATTTTTAGCCTCTAAGATAATTTCCAGATTGAGGATTTGATCATTAAAAGTGCCAACTCAGAAATTCGTTGAAATAAGAAGTGACAATTTTGCGGTTGAAATTCTGAGCAAATGAAGTAGAATTTAGAAAATCCGAAACATGGGTTTTGTCCAAAACGGACCCAATTAACTTATGAAAGAACGGTTTGCCCAAATTTGACTTGTACTGAGAGAAAAATAGGGTTCTTTGAGCACGCGTTTCTTAGATTTGTTGTTGCGGCCGTCCTCCAAATCTCAGCTGCAAAGCCAAATTCGCCTTGCTCTTGTTGATCAATTGGTTAGAAGAAAATCAATTTTGTAATAGAAATCATGTTGTACTTATCTTTATTGTAACTTCTCTCTGATCTCTCTCTATTTAAATGAGAACAGAGATCAGAGATGGGGATGATTTGGGGATGGAAAAATGATGGAAAAATGGTGAAGAATTGAGGATGGCAGAGAGAATGGATAATGGCTGAGAGATGGAGAGATTTCTTGTTATAATTCACTATAACTCTGCTTTTATATTTTAATATAAATCTGGTTGCCATTCCATCGTTGATCCTGAAGTAACCCAATAGCATCCACTGGCGGCTAAGGGCCCAGCCTCTGGTGGAGTACGCTGCTGCTGTTGATGTATATTATCTTTTTGGTTTATGCATGGTTTGTATTATCAGCTTGAGTCAACGATTTGGTGTGTTTTGTTATCTTATATTGCAGCTCTGTTATATTTCATATATCGTTCTCTGCAACAAGAAAGTCGTAATGTGCATTCTGATCTTATAACGTATTGCTATTCCTTTAAAGTCGTTAATGTAACATTGTTGTTCTCTACAGAATGCTATTGCCGTTTAATTGTAGAGTAATCAAGTTGTAACCTTCTTAAGCTGGTATTACTGTATTTGTCTATGGTTTATACTTCATACGATTGCTGTTCAATTGACATTGTGGTTCCATTATGAATTGTAATCGTTACCCTTTCTAACCAGGATTAATACTTGCGGTATCAGACTCAGATTACTGTTTTTCTTAATATCTCTATATGCTGCGTGTATTATTTATTTCAGCACTGTAGGCTCTAAGCGCTGTTCTATATTTCATTTCTAATTAGTTTCCATTCTATTTCTGTTTGCTGTCCGATTTATTCTTAGAGTAAAGATTGCTATTAATTTGGCTTTGCTGTTGTTTGTTTCCTTTAATTACAGTTTGCTGCCCATTTACTTTGTTGTTCATTTCCGTTGGTTAATTGCAAGAGTTTGCTTTTAAAAAGTTTTCCTAATTTACTTTCAATAGCAGCTTTAGTTCAAATTCTATTTCCTTTTAATTGCTTTAATGCATGGCTGTCAACTATAGAGAACATTGGTTACTGCTTCCTCATTCTCAAATTGATTGTCTTGTTCTAGTTTGATTTCAATTGTAACAATCTCTAGAGGAATGAGTTATTGCTACTATATCCTCGATTGATGTTTGCTGAGTTAATAGTTGAATTTCAGATCATTTGAGTTTACGTTGTTGTAATTAGATTTCTTTTCAAGCATTCATTTACTTTTGTATTGTGAGCACTGTACTACATCTTTCATAACATTACTCTTGAGTAAATATCCGCCTCAAAATGAGTACACTCTTGGAATAAAAAGTCGTCCCTGGGTTGACAATTAATGTGAAGGTAATTAGGAGTTAAAAAGACACCTTTTTATCGCTCCACAGAAAGTAGGGCTTATTTTCTTCATTCTAGCCTCTCCATTGGTCTCCCTGATAGGGGAAACCTCATTTTCTCTATTTTCAACAATAGTTTGGGTAGGCAAAGTGGGTTCTTCTTCTTCCCTAATAGGTTCTTCAAAAATTTTAGGTTTCTTAGCTAGAGGGTCTTGTAACTCCCTTATAGTCAGAAAGGGAAGCTCATAGGCACCAAAGAAGAGTGAAGGCTAACTGTTTGAGGGTGTGGGGGTTTTTGGTAAGAGTTTTCCTTGATTATCAATACTCCTATGAGGCTTGACATATATATATATATATATATATATATATATATATATATATATATATATATATATATATATATATATATATATATATATATATTTCTTTTTTTGTTTTTGTTTTTGTTTTTTTTTTCTACTTTTTCAAAAATTGTATGCAAAACAAGAAACATTACTTAAACAGAAACAACATCTACTTAGACAACTCCTTAGAAACGACACCAAAAAGTGGTGAGCCTTGGTATTGCACCAAGAATATTGCAACTCTCAAGGGCTCCTCAACTTAAATTATCAACATGGGGTTCATATAAACTCTGAGGTGGTAGTGCTATATGCACAATAGACATGATTCCACTAATGCCACCCTCAGTTATGACATTAAATCAAAAGTGCTCAAAGACCATTCCTCCTACTGAATTAGAATCAAAGCTTGTTGATAAAGGTACAATTGAAAATTATTTCTACCTATGAAAGTGGAAATTCCATTAACTCAACTTGTAAATGCTAATTAATCAATTCATGAAAGGAATAACACTAATCTACTTGCAGAAAGAAAGCTATTTTATTTTTCAAAATCCAGCAAACTACCAAATCCACTTGCAGAAAGGAAACTATTTTGTCTTTTGTAATTCATTAATCTACCAATCATAATTTCCTGTACCATCTACATAGTTCACACTTTCTTATAAATCAATAACCTACTTGCATCATATTTTTGATAAAGAAACTAACTCTACTATGTTTTTGTAGTGAAGAAAAGGAAGGGTTGGAGTGTCGTAGAAGGTTACCCTAATCATAAAATCACAATTGGGGGTCATCATTCATTTATACTAAGTAAAAGTTGTAGTGCATATGAAAATTGACGAAGGGAAGCGGTGCTACAGGTTTGCTACAGTGGATTTCTACACGAGGCTTGTAATGCTACAGGAGGGAATTCGAGTGGATTTTGAAGGTGAAAATGATGCCTTGAGGGTAAGGAGAGGTGGATGGAAGTTGAAGAAAATGGAGGGAGGTTGGTTTGAGCCCCTAGCCAAGCTTAGAACCTCTCAGAGGCCTGCCTTTCACTAGGATGAATGCTCTCAGTATGCTAGGAAAAATGACTTATAAAACAGGGTTTTGGGACATAGTTTGGAAGTGGAAAGAGAAGATGAAGGAGCTCAAGAAGGAAGTGGTAAAGGTACCCTTCCCTGAATATCAACACAACTTATAACCAATCACATGCATGCATCCATTTATCATTAGCAAAATGAAGTAACTTATGATGAAAAAGATGAGTTGAATCTAAATATCTAATTTATGCCTTGACATTGGTCTAATCACTAAACTGACTTCTAAGCTACAGAAATAAAATGTAAAATAGGTCAACTAGCACTAATATAATTCCAAGAAATCATAAACAAAGTATTTTTTTTACTGTGGTTGTGAATCCTTCCACTCATTCTCCCACAAGAGAGGTGATGTAGAGGTTGTGACCATACGTTTTTATAGATTAATATTTAATGAAATGCAAGAAACTATAAACTTCTTGGAATCAAGAAGAAACATAAGTACAAAAAGAGGGATCAAAGCCTCTAGGTTGGGCCCAAACCCAAGAGTTTCAGCCCTTTGAAACTAACTCATATGTAGCTTAAACTCCATCTTCTCATTATAAAAAAGTTTAGGTCTAATACATCACAAAATTTTAAAGTAACAATGTCAAGATTGAAGTTCAATAGCTACACCTAGCTGAACAAAAACTTCGAATACTAATGAGCTATTCTTCGAGTGTATTTATTGTTGGCTTGAGGGGGCCTGACTTAGGTTCAAAGTTATTTGCGCCAACCAACAAAACCCTAACTGATATCTCTTTCGGCAAAAACCTATGTAGCACAAGCTACAGTCTCACCCGAAGTAGTATTGGGGAATGCTAGAACTAGGTTTCTACATGTAGAGGCCTGTGTGATGGTTTCCTAAGGTTCTTATAACTTAGATCTGCCTTCATGCAAACCTATTCCTTTTAACTGTAAGCTACTACAACTCTACCGAAATGACCTTTAGACATTCGAGAATGTTCTTGATTGTACTTAACAAGCATAAATGACACATATTCACTACGTTTGCACAATAAACGGTATATTTTGAAGCCTTTATGACTTAGATTTTCTATCATGCAAATCTACCCTTTCCAAATAGTTAACTAAAGCAGATCTATCTAGCAACTTCCTGATCTCCACGAAGGAGGTTAATTATACTTGTTATGCATAAACATTATAGATCCATCCATTTCGTGCAGAAATTAAGCATTAATTCACATAAAATAAATTATAGAGCGAAGATACATAAGCTTAAACAGAAGTAAATAAAAAAAGCATTTATGCACAATTTCAGTTGAAAATAGTCTTTATTAATATGTAAATGTTTAGATACAAACTTCTTATCACTACACACCTAGTTGAAAGGGCTCGCGCACTCAGTTGTCGACTTACCAAGGTCTCCGCGTACTCAGCTCTAGGAGCCTTCTCCTTTCGCCTAAGTATAGGAAATAGATGTTTCCTACCTTAGCACCTTTCCCTTACAATAATTCTCTATCCAAAGTTATTTTCTTAGACTTGATATGACTCAACTATATATAGCCTTTTCATTACAATACCATGCTCTGCGAACATTGGGAAGGTCTCAAAACCATCCTATCATCTACCCATACAAGGGACTAATTCCCCTTTGACTCTTACTTAGCTTCGCGCTCCTTTGCCACATTTCATGGAGACTTTACATTCTTTCACAAAAAATATTGTGAAACTTGACTTCACTGATAGAGTTTGACCCTAGGGATCCCATCCCAATAAGCCCCCAAAAAATATAGTGATGCACCCTCGAGTCACTCAACTGGCTTCTCCACTTTGTTGTGGAGTTCAATGAACTCCATCTTCAAGACTTCAAGGTCTGTTATGCTCTATACGGTGGCCTGCTACACTTCTTCAACCATCTTCTCTGTAATTCGCCCCTCCATCATGAGGCATATGGTCCGCTATGTTTGCTATAAAGTCTTCAACTTCTCTTCGATAAACAGAGTAATCTTGCTCGCTTCCTCCATCCATAGTTGAATCTAAGCTTACAAAACTTGTTATTTATGTTGGAACTCCTCAACCTCTTCCTGCAGCAGCTTCATTTCTTGTAAGCGCTAGATTGGCGCCAAAGTGGGCGTAGTCACCCTGATCTCATCAACTTTCTGTTGTGCCTCTCTGATCTTTGTACCCAATCTCTGCAGGTTTGAGTCCTCTTGCAAAATGGTCCATAGCTCCACTACATTTTCAAAGAGGTAATTGCAACCCATTACTGCACTATCCAAGGTAGACCTATGTTCTCTGATGACTGCGCTGCGTTGCTCCCTGACCTCTGGTGGAGTAGTCGGCTGTAGTTTCAATTGCAGTTCCAAGATCTTCATCTAAAAATCAAAAGTAACTCATCCTACCTCCTCCTTAGACTATCACGCTGCAACAACCAATTTCTGAACCTTTGCTAAAGTTGTTGCATCCTCTAGAATATGTAGTTCTAGTACTGAATTACACACTTGAGTAGATGTTGCTTCTAGGCTCTGGCTTCACACTATTAGCTCTTCTTTGTCCTTAAGATCCTAAACCTTTTCGGTGAAGATATTCTCAATGTTCATTTTAACTTTGTTAATCATTGATAGCGCGTGTTGTTCTTTGATCTGAAGCTCATCCGAGACCCCCTGATGAAGTACGTGGAGGGTCTGAAGTGGCCGCATGGCTAAATTCATACCCCCACCCTCAATATTTTTGAACTGAGCATTATCTTCTCCTGATTCTACGCGTAATGTATGTTCTGGCAAGCGAATGACTCTAAGGTCGAGATTTCATTATGTTTCCATTATGCTCTCACTTGCACACTGGAGGCTTGCTTGTCCCACACTCACCTGAATTTTGCCTGCTTGAATATGCAACTCATGGAGATCCTTCTGGATGCTCCCCAGCGTTTGCATGTAATACTGCTCAAACTATTGCCACAGTTCTGTCATTGTGTCTCTAACCTAATCCTTGATTTCATCAAGGTCCCCCTTTGTGAGGACCATTTGGTCAATGCGCACTTGTTTTTCCTATTTTTGATTTTTCCTCGGTCCGATAGTTGTCTCCTTTTATTGCTTTGACATCCTGAAGGGAGTTCTCTTCTCATCACCCCCATCTCATTCCAGCTCTGACTGTGCCTGCTCTTCAGTATGTTGGGAAGTCAATGCTTCGACTTCTACCGTGGCCTCTTTTGAAGTTCTCTCTTTATCAGCAACTGCCTTAGTAGTAACTGCTTTGGCAATGGCTTCTTTCTTATTTTGATCGGCCAACTCTCGTGCTCCTATTTGTGCTGATTCTTTCCGTTTTTGCGCAATTGTTGTCTACGTGGAAGAGATTTCTTTGCCTTTACTGGTACCTACACCAAGATCTGCGGGTTGTCACCACTCCATTGGCGAAGTCCCCACAATGTCTTGTACATCGAACTCCATAAATAAGTATGGAAACTTGTGCCATATCTTCTTAGGGTCTTGCCTTGCATGGATAGATACATTATGAAAATCAACCTTAAATTCCGTGAAGGCCTACAACTTCTCAAATAAGATTGGAGACAACCTTGGCCTCTGAATTATCACTATGTGGAGGTCCATCTCGACTAGTATCCAGAAGAATTTAGACTCTGTGATCCTCTTTGGATTCTTCATTGCCCACAGTGAAGTGAACTTCGCTGCCTCCGGTAAATCCTCATCTTGTGGAGGGAACTGACTATCCTCTGGAAGCTGCCATGCAACGAGGACAATCAATAGCAGTATCTAGGGATAATGAAATGCCTTGCTTTCCTATTGTGCTTCATGACAATTTGCTAAAAATTCCTTGCAAAGGTACTGCACCCCCTTAATGCACTATGCAGCCAGTGAAATTACTGTCGTACAAACCTTGTCTGCCCTACATTTTTGCATGACCTTCCCAAACATAATCCGAGCAAAAACTGCACCACTGGGTCTACAATAGAGTGGATAGAGTATCCATGTGACTTCACGAATAATCCATACTTAGTTTTCATTTTATTTGCAAGTTCCTTCTCCTTGCTTTTGCCTCCAAATTCCTTAGCTGGATCCGCCCATTTATATGGAAACTTCGTAATTCTATTGATAAGCATGTCTATTATGGGGATGGGTTCGCCTAACCACAAACACCCGTCATGCACTAGCGTGAGCTATTGGCGCACACATTCGGTATTAATAATTGACCTATGAAAGTGTGGCACACACAACATATGTAGCAATCCGGCCTACTCGACCCCTTTTACCCATTTCATTGGTTCCAGCCTTATGACCCCACTCTCTTCATTGTAACTCTTGGTCATGTACTTATTGGTGGCCAAATGTGGATTTTTTTCATGGTCGAATAGATCCCAATCCTCCAGTTTTAACACAGGGATATGCGCTAAGAGCACGCCTTCAAATACCACTTCTTCCAGTAGTAGTGGGATAGAGATTGTGAACTTTCCTGAATCTAGGTCCTTGGTAGCCTTCAGTTTCCCCTTCTGCGGAGGGATATACACCAGGAGCCTAGTAATAGGCTTTCCCTCGTCAACATAGAATTCCTCAACTCCATCACGGAGTTCTTCTGCATCCAAATCCACGGGTTTTGACAACTTCTTTTCCTTGTACATCCTTCCTTTCGACTGAACCTCTGTGAGGTTCCTCCTCGGTGATTGTCTCACTGGTACAGGTTGCGGTTTCTTCTAATTTTCCTTAGCAAACGATTGCTTCAGCCTAGGTGACCTCAACGTCATAGGCATAGATGGCGTAGCTTCCATTGATGCAACTTCAGGGGCCTCCGATTGAGAGACATCGGCTTGAAAACTTATATGCTCGATGAACATCTTTTTAAGGATAAGATTTTGGTTCCACTCAGGCAATCTCGAAAATGTCGGGCTTGAAACTAAATTCTCCCAAACTTGTCGTTTCATATAGTGAAAACAAGAAGGCTTATATGCAATTTGCAGAGGGAAAAGTGTCCTACAACAGACCGACATAATAGATTTATAGGCAATTTTGAATTCAAATCCGACCATTCCCTCCATTTTCTGATCATAAATGCATCTTTGGCAGCAGATCTCCAAATATTTTTTCCATAAATGTCACCTACCCACTCCTCCTAATGGGATTGTTGTTATCCAATCATGAAAATTAACTTCAATGACTAATTTTAAGCCCAGTTGCGAAACACTAACCCCCACGGCGTAGCTCGTCCATCGCAGCTTCTTCTGGTTTACCCCTTGTGTACATCGTGAAACCTCCTTACTGCATTCTCTTCTTCTTTGGGTAGTGTATTTTATAGTCCCGCTCTCCCTTGTAACTGCGTGGAGCACTAAGATTTCCCTGCTACCATGTAGTCATTATGCAGGGGCAGGATCCCTTGTATACAATTTCAGCCAACTTCCATTCACGCTACCCGGGAACAATTCACAATTCAGCTTCGGAGATGAACTGTGCCACCATCCGTGATTTCTTTATTAAAATATAGGCCTAACTAGTGCATTTCGAATTTTCTAGGAAACTTCGTGAACTTAATGTCATAGAGAAAAACAAAATCGTTTACCTCGAAAGTGCACTGCTTAATATGCCTATCATACCAGGCCTTCTCATGTTCCTTTTGCACTTGCTGGTGAAATCCTCCAAGAAACTGGTCTTCTTCCAACTCCATCAACTGTGTGAGTTGTTTCTCCACGGTTTCATGATCTGTCATCTCCGTCAAAGCTGCAATGCACATGCTTGGAAAAATATATTTCATGGGCATCACTGCCTCGATCACATAGACCAACCTAAACAGAGTTTGGCCTATCAACTTCTTGCATATCTCTCTATTTCCCATAGAACCGCCGGGATGCGTACATCCTAATTGTTTCTCTTCATATTACAAACCTTTGTCAACACTTTCTCCATAATCTTATTGAACAATTCCACTATACAGTTGGATTGGGGATGACAGGGCATACAATTTTTATGGTACACTTGGAATGCTTCAAGCATCGCACTGATTGTTTCATTCAGGAAATGCACACCCCTATCACTCATCAATACCTTAGGGCAACCAAACAACGTTAAGACATATTCAAATAGGAACTTCGTAGTAGTAGTATTGGTACAATCTTTCACTCGCTATGCTTCTGCCCATCTGGTTAAGTACTCTGTCACAGTAATATTGTACTGTGTGCTTGTCTTCCTTCCTGGTGGTTGTATCGAACCTACAAAGTCAATTTCCCATTTGTTAAATACTTGTAACAAAACCTGAGGGTTTAAGGGTAGTTCGTCTCTTCGTGTACGCTTTCCCATCCTTTGACAAGCATCACATGCTTTAAAAAATTCCTTAGAGGCTTTATGCATTGTCGACCACCATAACCCTGCGCGAAGAATCTTCTGTGATGTCGCTCTACTTGCATAGTGTCCTCCTGCCATTCCTCCATGTGTTTTGGTGAGGATACTAGTGCGCTCAAACTCTGGAACATATTGGCGCAATATTTCATCTGTTCCCATCTTATACAAGTGTCCCACTATTAAAAAAAAATTAGCAATGTGGACCACCATTTCCTTCTTTTGTTGCGTAGAATACCCTTCCAGAGTTGTTCTAGTAGTTAGAAACTGAATTATATATGCAGAATGATCATCTAAAATGTGCACAGAAAAGAGCTGCGCATCCGGCAATCCTTCCTCCAAATTGGTTGGTTCTTCTCTTGTCTCGGTCCTGGATAGATGATTTGGTCTCGTATTCAACAATTTGGGCTTCAATCACTTCAAAATCATATTCTTGGAACAACAACAACCATCTACAGATATTCCCCCCCAACATAGGCTTTCTGACCAGGTACTTGAGAGCGGAGTGATCTGTGTACATTTTGAAATGTGTGCCCAAGAAATAATGCTGAAATTTTTGTAGTGCATAGACCATTTCCAGCCCTTCACGCTCTGTACTGGAATAGTTCCTTTCAGATTTTGGTAGTTTCCTACTTGCAAATTCTATTGGATGATCAATATCACCTTCACCAAGCTGGTCAATATCACACCCAGCACAATACATGAGGCATCTACATGCACATGAAATTATTTCTTCCAATCCAGAAATACTAAGATGGTCACAGTCACAATCTTGTCCTTTAACACATCGAGACTCTGTTGACACTGTTGATCCCAACAAAAATTCGCATCCTTATTTAATAATTTCTCCATTAGCGCAGTTATTTGGGCATAAGACTTGACAAACTTCCTATAGTAGCCTATGTGGCCCAACATTGTACACAACTGCCTAACATTCTTGGGAGCTTCTAAATTCATAGTTACTACTATCTTCGTAGGGTCCACCATCAATCCCTTCTTTCATACTACATGGCCTAGCAAAATTCGAAAAGGAACACAAAATATACAGTTCTTCATGTTCATCATGATTTGGTATCTGTGACATGTATCTAGCATGAGGTGTAGACTTGCAACATGGTGCTTTACCAATCCAAACACAGACCAGTCATCAAAATATACCTCCAATAATTTATCAATAAACTCCTTGAATGTCGTGATTACTACCCTGAAGAAGATCGCAGATGCATTTTTTAGCCTGAATGGAATTACTATATATTGAAATCAACCCCACTCTATTGCAAAGGTTGTCTTGCTGCAATCCTCTGGCACGATCTTTATTTGATGGCATCCTGCGAATCCAGCAGTGAATGAATATGCCTCTTGTCCTCCAACATTTTCTAAAACTTCCTCTGTCAGTGGTGTTTGAAATAGGTCATACACACTTTCATTGTTTAGCTTCCTCAGATTTATGCATATCCTAATTTCAACTTGTTGTTTCTTTTCCTAGACAACCATTAGGCTAACCCAATCAGACTCTTATACCCGCTCAATAATTCAGGCCTCTGGCCTTTTGTCCAATGCCTTGTGCACCCTTTATTTATACTTCAGATTGAGCCGATAAGGTCTCTGTTTGAAGGGCTTTGCATCAGGTTTCAAATTAATTTTCATAATACCCATATCTCCTACAATACCCTTCAGATCCGAGAACTTCATTGGGAATAGATCCTGGTATTCGCATAGTAGTTCGACCACCTTATTGAAAGTATCTTCGTCCTAATAGTCTCCTATCTTTGCGAACTTAGGCTCCGCATCAGATCCAATATTTACTTCCCTGGTTTTCAATGGTTCTCTTACATCAAGGTTCTCTGTCTGAGGTCCTTCAACCTTGCGCTAACCTTCAATTTTTGTAATGTTGATTTTTCTTGGATCATCCTCCCCTAAATCAACAGTCATATTGTAGCATTCCAGTATGTGGCACAACTGTGTACTCCATTTTGACTGTACCCATTCCACAGGCTTTTAAGTCGTTCTAAACATAGCGACCTTAATTTCTTGTAGCGCTTCATCAATGTATTCAAATCCATTTCAAAGTTGAAAGTTAATAAGAAGCTCTCCCTCAAGACATCCCATTCAACTGTTCCATGGAGTAGCTCCATTTCCAGGTACCAATTCATTGGAATAGTATCTAAGGTATGACAAAAGATATTCACCCACTCTGGTTGCGGTTCTTCTACGCGTTCTCATAATCATCCATCCCATTATACTTCTCAGTCATCCGGGTATTAGCATATACAAACCTTAGCTTCATCATCCATTTGTATTCTTGCCAGTCAGCGAAGCTTTCCTTATGCGTACCCCATCATTAGGCTGGCATAGCGCCAATTATACTGTTCGGAATCTATTTTCCTCGGGCACCTCCTTTTCGAATTCATCTGAAAATAGATTAACATCATCCAAACCATCATAGTGCAGAAGCTTTCTTACCTCTGTGGATACGCACTGTAGTGATTTGGTCATCATATTGTAGTGCAACATAAATACTTCATGCAACTTATTCTTCCAGTGCTCGAGTTCTTTATTCGAGTCTGAGGTACAAGAACTATCCCTATCCCATGTAATTCATCCATCAGTCATAGGATTGATCCAATCTTCGTCTTGTGTCGTGCCTTCCTCTCAAATGTCATCTTCTTCTTCTTTAGGTTAATCACTGCATCCATGTTAAAGGCCCAATCAATTCCTAGTAGTGTAGGATATGGATTACTATCGTCTATGATTTCTATTACATCAAAATCCACCAGAGAACTTTCTCTTTCAATATTGACTATTACCCCATACAGGCGCCCCATGAGAATAACCTTCCGTTGATTAGCCATGCGTAGATTTATAGGAGACCATTGCAGTGCATGTCTCTCCATCCTTTCCCATGTCTGTTTAGGTAGTACATTTGCATTAGACCCCATATCCAAGATTAATTGGTCCATTTCATACTCTCTTATCTATGCGGTCAGCCTCATCTCGCACCCCGTCTGCTTCTTACGCGTACCTAGCTTCCTTACAACATTATTTTTTGAAGGAACCTTAATATTACTTGCACAATTATCTGTTAACTCTTGGAACCCTTCTATTGCCTTCTTATCACACAAAAACTTCATATAGGCCTTCAGGAAAGTATCTAACAATGAAGGATCCACATCCTGCACTTCTCTGTTCCCTACTGATTTCTCTTGCCTTCCGGTCGTAGAAGCTTCAGCGAAATTCTTTTTAGCCTCCATAAAATATTCTTTAGATTGATTGAGGTCAAACTCAACTTCCTTTTGAGCGGCCTTGTGCACACATCCTTCGGACTTTGGTTTCTTTCCCTTATCACCACCCGTGGCCATACCACTACGCATTCCTATATTAACACTGTGATCTTCTTCGCATGGTTTCGCATTCATCATCTGGATATTATGCATAGGCTGTTGGGTTTGCGTCTTCTTTTCTTGCATCTTTACTATAAGCATCAGTTAATGTTCTATCACATGATCAAATTATCTGTAATATTAAAAAGATGTATGCGTTGGGTTTTGAAAGTCGTGCACAAAATATCCAGCTTCACCACAATTATAGCAAATAACTTGTCCATGACCTCTGCCATCACCTCCTCCTATTCCTCTTCCACAGCCTTGGAATCCTCCATGCACTACACCCACACCATGATCCAGAGGCCAAGTTTCTACTTGCATTCAATAGGTAGGGGTTGTATCCATCATTAATTCATAACTTTGACAATGGTGCTCATCATGATCTACAGATTTGCAGAAATTCCAAAACAATTGTTGAGGGGTCTATATGAACTTCTATAGTAGATGACAATTATCTATCGCATAAAGTCTTATAATGTGACAGGTAGCACACCATGGTGCTATGCCTATGCTTGGCCCATCAGTATTTTCCAGCTTCAGGGGGACAAGCCCCCCTAATAAGATAGTTATGATAAAATAGGAAATGGTCCTTATCATGCCCATGTCCCTTTCATTTCAAGAACCAAACTTCAATGCGCACCTCGGGCTGACCAACTCTAGGTGCATACTTTCCAACTGCGAGTGAATGTGTTTTACGCTAATGTTCATATCTTTTATTGGAAAGGCTTCCAATCTCATTGCGATCTCCACAGTTTCTTCTTGTGTTTCTATCTTCTGCTATGATAATGATAATATTAAGTGGGGAAACAATGAAGAAATGTATCAACCTTTGTGTTGTTTTTCTGTGATGTTCATATTAGCCTGCCGGATCAAGAATTTTAGCCTCTGATCAAAATCCCAAGAAGATTCATTCACCACTTGCTTTATCTCCTTAAACTTTGTAACAAACTGCACCTGAGATTTAGGATTCTTAAACTTGCGGTTCAACACTTACTGAGTATCTTCCAATGTTGCGATAGGGTTATCTTGACAGTACTTGATATACCAAGTCAATGCTATATCCTGCAACACTATGACCAGTTGTGCTTTCTTTATATTATCATCAGTGATCTACTATGTTGTCCACACAACATCTGCAACAAACTAGAATTTCTTGGGGTCTTCGCTCCTTACCCATTTAAATATCGACATATTCATTACGTTTGCCATGTTGAATGGTGGAGGTGGAGGTGGAGGTGTATATGGTGGCCGTGGAGGCGGAGGGGGAGTGGATGGATGAGGTATCTTCAGGATATTCTGACTTACCAACTACAACGCACTTTGCAGTGTATTCAAAATTGCTCCTTCATCGTCGCTCGACGAGGATCTCAATAGTGGACTGTATTCAGAGCCCAATTCTCCATTCCTTCTAAAGGGTCTTCTGCTTCGCGTAGTCCTAAACATCAAGGTAATAAGATAACCCATTTTTCGCACAACAACATCTTAATCCAAGTTGTCAGAGATTTTAAATACTTACCTCATGGTCCCTTAAAGAGCTTTCATTCTGCTTCGCTATAACTGACAAATATATCAATTGCAAGCTCAGTGACAAATCATACTAGTACGCAATCAATCTAGTGATCAACGACCTATGTGATGTTGTTTTTTGAAGCTTCCAAGCACCTCACCAACTCTAGAATCCACAAAATAAGGCCATCAAGTCTACACGTACGCAGAATGTCTACCAATTTAGATAGCCACTCATGCAATTCGCAAGGGAGGAAACAAAAAAAGTTCTCAGTTTCGTCTGAGTATAAGTATCTACTCAACCATTGTTCCTTGGACAACAGCGGGTTTCTGTTCTCCTGAGTTGCAAATCTGTGTTCCTTTGGATCAAGTCACTTCTCAATTTGTTTCTTGGTAGGGAACCACTTATTCGACATCACACATTCCTCATATTGATCTTGGTCTTGGCAAAGGAACCATTTGTTGGCTTAAGGGGGCCTGACCTAGGTTCAAACTTATTTGCACCAACCAACAAAACCCTAACTACTATCCCTTTCGGCAACAACCTATGTAGCACAGGTTGCAGTATTGGGGGATGCTAGAACCATGTTTTTGCATCAAGAGGCTTGTGTGATGGTTTCCTAAGGTTCTTATAGCTTAGATCTACCTTAAGGCAGACATATTCCTTTCGACTATCAACTACTGCAACTCTACTGAAATGACTTTCAGTCCTTCACGAAGGTTCTTGATTATACTTAACAGGCATAAAAGAAATAGATTCACTATGTTCGTGTAATAAACTATATATTATGAAGCCTTTATGACCTAGATTTGCTGTCGCATAGATCAACCCTTTCTGAATGGTTAACTAAATCAGATCAATCTAGCAACTTCCTGATCTTCGCGAAGGAGGTTAATTATACTTATTACACCTAAACATTATAGGTCCATCTGTTTCATGCATAAATTAAGCATTAATTCACATAAAATAAATTATAGAGTGAAGATACATAAGTAAATAAACAAGGAACTTATGCACAATTTCAGCTCAAAACAATCTTTATTAAGATGTAAATGTTCAGATATAGACTTCTTATCCCTGCACACCTAGTTGTAGAGGCTACGCACTCAAGTGTGGAATTACCAGTGTCTGCACGAACTCAATTGCAGGAGCCTTCCCCTTTCGCATAAGTACACGAAACAAACTTTTCTTTCCTTAGCACGTCACCCTTACAATAATTGTCTATCCAAAGTTATTCTCTTAGACTTGCTATGACTCAACTATATATAGCCTTTTCATTACAATACCATGGTTTTCGAACCATGGGTGGGTCTCAAAACCATCCTATCACCTACCCATACAAGGGACTAATGCCCCTTTGACTCTTATTTAGATTCACGCTCCGCTACCACATTTCATGGAGACTTTACATTCTTTCACAAAAACTATTACAAAACTTGACTCTATTTACAAAATATAACCCTAGGGATCCCATCCAAACATTTATACAAAAGCGCAACTGAGGCAACTCCCTTGAATGTAGGAGTGGTTCCCTCCTTGATCTGAAAATGGTGGAGCTTGTCCCTCTTGGTCTTCACTTAGACTGGGAGTCCCTCGGCATCCAATGAATTCGAATGGGTGAGAGAGGATATTGTGATCCCAAGCTGAGTTTAGGGAGTTAAGGAGGTGACAAAACCCTTACATTCTCTTCTAATTGTCTCTATTAATCCCATAAATATTAATATCCTAAAAAATGCTTCATTTTCTTACAATTAAGCCACATTAGGCCACATACTATGACAAACACCTTTGACTCCTCTTACTAAGCATTATATAATAGAAAATGTGAATTCATGTAAGAGAAGGATAGTTTTAAGGCTGGAGGATGGAATAATTATCTTGAAAATGTACCTATTGATGGGACTCATCACATACCACCCTGATTCTATGGAAAATCCCTCTTAAGATGTTCCTCACCACATGTCCAACGCTCCAACTATCATGTAACATCACCCCTATTATGCTGTTATGACCCATGTCCTTGTCTATCTATGTTGAACTTCTTGTATGGTGCAGCATTTTCTTATTCTTTTACATTCTGAGGCCTTATTCTTTTCGGTTGCCATTTACCTTTACCTTTATCTTTCCCTTTCAATCCTTGATGAGGTTCATTCTTGTATTGCTTTGAGTGCTCATAACAATGTTACAATTTCCCAATAACTTCCTCAAGTGACTGAGGCTCATCATTCTCAATCCGATCTCTAAATGTTAACGGAAATCCATTGAAAAATCTTCGAACTTTAGTCTTCTCATCCTTAAGCACTACAAGGAAAAAGGTCATTGGTGAGGGTCATGCTCCAATGTCGCATATGGTGACGGTCTTTAAAAAAGCGTTGTTGTAAGTGTATATACTAATGGTCCTTTATGGTTTGTCACCAAATCAATTTTCAATGACACTTTTGGTGAGGCTTGTTAAAGGACCATCACTAATTCTCTCTTTGGTGACACTTTTGTTGAAGGTCGTTAAAGGCCCATCACTAACTCTCTCTTTGGTGACATTTCTAGTGACGATCTTTTATTGACCATCACCAATGATCTTTTTGGTTACTTTTGGTGATGGTCAATAAATGTTCATCATCATTTATCATTCCAATGAGTTTTTGATGACGCTTCATGCTTGTGACGAACCTTTAAGGTCCATCACCAATGTCACATATGGTGACGGTATTTAAAAAATAGTTGTTGTAAGTGTATATATGTTGGCATTATGATGCATCTATCGTACTTGATGGCAACCCACTTGCAACAAAACATCTCACTTATATATATAACTAGATGAATCTACAGAAGAGAGATTAGATGTGCCAGAATACATGGGATATAGGGCAGCTCAAAGCATTCAGTCCAGATGTAATGTCCAATGACATCTTATTATGATGACAGTTCACAGTATGGCAACCCACTAATAGTATGGAAACTTACTAAGATGGCATATCACAGTTTAGGCTCTTAGAATGGAAGAAAATGAGGACCGCAGTTTCCTTTTGATAAAGTTGCGTACATATGCAGGTGCACCGTTGAAAAGGTGCGTACATATCCACAGGCGCACCGACCAAAAAGTGCGGACGTTAAGTAGCACGCACTTTCATGCAGAGAAAATCGCGCGCACGTGGGAAATCTTATGGATGGTCCATGGTATTTGTCTGATGCTTTTGATCCTATGGTTTTGGTCCGTGGTTTTGCTTCTAAAATATTGAACCCAGATTTTGAGCCCCTTGTATTGGGTTTCTATGGTTTTGGTCCATGGTTTGAGTAAGGACTTGTCTATAAAAAGGAAAGGAGATCATTTGGCTGAGCACTCATGTGTTGAATATCTTAAGAAGAGCAAGATCTGAAATTCTAGTGATCGGTTGGTGAGTGATAGCTAGATCTGAATCAAGAAGAAACCTGATTATTATAAGATGGATCTATTGATGGGTCGAGATCTCTATAGTGCATGATCAGATCTGTAAATCTTATATTCTGAAGTCTGATAAATTATCTATACCCGCAGGACCGCAAGTGTGACACAACGCAAGTGCAGAGAACTGCAGGCCAGACACGGCCGAGAGTGTGAAGAACCGCAGGTTAGACACGGCCGCAGGTGCGGAGAACCGTAGGCTAGACACGGCCGTAGGTGTGGAGAACCGCAGGCCCGACACGGCCACAGGTGCAGAGATCCACAGTTTTCACACAGTCGGGGTGCAGATGTTCGCAAGCTACTATTGGTGAAGTTGTGGACTTTTCTTGAAATATTTTTAGCTGCTTTTGCTTATTACTGCAGTTCAAAATTGGTGTCTGGTTACTGTTACTGTTTTTCTGGTTACAACATTTTGAGAAGTGTTTGATTGATTCTATATTGGGGTTTCAGTGATTCATTTTTGAGTAATGTAAAGATTGATGTTGGTTGATTATGTGCTTCAAAGATATTGATGGGTCCAGTATGAAAATGGGATGAAACATGGCCTTTCAGATTATGATGATGTGTTCCATGAGTATCCAGTTTGAAAATTCATGAAACGTGGTCCTTGAGAGAAAAGAAAAGGTTGTAGCCTTCTGCAGGTAGAAGCGTGTGTACTGGTATAAGATTGCACTAGTACAAAAATATTGTAAAAGGAAGTTTCTTATTAAAGGAAGATAGAGACGACTTGCAGCAGGTGGTTTTCACCCACATTGGGTTTCCACCTTATATCATGGTGTTCATGTGTGCTTCTTGTGTGTGATGATCTGTTCTGTTTTACTGCTTCCGTTTACTGTTCATATGGTTAATAATGTTCTAATGCACTCATTAAGGATCAACTAACTGAATCTTGGACATACGCTGGTTGCATTAATCATAGTTGCTTATACACATGGTTTGCCTTAATTGAAGTAGCATATATGAATCTAAATATGGAAATGAAAAAGTTAGATTGATTTGATAATACTGATTCACCCCCCCCCTCAGTATTATTTCCAAAAATTGGTATCAGAGCAAGTCCTTTGGTAGAAGCTTGATCGCTTGAAGGAGATCCGTGGAACAATGGGAAAGAAGCTTAAGAAGAAAGCACCTAAGAAAAAGAAGACATATCAGAAGAGCTATGATAGTGGGAGTATCGATTGAGGAATATGTGGAAGAAGCACTTTAGATTCAGAATCATTTCAGAATGAAGATGAAAAAGATCTATCAGGTATGAATTTGTTATCCTCTGGTGATACAGTTATCTATCCTTTTGAAGATGATGAAAGTGGTAACGAAACACCTGAATTTGATCTTATGGGTGAGCAAGAAAGATATCAAATAGAGGCAAAACTTAAAAGGCTTACAGACATAATTATAGATCAACAAGATCTATTGAAGAAAAGGGAATGTGCCTTCAAAGAAGAAGCTACCAAACTAAAAGTTCAACTAGAGGAAGGAAACAAGGTAAGGAAGGTATTCAAGGTCAAGGTAGTTCAATGTCAAAAGTTGCAGGATGAAGTGAGATCATTAAGAAATGAAGTCAATGAAAGGAGCACAACAATCAAGAAACTCAGAGGTAGATCCAGTTATTATGAAACGCTTGAAGCTACGATCCTCTCGCTAAAGGAAGATCTTGAAGAATCAAAGAAGCAAAATAAAGAACTACTCCAATCTCTTGAAAAACAAGAAAACGAAGTTCTTCAACTAAGACATCAGTTGGAAGAAGGAAGAAATGTTGAAGAAAACATGAAGAAGCAGTATCTTGAAAAGGAAGAGCAACATCAGGTTGAGGTGAATATTCTAAAAGATAAATTAGAAGAAAAAGATAAGCTCTTACGATTTCAAGATAGTACTAAGATCTTGGATGATATTCTTAGTAGTCAAAGGTATCCTGCTATCAAAACTGGTCTTGGTTTTCATGAATCTATTGAAGGTGAATCTAGTTCAGAAAATAAGACAAGGAACTCTAATGCAAAATCTGAAATGCCCAACAAGGAGATGAAAGGTCGACCCCATCAACAACTAAGGAAAGAAATTCTTCAAAGAAAATCTTTTACTCCTCCAATGAATAATGTTGAATGTTATGAATGTCATAATCTTGGACATTTGTAGCTAGATGTAGAAGAAGAATGGTTCAAGACCATCACACAGAAAGATCATCACGGTCCAGGTACTTTAAGGGATATTGTTTTTCTTGCAATATGTTTGGTCACAAAGCTGTTGATTGCTACAGGAGGAATATGAAACATATGAGATGTTATGCATGTAACAAGCTTGGACATATAGGAAAGGAATGCAGGAACAAGGTACGGGCACCACACCAAAAGGTGAAAACATCATCACACTTGAAGATATGGAAGAAGAAGGAAGTACAGTCAGAAAGATGTGGCACAGCACCATATACAGACATAACAGACTCAGGGGGAACTGAAAGTGTAAAACTTCAGTGTCCTAAATCTCATATGCAAAGTTCATAAAGGGAAGTCGCGTATATACGCGAGTTAGACAGTGCATAGTCGCGTGTATGTCAATTTGAGAAAAGTAGTGGGATAGGCTCAGGAAAAGGGTCTGATAAGATTCAGTCCATTACTTGTTCTGTTTGATAATGGTTACAATCTGCTGATGATGTGTGGAAATGTCTTGACACTTGTGTTTTGATCCTAACTTGTTGATGATGCCTTGATAATTCTTGCTAATATATGCATGATCAGATCTGACAATATACAAGATGGCACAGGTTCAGTGGAAGCACATACTTTTAAATGCATTGTTGGCATTATGTTGATGATCAGATCAGATTTATGGTTGATTCTCTAATGATGCATGTATGGTGCTTACATGGTGATCTTCATAAGGATAAGGAAAAAGTACAAAGCTTGAATACACATTACTTGATGATGAGTCACTCGTATGCTGATGTCATCATATAATATAGTTATGATGTAGGATTCCTATAGTTCTTGGTGCTCATATGGATGAGTATTGTTGTTGTTGATGATATCAAGAAGTCTTGACCAATGATCTTGAGCTCAAGATACATAGTGATGGATACATGAATGATTACTCAAAGTTGCATTGTTGGAGACATGATGATGATGAGTTCTTACCTATATGATGATAGGTTGATGCCATCTACACTAATGGACATATATAGGTTGCTGGTCTGGATGCCGTTGACAGATGCTTATAGAGAAAATCATACACTATAGTTGTTGAGGACTATCATGGTCTTATTTAGATGTTTGGTCTCTATTATAAATGTCATGTATATCATTCGATGTAAAGGTCATATCAAGTCTCATGATGTAATAATGTGTCTCTATCTATTGTAATCATTTGATGAAATCTCTTCTGGTTATATTTGTACCCCCATGCACAAGAAGGATGATGAAATATTTCTTTTATTATCAAGGTCATGTAACAACCTATGTTGGTTTCCCCACTATACCTGGGATGGATGATGTTATACTCTTGTGTTATCATGTGCAAACCTTGATGTATCCCCACTTGGTTGGGTGGATGAGTCAAGTTTTGTATATCCCCATTTTGGTGGGAGATGGATGTATGTATGAGTCTTTGGTGATAAGAAGGTCATTTACGATGTATAGAGTCATGTTCTTCTTTTATAACATATTTTTGCAGACCTTGCTTATAGTTAGGGGGAGCATGAACAACACACTTCAGCAGAGCAGAGATTTCAGCATGTACTCAGAGGGAGCATGGACAGATTGGTACACCTTGGCATATACAAAGGGGGAGCTCAATCAGAGATTTCAGCAGGTAATTAGGGGGAGTTTGGATAGTAGAATGTATATCAAGGAAGAGAGTATCTTGGTCCGCCCTTTGCCCTTGATGTAAAAGGGGGAGAGTGAGATGGTTTTTTCCATCAAGTCCAAAGGGGGAGATTGTTGGCATTATGATGCATCTATTGTACTTGATGGCAACCCACTTGCAACAGAACATCTCACTTATATATATAACTAGATGAATCTACAGAAGAGAGATCAGATGTGACAGAATACATGGGATGCAAGGCAGCTCAAAGCATTCAGTCCAGATGTAATGTACAGTGACATCTTATTATGATGACAGTTCATAGTATGGCAACCCACTAACAGTATGGCAACTTACTAAGATGGCAGATCACAGTTCGGGCTCTTAGAATGGAAGAAAATTAGCACCGCAGTTTCCTTTGGATAAAGTTGCGTACATACGCAGGTTCACCGTTCAAAAGGTGCGTACATATCCGTAGGCGCACCGACCAAAAATTGTGGACGTTCAACAGCATGCACTTTCATGTAGAGAAAATCGTGCGCACGTGGGAAATCTTATGGATGGTCCATGGTATTTGTCCGACACTTTTGATCCTATGGTTTTGGTCCGTCGTTTTGCTTCTAAAATATTGAACCTAGATTTTGGGCCCCTTTTATTGGGTTTCTATGGTTTTGGTCCATGGTTTGAGTAAGGACTTGTCTATAAAAAGGAAAGGAGATCATTTGGCTGAGCACTCATGTGTTGAATATCTTAAGAAGAGAAAGATCTGAAATTCTGGTGATCGGTTGGTGAGTGATAGCTAGATCTGAATCAAGAAGAAACCTGAGTATTATAAGACAGATATACTGATGGGTCGAGATCTCTGTAGCGCATGATCAGATCTGTAAATCTGATAGTCTGAAGTCTGCTAAATTATCTATACTCGCAGGACCGCAGGTGCGACACAGTGCAAGTGCGGAGAACCGCAGGCCAGACACGGCCGAGAGTGTGAAGAACCGCAGGCTAGACATGGCCGCAGGTGCAGAGAACCGCAGGCCAGACACGGCCACAGGTGCGGAGAACCGTAGGCCAGACACGGATGCAGGTGTGAATATCTGTAGTTTTCATACAGCCGGGGTGCGAATGTTCGCAAGCTACTATTGGTGAAGTTGCAGACTTTTCTTGAAATATTTTTAGCTGCTTTTGCTTATTACTACAGTTTAGAATTGGTGTCTGGTTACTGTTACTGTTTTTCTGGTTACAACATTTTGAGAAGTGTTTGATTGATTCTATATTGGGGTTTCAGTGGTTCAGTTTTGAGTAATGTAAAGATTGATGTTGGTTGATTATGTGCTTCAAAGATATTGATGGGTCCAGTATGAAAATTGGATGAAACGTGGCCTTTCAGATTATGATGATGTGTTCCATGAGTATCTAGTCTGAAAATTCATGAAACGTGGTCCTTGAGAGAAAAGAGAAGGTTGTAGCCTTCTGCAGGTAGAAGCCTATGTATTGGTATAAGACTGCACCAATACAAAAATATTGTAAAAGGAAGTTTCTTATTAAAGGAAGATAGAGACGACTTGTAGCAGGTGGTTTTCACCCACATTGGGTTTCCACCTTATATCATGGTGTTCATGTGTGCTTCTTGTGTGTGATGATTTGTTCTATTTTACTGCTTCTGTTTATTGTTCATATGGTTAATAATGTTCTAATTCACTCATTAAGGATCAACTAACTGAATCTTGGACATACGCTAGTTGCATTAATCATAGTTGCTTATACACGCGGTTTGCCTTATCTGAAGTAGCATATATGAATCTGAATATGGAAATGAAAAAGTTAGATTGATTTGATAATACTGATTCACCCCCCCCTCAGTATTATTTCCAACAATACAGTGATGGTACTTGAAGGTTTGTCACCAAAGCCATTTTCAATGACACTTTTGGTGAGGGTCGTTAATTTCCCATCACTAATTCTCTCTTTGGTGACACTTTTGGTGAGGGTCGTTAAAGGTGCATCACTAATTCTCTCTTTGGTGACACTTCGAGTGACGATCTTTTATTGACCCTCACCAATGCTCTTTTTGGGTACTTTTGGTGACAGTAAAAAAATGTTCGTTAGCATTGATCATTCTAATGAATTTTTGATGGCGCCATGTACCTGTTACTATATTTTTTGTCAAAATATAATGATTTAAGCCCATTGTTGTGGAGTCTTTTTCCTTATGTGTCCAAGGTCATAGTGGTTATAATAGCCAGTCAATTTGTTAAGATGTAATTAGTGTGTATTATTTTCCTCAAGTCATAAGAATATAGTGTTCCTATGAGTCAACACATGATTCATCTCTATTAGGTTTATTATCTAGCAAATTTCCTTTAAATAAAGTTCCACTAGTATGTGTAGGAACTATATTATTTAATGCATAATCAAGCTCTATAAATTCTATTAATGAGAGAGACCTAGCACTCCTCAACACTCATGGCACACCTTAACATGCTTTGGAACAATACACTAACATTCCTTGACACCTCACATGTCTTGGAACATCTTTGTACCTAGAACATCTTTGTACTTGGAACATCTTTGTACCTAGAACATATTGCCATGAGTAGGACACCATGTTATAGGCATTTTTGTGCCTTACAACATTGAGCATGAAATGTCCATAATCTAAGGGATCCAAAGTCCCTAAACATGTTGTTCCTACCCCTAGAGGAATGAGGCTAACAAACCACAGCAATTCACAAAAGTTCTCCACCTGAAACTGCTCAAAACAAGTCAATTCAGGATCATGTCAACTGCTCCATTGACCATCTGTGCTGAATGTCAGTGGCTCCACTGTCTACCTGCATTGAATGTCAACTCCAACACTAGCTACCTGCGCTGAGCGAGTTTGGACAAGTGGCAGACTCAGTCCTCAAGGTGTCAATGCTCAGGAAGCTTCCAAAATGACACTTGCCTCAGGGAATTCAACTGGTGATGAGTAAGAGGTTCCAAATCTCCAAGTGGAAGAAAGAACCTCCAAGTGGACTCAAGAACTGAGAGAGGGAAAGGACACTAGTCAGATCTCAAGCTGACTCATCCTCTCTCCAAAACAACTATATATAGATCTCTCCTCCATGAGATATGGGGGCTGGAATTTTGTTATTGCAAAGAATTGCTGTTGGTTTGAGACTGGAATCATTGGGTGCTTAATGCTTTGAAGGGGCTGAAGATAGGAATTCCATTTGCTGGGAAGAAGATGCTGGATTGGAGCCCTCTGGGTTGTATCTCTTCCTGAACCTTGTTATTCATCAATAAAGCTATCTTGGTTTCCCCTATATGCTGATGTATTTTGATGTGTAAATGTATTAGTGTATTTGGTTTATTTCTAATCCTAAACTAGTTATGAATGTGAACATCTGTCTTTGTGTAGTGTTCTTCTCTTGTCTCAAGTAGCTGTTCTCTTGTAGCAAGTAGCTGTTCTCTTGTGATCTTGCAGGAAGTTGTAGCTGGATAAGCAAGAAGGCAAGTAGCTGTGAACACCCAAAGAGAAGGGAGATTGGATCGAGGGACAAATGGAAGACACCGGTAAGTCTATTGATATCTCTTCTTTCACATTTCATAAAGGAAGAAACCAGTGTAGCTGTATTCGTTTGTTGCTAAGGCACTGTCACACCTTAGGCAGATAGGATTGTCCTGCATAGGCATTTTTCCCCACAACAAATTGGCGACTCCGCTGGGGAGGATTTGTTTATTCATTTCATTTGTGTTTCTGTCATTTGTTTACTTCATAGACTTGACAGCAACAATCGAACTGCATCTTTCCCGGATGAAAAGTAGAAAGTTGCTGCTTTGATCCAGTTGCTGGACTTGTCTATGATCTGAACAATGGATTCACAAATGATTTGATGATCCTTGTGATAGATCTTAGTAGCTCTCAAAGCATCCCTTTGATTATACCTTGCTTGTGTTTCTGATTTGGCCTGAAACTGTTGATTTTTGAGAAATTTGTGACCCAGAACCCAGGAGAAACGAGAGTTTCTCCTTCAGCGCAACTGCTGTGAAGGCAGTCTGCATTTCAACGCAGGTCCCGTGAAGGCTACCTGCGCTGAATGTCAAATCCTCAATGTTGAGGTTGCGCTGAACCAGTTTGGCCTTGTGCAGTTGGGGTTCTCTGCTCTCTGTTGCCCTGTTTTGATCTCTGTTTTTTGCAGCCTTTAACCAGCATAGGTACCAGTCAGATAACTCCTTTTCTTTGCTTAGATTCTGCCTCCTTTTGTACAAAAAGACTGTGAGTGTTTTTATGTGTTTGTGTCATCATTTATAGTTTTCCTTTGCATGAGTAAAGTAGTCATCCTGTAGCCTTTGATTCAGATCTGATTGATTGTGATCTTAGAAGAGAGTTCATTGGCTGTTTGCAGATTGATTATACATTTACTTTTGCTTATTGGTTTGAATTTGTCTCTTTTAAGTGTCAAAACAAGTCTTTATTTTGAAAATCATTAAGTGTTGTAATCTCTTCTATCTTCTCTGATTTCGAAAAAGTGAACTTGTTTGTATTGATCATTTAAAAGAAAATTCAAAGTTGTACAAAAAGCTTTCTTTCTAGGCATCAATACTAAGAAAGCGGAAAACAAACACCTGCATTGTGCATTTTGCATTTGATAGTTTGCATGTTGGATTTAGGAAAAGTGCATTAGAGTGTGCTGATTTCTCTTTGAGAAAAGATGGTGTCTTTCTTTTCCCTTAGTAGCTAGGATTTTCAAAGTTGAAAAGATATAAAGCTTGCTTATCATCTTTAGACTGCATTTAGGAATTTGTATCATACATCTCGTGGTGAACCTTGAAAGGCAAACTTTAAAAAGATCAACCTAAAATAAACTGAATGAACCTAACAACGCTTTGTAACATAACGCAAAACATAGAGGTCTAGGCTAGAGACGTGTTCCGGCGTCGTTAAGCCTAGTGACTGTCGATCTCGTGGAAGGTGGGTGATTCCTCATGAGGGACGATAGCGCTAGTATGGATTGTGCTCCCACGTACCGTCGCGTATATATTGGGAGACCCCTATAGGCATATATCCTTTATCCTTAGGAAGCCGTGTCGGCTGCCCTACTGATCGCAATGCAGTGAACACAGCATTCACGAAGATCGACCGCTCGTACCTTAAAAAGTATTCTGCGGTTTTGCGAAAAGTTTGGCACACCCTCTGCCTAGAACTCCAGAGCAGTTTCTTTTGGCCTTTTTCAGACTCTATAACAGAAAAAGTCCATCCGAGCATTTGTCACTTCGGGCTCGTTAAAACATCGAAGGAGACTAGAGTCATCTTTAGCTTTTTCTCGACTCTTTAAAACTGAAAAAGCAAGTTGTGTCTAAAGCGTCGTTAAAATTTATTTTAAACGGAACAATCACCCTTTAATTCCTGTGTTGATCTTTAAGTTGAAAGATGGAGCACACCAACCAAGGAATTCCCCTTGGTGGAAATCCTAGTCCCTTCTCCTCTTGGGGAGATGTTGGTGCGCCCCACATGGCCACATTGTCGCTTCCAGGACTGACAATTGGCCTGCCAGTTTGGCTCTTTTCAACCAATGTCATTCAGAATGTCACCATTCCTGAACAGTCGAGTCAACAGTCAGACCAGACCAGAGTCGCCCACCAGCCTTCTACTTCATCTTCCTCTCCTCCTTTCTCTTCGCTTGACGGAACTGGTAAAACCAAAAACCAGGCTCCTAAGGAGAAGAAGGAGAAGAAGAAGAAAGAAAAGAAGAAGAAGGAGCCAAAGGCGACTGGGGGCAAACGAGAGTCGTCTGACGAAAATCCACACACAACACTGACCAGGCCTAAATCGCCATGCGTCATATGCAAGGGAGACCACTTCCATAGAGATTGTCCCTGTATCCCTCGAATACTAAGGGACTGGTCTCCCCGTTTGCACAATTCGGTAGCATCAACCTGTGGAGCGATAAAAAGGTGTCTTTTGAACTCCTAATTACCTTCACATTAATTGTCAACCCAGAGACGACTTTTTATTTCAAGAGTGTACTCAGTCTGAGGCGGCTATTTACTCAAGAGTAATGTTTAGTAGTACAGCGTTCAGAGAACACAAGAGTAGACGGATGCTAAACTATGACTAAATTACTTCAAAAGGATAAAATCACACAAGACAACTTATCAGTCAAGGGTGCGGAAGTGATAACCCATCCCTCTAGAAACTGATGGAAAGGAAATTAGAGCATGGACCATAGGTCTGGGAGGTAGGCAGCGACTGCTGAGGCTCACTACAGCCTTAGACCTTCTCTCACACCAAAGCAACAAATGCAAGTAAATGGAATGGAAGAAAGTAAAATGGAATAGCAAAAGGAAATAGAACAGTAGTAAATGAGACAACAATCAAAAGAACTAAATCTCGCGAGTCAGAACTAAACTTGAACCAAACTCACATTTTGCAATAAAATAACAATCTTCAAAAGCAATTTCAATGAACTTTACTTTATAAGGCGAAATTCACAAATGAATTATGGAACAGGATTTATCATATATACACAACACACTTACTATAGCAATCTGATGGTTCAATAGCATATGACTAAGTTCCAGACAGAATAATATTACTTCCGGATTCTCATAAATAAGAATTCAAATGAATCCAATACGGCAATATCCAATATGAAGGCTCTGTAACAGAAACAGTTGGTTTAAATAGTGAACATGCAATCAACTCTGAAAAGATTCATTCACACAATATAGAGTCACTTACATAAACTTCTCGAATGAAACCATTAATGAATTAGTCGTAACAGAGCATGGAATAGCATATGAAAAACACGTCAGATTACCAAATTATACAGACAATCCATACAGAAACCAAATTATAATGATACAAAAGCAATTGTAAAGATATGATACACAACAGCAGCAGCGTACTCCACCAGAGGCTGGGCCCTTAGCCGCCAGCGGACGCTGCTGGGTTACTTCAGAAGGAAAAGAGTGAACAGCAACGCCCAAATTATGTATTAATCATTAAATAGTGAAATCATTACAACAGCAAATGCTTTGAGACTTACAGCATAAAACAATCCTTCCTTCCTCCTATCCTATCATGAATCCTTGATTCTGAATCTCTAATTCAAATCCTCAATTCGCCATCATTCGAATCCCCAAAGTCATCTTGAAGTCTCCTTCTCTCTGATCTTTGTTTTCATTTAAATAGAGAAAGATCAGAGAGCAGTTATAACATAGATAATTACAACATGATTTGTTTTACAAATTTGGGTTGATTCTAACCAGATGATCAACAAGAAAATATATTTCCTTTCATCTCTCAACAAAAGCAAGACGAATTTGGGTTTGCAGCTAAAGTTTGGAGGACGGCCGCAACTGCAAATCTGAGAAACTCATGCTCAAAGAACCCTACGTTTCTCTCTGTACAAGCTGAATTTGGGCAAACCATTCTTTGTGGAAGTTAGTTGGGCCCGTTCTGGACAAAACCCATGTTCCGTATTTCTCAAATTCGTCTTCATTTGCTCAGAATCTCAACCGCAAAACTGTCACTCCTTAAACCAGCGAATTTTTGAGTTGGCAAATTTAAAAATCAAATCTTCAATCTAGAAGTTACTTTGGAGGCTAAAAATGGTGAATAATGTTATAACCAACTTATTAGAACTATCATTGATAAAATAATGCATAATCATCAATTTATTAGAAATAAAGGAGAATAAATAATATTCATCCATGAGAGCATAAATCATTTATAAAATGGATTTAAATGATAAATTATAATAGATGATATAATAGAGAAGAGTAAAAATGGATGAAATAAGTGTTACAAAGTAGTTGTATTCATGGCCCAACATACCCCCATACTCAATATATTGCATGTCCTCATGCAACGAAAACTGAATATATTGCATGTCTTCATGCAACCCAAAGACAAAAACCCATGTGTTAACCAAGCGATAAAAAATATGTTCATCTCAGCTCATGATATGGATAGAACAAATGAATTCTTCCTTAATTAATGAATATTCACTTTTAGTAATCTTGACGAAGGCATAACAATTTTTACATTGACATTCAACTATATGTATGAAGTTGCAGCAAAATATGACATAGATAACAACAAACTTCATTAACCATTTTCCCAAAAACTACAAACCAGATTTTGTTGAAATGTTGCAAGTAGATTTGTAATATATGAAGGCTTTTATGATCCAAAAATCAGATCGTTTTGATGCATGGATCATGAGATATAAACAAAATGGCTCTAGGTGAGAGTGCATGATTTCCGCAATTTATGAACCAATATTTCTTGAAATTGTGTGGGTTTGTATTGATGATACGTATGTGTTTTCCAAAAATTACAAGAATTGAGTTCATAGTTTTAAAAATATGTGGAAATCAATTTCTGCACTGTGTAAAAATGAAATTGTATGCCTTAAATAAGGAAGAAAGTAGAAAACATCCATCATGCATAGCAATTCTTCCCCCTCTCTGAAAAATTAGCATGTCCTCATGCGATGCTAGAAAACAAATAGAGGTGGTTGCTACCAGTTGTTGAATTCTATGCTTGGTGTAAAACAACATGAAATAAGGGAGGTGTTGAGAATGAATAAGAATAGCAATGGATGATAAAGAATATGAATGACATGGTCATAAGAAAGAAATGAAGGAACACTCCCACACACTCGGAAATGATATGCTGCTGAAAAATGGGAAGTGGTAAAAACTATGAAATGAAGGATGGTAAATAATGCTCAAAATGGATGTTCAGTAAATTCTCCTAAATTCGTAATAAATCAGAAAATTATGCTATTTTACCTCAAGTTTTACCTCCAAAAGAAAAATGTGGAATGACATATATGTATTGGCAGTTGTTGAAGCTGATGTAGGCAAAGTTGGTGCTGAAAGTGATGCAAAAGGTGGAATCCAGGTAAGCACATAATGTCTGAAGAGTTGTTCATGTTCGCAAGTTGCTCAAGCCGTGTCTGTTAGTTGCAATAGTGTGGTCATGCTGTGAATAGAATTTCCCCTGCATACTGGTTGTTCTCTTGTAAACAAATCATACTTGTGCATACAATGTTCTTGAAGCCATAGTGTTGGGTTTGAATAGCAACAGATAAAATGCATGCACAAATTTCAATTAGAAAAACTTATCAAATCAACAAGTTATGGCAGAGTGTAGTAATCATATCACATGCAATCCCATAATGCATACATTTCCCCCCTCCAATTGGAAAATGGGTTCCATAACCATAAAGCATATGAGAGGGGTGGTGTGGATGGCAAGGCAATGGAATGAACAATATATCAATAAGTGAAGCAGAGTACACTTATCAATGATAGGACGGTGAAAATTATGGTTATATTGAGAGCAAAGTGTGTAAAGATAGTTATGAATAAGAGATAGGACACTTTGGATTGATGATAGTTTATACAAAACGAAAAAGGACAACAATGTGCTAAAAAGATGCTTTGCTAAAGGTATTCTAGCTGAAAATGATGTGATTGATCATAAAACAATTTCTCATGCATAAAGGTTCAAAACAGGGAAAAAGTTAAGGAAATAACTTCTCTGATAAAAAGAAAAATAAGAAAAGGGTATTATAATAATAATTGACGATAAGATATAACTTCAATACCATAAGCAGAGCCGCTGCTGCCAGCAGGCGTCCATAGCCTCGGCAGGGTTGCTTTTTAACCCATATGAGCCAGAATCCTCAATTTATAACTAGAGAGTTTCAGTGTTGTTCTACAGAAGAGATCAATGTGCTGGCATGGTAACCAGATAATCACACTGCCATTCACTGGGATGTAGCAAAAGTGATCAGGCCGGCTCGTGATGAGACCTCCTGTTCCAAGGATAATTTGGCTATCCAATGGATCATAACCCTGGTGTGGTGGCCATAATGGGAATGTCACTTTCTTACAACCTTATGAACATGGTAGGCTGGCTCGTAATGAGACCCCTATCCTCCATCTGCGAACAAAATTTTGTTGTTATTACATATTTTTATGATAAAAAGAAGGAGGCTCAGTACTCCTTAAGAGCAGGGATGGTGGAAGAAGTTGAACATGTCAAAAAAAATATACCCATAATCTCGTTTATTACAGACAGAGAAGATTATAACCAGGAAGGGTGGCACCAGCATGGTATTAAGATGGTCAATCAATATCATGTTCAACATAAAACAATGCAGTAAAGTGATATATAAATAATTGTGTCCCTTCTGAAAAAAAATCTATCATCAAAGAGCTGTCCGATTAAAGATTATAACGTGAATGATATTAACTTTGCTTCAAAAGAACCCATAATTCTTGTCCTGATAAAAGTAGTGTACTTCATGCCATAAAAGGAAATCGGTAAAATGTGGTTGAGATGAATTAGGAATAATATCACAAGAGGAAGAAAATGGTTGCTCTCAAAAATAATCCCAAAGTGTTGCTCTTTTGCATGAACAGCAAAAACACTAAAAAAAATGTTATTCCTTGTAGGGAACAACAAAGGAAATGCACACCAAAAAGCAAAAATACACACAAAAAAAATGTGAGAATGCGAATGCCGTTCCTTTGGAAAAAGGAACAGCAAAAATCAAAAGTACCGTTCCTTTGAAAAAGGAACATCAAAAATGAAAAGTGTCAAAGTGCTGTCCCTTTCGAAAAGGAACAACAAAACGTGAAAGTACAGAAGTGTTGTTCCATTCGAAAAGGAACAGCAAAACGTGAAAGTGCAGAAGTGCTGTTCCATTTCAAAAAGGAACAACAAAACGTGAAAGTGAAGAAGTGCTGTTCCATTTCGAAAAGGAACAACAAAAAGTGAAAGTGCAGAAGTGCTGTTCCATTTCGAAAAGGAACAGCAGCTGTTCCATTTCGAAAAGGAACAACAAAATGTGAAAGTGCAAAAGTGATGTTCCATTTCGAAAAGGAACAGCAGCTGTTCCATTTCGAAAAGGAACAGCAAAATGTGAAAGTGAAAAAGTGTTGTTCCATTTCGAAAAGGAACAACAAAACGTGAAAGTGCAAAAGTGATGTTCCATTTCGAAAAGGAAAAGCAGCTGTTCCATTTCGAAAAGGAACAGCAAAATGAACTGTGAAAAAGGAACAGCAAAATGAATGGCTGCACCAAAAAGTGCTATTCCTTTAGAAAATAAATAGTAACACGAAAATGATGTCCTTTTGAAAAAGGAACAGCAGGAACGACAAAAATGCACACAAATGTTGTCCCTTTCAGAAAAGGAACAGCAAAATACACAACCATAAAATGCAAACACGCAAAGAATGAATTAGCTGTTCACTGCATTGATGCTGAGGATGAGTTGCACTTTGAATGAAGCAACACCTGAAACACAAAATATAAGAGAAATTAGAAAAAAAACAACAAAAAGCAGTATGTAAATAAATAAATTGAGTTACAACAGCTATGATGTTATGTCAAAAAAAATGATCTATTTGAAAAATGTTTTGGCAGCAGTGACAAGACATGAATCTTCAAATCGAAATCAATTCTTCATTTCTTCTATTATGAATCCATTGGGTAATGAGTTGGATGAAATTCCTTTGTTTTATTAAAATTTGTTTCAAGAATCACTTGTCCATAAATTGACGTTCTTTTTCTCCTAGGACCTGCAAAAAACGAGTGTCTACTTGCAATAAAACATTAAATCATGGAGAAAGAGAGGTGCACGGCTCCCATAATCCAAGAATTATGCAAAAAAACTAACAAGTAGTTACTCTATAGAACAAATCCAAGGAGAAAATAACAAAGTAAAATTTATTTGTTACCTGCGGGAGAGCAGTGACCAATCATACTAACCTACAGTGTTTTAATCACAACTTCTTTATTTTTCGTCGAAATTGAGTGATTCCAAAGCCAAATGAGAGCTAATTCAAAAGTTTATCTCCATTAGAAACAGGTTTTAAATATTCAATGATATGATATGTTAATTTCAGTTAGAACAACTTGCATAATAGAGTCATTGTTGATTACCCGGCTTAGACCAACAGTTGATATTTCAAGCGTAACTTTTTCGTTTGATGTCAGATTCAAATGATTCAAATTGGAAATGAAAATAGATTCATTTATTGATCTCCAATAGAAACAGGTTTTGAAGACAAGAAGAATTGATAGGTCAAATATTGTAAGGAACAGCCAGAAAGACAGAGTTTTAAGAGTGCGGATTTACGATAGACAGTCAGTATTTTGATCATAACTTCCCCATACGATATCGAAAATGAATGATTCAAATTGCATTGTAAACTAGATTCATAGGGGAATCTACCATAGAAACAGGTTTTAAAAATATGGTCATTTAGGCCTCCAAAAATTGACTGTCCCAACTCTGTTCCTGAGCTGCCCGCTAGATAACCGGTTAATGTTTTGGTTCTAACTTTTTCGTTTCAAATCCAAATTGAGTGATTCAAATTGGGTTAGAAAGTATACATCAAGGGATACTTAGGGTAGAAACAGGTTTTAAAAATATGGTCATTTAGGCCTCCAAAAACTGACTGTCCCAACTATGTTCCTGAGCTGCCCGCTAGACACCCTGTCAATGTTTTGGTTCTAACTTTTCCGTTTCAAATCCAAATTGAGTGATTCAAATTGGGTTAGAAAGTAGACATCAAGGGCTACTTGGGGTAGAAACAGGTTTTAGAAATATTCACTTTTGGTCCCTCAAAACATGACTGTCCCGACTGTTTTTCCAGAAAGTTCATCAAGCCCGCAAGCTAAAAAAATAAAATTCAAGCATTTTTTCAAATTGGTGATAAAAATGAAAATGAGTGTTTGTAGAACTTATTATTCCCATTGTAAATCATCTACATACACAAATTAATTGGAACATTTATCATCGATATTGATTTCGATAGCATGTTGCAACAAAAAAAAAAAAAACAACTAGTTTTACAAAAAAAAAAAAATGTGTTTGTTTTATTTCTTTATTTATTTTATTTTCTCCACTATCCTACTCTTCTTTGAGAATTGATTATGTTTATGTATAAGAGTATTTCCAGTGGAACCATGTTAGAAATAAGGCCTCATGTATGCACATACCCAAATTTGAAAAATGCATGTTGATAAAAATTAGGGTATGAGAAGCCAACTTCCCTTAAAAAGATGGTTTCAAAAATTGTTGAAGCATAGAGTGATGTTGCAAACAAATGATGGAGTGAAACCAATCTTCAATATATTTTTTACTTTTTTGATTTCGCATAGCCATCATATTATGAAGTTCTTGAGCTTTTAAAATGGCTTGTTGATGCATAGTAAAAGAAACCTCATTTTCTTCCATAGCTTCTACAATTTTTTCATTTGAAACATTCTGAATCTCATTGTAAATATTTTTTAATGGCGCATGTGAGATAGAATGGGTGGGAAGGGTGGGTAAATTTGGCAGTTCAACATTGTAAGCATGTTGTACTGGTTTATTGTGGTGAGGGTGTGGAATTAGTTGAGCAGGAAAATGTGTAAAGAATGGAGCATTGTGATGATGTGGTTGGTTGGGTTGAGTGAATGAATTTGGTATGCAAGCAGGGTGTTGTGGAAGAGCTAGTGAAAAATATGGAGAATATGTTTGTGCTACAAGATGAGGGAGAGTAGTCATGCCATCATAAGATGAACCATGCCCAACTTGTGAACAAGATAGGTGTTTATATTGAAATTGACATGGCTGCCCCAGCACATTAACATTCCATAATGGATTATGCAAGTAAGAAAGTGGAGAGGGAGTGTTTTGAACCATACCTGTAGGCCATGATTTCCGTGATTTTGACCTTGTTGCAGCTTCCTTACCTCTTTGATATGCTACTTCCATCCTAGATAAGGAAGAGTGAGTATCTATGAGATGCTCCTTTCGGTCCTGAGGGTAAAACACTTCATCCAATTCTTGATTTTTATGAACCTGCAAAACATCCAATTTTTCATTTCGAGAGCTAATAAAATCAACTTTAAAATTTTCAAATAACACATTGATTTCAGCTCTTATGTCTCCTATTCTTGTAGCAGATTTGGAAAAGAAAGAACAAACATCTCTAGAATTCTTACCAGCCTTGGAGATTCCTCTTGAATACCTTATGCACAATTTACAAACATCATCATATAACAACTGAAAAACATCGCCTTTTCCTATCAGATTTAAAAGTTCTAAAAATTCATCTTTGATTCCTTTAAGAAGGAGTGTTTTTAAGATCTCTTTTTCCAAATGCTTATATTTTGATTTTTGAAGGTTGTAATGAAATCGATCTACATAGTCCTCCAAACTTTCATCTTCCCCTTGTATCATATCGAAAATATCTTCATTGGCTTTGCAATAGTCTTTGTACTTCTTCAAGAATATGTTCTTCATGTCCTCCCATGATTGGATGCAATTCCTACCTAGGCTCATGAACCATCGGAGAGCTGCTCCTTTTAGAGTAAGAGGAAACACTTTCAATCTTTGATCATTAGTACAATAATCATATCCTCTACAAAGTATTTCGAACTCAAATAAAAATGTATCTGGATCTTCATTTGCTAAACCATGAAAATTTGATAAAGATGGGGGAATTATGTGCATTTGTGTCACTTCTCCTAGATCTTTGATAGGGAATTCAAAAGTAGAAACGTGAGCCATTCCTTACCATAATATAAGATGTTCTTCATGTGTTTCTTCAAGGCTCCTTCAAATGTTCCTGTCAATCAGTTAGTGAAATGGATGGTGCTTACATCACCACTTGCGTGAGATCATGTGATTCATTTTTTAAAAATTTCTATCTTTTTCCTAATTATTCACACAAAAATTCAAACATCTATTTCTACTCTAGGTTCTTTAACAGTCCTGCTGGAAAGCGGACGGGGGAGCAGGGCTTTTACATCCTCCGTACACAGGTTCTTACCTTCCGTTTTTAAGATCCAACTCTTTCCTAGCAGGCACTCATCAGATTCACACTACTCTTTAGAAATGGCTACACTCTCCCCGACAACGGCGCCAAAATGTGGAGCGATAAAAAGGTGTCTTTTGAACTCCTAATTACCTTCACATTAATTGTCAACCCAGAGACGACTTTTTATTTCAAGAGTGTACTCAGTCTGAGGCGGCTATTTACTCAAGAGTAATGTTTAGTAGTACAACGTTCAGAGAACACAAGAGTAGACGGATGCTAAACTATGACTAAATTACTTCAAAAGGATAAAATCACACAAGACAGCTTATCAGTCAAGGGTGCAGAAGTGATAACCCATCCCTCTAGAAACTGATGGAAAGGAAATTAGAGCATGGACCATAGGTCTGGGAGCTAGGCAACGACTGCTGAGGCTCACTACAGCCTTAGACCTTCTCTCACACCAAAGCAGAAAATGCAAGTAAATGGAATGGCAGAAAGTAAAATGGAATAGCAAAAGGAAATAGAACAACAGTAAATGAAACAACAATCAAAAGAACTAAATCTCGCGAGTCAGAACTAAACTTGAACCAAACTCACATTTTGCAATAAAATAACAATCTTCAAAAGCAATTTCAATGAAATTTACTTTATAAGGCGAAATTCACAAATGAATTATGGAACAACATTTATCATATATACACAACACACTTACTATAGCAATCTGATGGTTCAATAGCATATGACTAAGTTCCAGACAGAATAATATTACTTCCGGATTCTCATAAATAAGAATTCAAACGAATCCAATACGGCAATATCCAATATGAAGGCTCTGTAACAGAAACAGTTGGTTTAAATAGTGAACATGCAATCAACTCTGAAAAGATTCATTCACACAATATAGAGTCACTTACATAAACTTCCCGAATGAACCATTAATGAATTAGTCGTAACAGAGCATGGAATAGCATATGAAAAACACGTCAGATTACCAAATTATACAGACAATCCATACAGAAACCAAATTATAATGATACAAAAGCAATTGTAAAGATATGACACACAACAGCAGCAGCGTACTCCACCAGAGGCTAGGCCCTTAGCCGCCAGCGGACGCTGCTGGGTTACTTCAGAAGGAAAAGAGTGAACAGCAACGCCCAAATTATGTATTAATCATTAAATAGTGAAATCATTACAACAACAAATGCTTTGAGACTTACAGCATAAAACAATCCTTCCTTCCTCCTATTCTATCATGAATCCTTGCTTATGAATCTCTAATTCAAATCATCAATTCGCCATAATTCGAATCCCCAAAGTCATCTTGAAGTCTCCTTCTCTCTGATCTTTGTTTTCATTTAAATAGAGAAAGATCAGAGAGCAGTTATAACATAGATAATTACAACATGATTTGTTTTACAAATTTTGGTTGATTCTAACCAGATGATCAACAAGAAAATATATTTCCTTTCATCTCTCAACAAAAGCAAGACGAATTTGGGTTTGCAGCTAAAGTTTGGAGGACGACCGCAACTGCAAATCTGAGAAAATCGTGCTCAAATAACCCTACATTTCTCTCTGTACAAGACGAATTTGGGCAAACCGTTCTTTACGGAAGTTAATTGGGCCCGTTTTGGACAAAACCCATGTTCCGGATTGCTCAAATTCGTCTTCATTTGCTCAGAATCTCAACCGCAAAACTGTCACTCCTTAAACCAGCGAATTTTTGAGTTGGCAGATTTAAAAATCAAATCTTCAATCTGGAAGTTACCTTGGAGGCTAAAAATGGTGAATAATGTTATAACCAACTTATTAGAACTATCATTGATAAAATAATGCATAATCATCAATTTATTAGAAATAAAGGAAAATAAATAATATTCATCCATGAGAGCATAAATCATTTATAAAATGGATTTAAATGATAAATTATAATAGATGATATAATAGAGAAGAGTAAAAATGGATGAAATAAGTGTTACAAAGTGGTCGTATTCATGGCCCAACACAACCTCTGATAGCCATGTTGATTGCTCACCGTCAACTAGTGGGAGTGAAGCCCCAAGACAGAGAGGGAAACTTAGATTTCCCTGCAAACTGTGTGAAGGCGATCACGCCATCCACCGTTGTCCCTGCTTAGAGGAGGCTAAAAGAGTTCTGGAAGATCACCCGATTTTACGAGCGCAACTTCCTCCTGGATATCAAAAACTCCTGTCAAGTCCTTCACTAGTTGAGAACCCGGCTGGCCCGCCCAGGTGGTCAGCCGAAGCACCTATCATTGAAGATGAATCGTCTGGATCCATGCCTGACGAAAGTCAAAAGGTTGATACGGTAGTTGACCCGGTTTTGCCTTCAGAGGCTCTATCTTCTAATGATACCATCACAGAGGAGAATAAAGACGACACCGTCCAAATTCTCTTCATTAACACTGACTCTGATGAACAAGGGGGCAATGCCCCCATTCCTTTATCGTAGGAAGGAAGTTCGTCAGAGCAATATCCGGCCGTTTATACGGTCCCACCACCAAGCAACCTGGTTGTGTCCTTTGACTGGAACCAACTAGGCAGACCCCGGTTGCCAGCAAGCATACCATTCAGAATTATCGTTCAAATATATAGAATGGTAATGGCTGGCACTATCATTGATGAGGGGGCATCTGTGAGTATCCTTTCCTCTATTGCTTGGAAAGCGCTTGGTTCGCCAAAGCTTTTACCTGAAATGAGAAATCTATCAGGTTTTGATAAAGGATCCAGTCGACCTTTAGGGATCCTCCCCAATGTGCCTATAACATTGAAAGGGAAGACCGTTCAAATGAACGTGATGGTCGTTCAAGGACCCTTGGATTATAACCTACTCCTTGGACGAGACTATATATATTGCATGGGAGCTATAGTCTCCTCACTCTTTAGAGTAATGTGTTTTCCGCATGAAGGAAGAATGGTCAAGCTCGTAGACCAACTTTCGTTTCCCGGATCACGCATCGCAAATAGTCATGTACCATCCCTAAATGGTCTATACATGCAAGAAGTGTCTCAACCCACGGTCCGTCCTCCTGATGAGCGCGAGTAATCTGGGAGGATATGACTGGAACCCAGGGTGCATGCGTCCTGGCCTGCTTCGGCAGGAAAACTTTGGGTATAGGGTAGGTTTCCGCGGGAGAATATGACTAGTCCGTACCCCGTCCGTGGTTGGAAGAGGGGTTTTTCTGGAATAAGATTCTCTTGTCAAAGTTATGTGAGAGGGCGGGTATCGTCACTCACCTTTGTCTATTTCGGTAGACATTGCCGAGGAAGTGTTTTGTTTGAAAGATTAACAAGACAATCTTTGGGTAACCTGAAAGAGGTAGGCCTCTCCCAGTGAAACGAAAGTTTCGACGGAATTGAAGTAGAGGTAACTTTGAAATCGTACTTTATACCTGGGGGCATGCAAACCTTTTGGAGTGCAAGCAAAGAGCGGTTATTTATTTGTTTTTTAGGTTAGCCGTTTCCTAACTTGCATAAAGAGAGGATGGGGAGCAAAGCTTAGTGAGATGAAGCTCCATAAAAAATAGAATCTTGATGAAACACTCTTATCAAATGACTGGGTAATCGAGCAGTTTTAGCATAAAGTTCATGCTCGTTAAAAAATAAACGCAAGATCCGAGCAGTTTTAGCACATATTTCATGCTCGTTAAAAAATAAACATAAGATCGAGCAAATGTTTCCACCCGCATTTAAGCTTGTTAAAAAATGAACTATCACGGTAAATAACCACTGTGAATGTAATATCATCCGCCGTTAAAGCCTTGGTCATGTTTGCACCGTCACCTCTGTTGGATACCTATAGTAATAGGTTTCATATTTCATGATTGATTATTGAAAATCCAAATATGCTCTGCTCTGTTACTACAAAGATCCCATATTTCCAGGAAATCAGAGGGGTGTGAAATACTTCAAATATTGAGGTCCTTATTACAAAATTTTTGGATGATTCAACAGTCTAATCTGGATCATGCCATGTTTCAATTTTGAGTTGTAGAATAGAGAAAGAAGTCTGTCCAAACAGCTTAATCTTGGCAGACAAATAGTTCAGGTAGAGAAACAAAGGATCCCAACAGCTTAATCTGGGACCTTGAAAGAGATAAGGGTAGAAGTAGATAGAAAAAGCAAAAGAAAAAGCCAAGGAAAAGAAAAGGCAAGTAAGGGTCTGCAAGTCCAAATGCACCCTCCAAGAAGAAATAAAATGCTAGGCAAGTAGCTGGGTAGGTAGCAGGGGTTGCAGAAAGGTATCCCTATCATTGCAAGGCTGGTGATGGTGGGCAGCAAGGCAAAAGATTACAGCTGGAAGCATGACTAATTTCCCTCACTCCCCTCCAATTTCATTTCTAACATTCCCTCACTAGCCTGAGATTCATGGAAAAGACTAAGTTTTCATGGTGGTTCTTGATCTGTAAAAGCCACATTTCTTATCTAAAAGTTCTTTTCATTTTGATCTACTCTTGAAACCAAGCTTGTTTCATATAAACTCAATGATTTCCACATCCACTTACCCCCTCCTCCACAACTAACACTAACCCTATTGTACAAATCCCTTATATCGCCTTTCTCCCTAATATTACTAACACCAAGGTGTATAAATCCCAGCATTATTTACATATTCTCCTTTTGGCATTATAGCCAAGTAAATGGTCCAAGGAGACTTCAGTCCACCTGGGACTGTGGTCAACCTTGTCTTGGATGTGCTCTGACCCCTGGTTATGAGCAGAAATCCTGTCCCTCAAGCCCTTACCGTCTCTCTGCTGAAAGCGCACAGAAAACCCCCTTTTTCCTATGAAAACCCCTGAAAAGGCCCAAAAAACCCAAAGCTGCGAAAAAACCCACTTGCCTATAGTCCTCCGCCCAAAAATTAAACTGAATATTTTATTGCGCTGGCGGGACCCCTCCCCAACATGCTCGACCAGTCGGAAGGCCCGCCAGCCGTCAGATCTCCAGCGCCCAGATCTAAGGGTGGGCGGTCAATTTCAGATTTCGATGTGCCGACAATTAGCGTCCGGGGAAAGCGGTTTTACCTATCCCGTACAATGGACGCGTGGCGGACGGTAAGGTTGTTCGGAGCCCTCCTCCCACTTACCGCCTTTGCCCAAAGGTGGTGCGGGGAACCCACTTACCGCCACCCCGTATACCGCTACCCCACATGTCATGCCTACACGTCATGTCCACGCCGCTCTGACGTCACCCCGCCGGTGCCCGCCCCATCGTCCCTTGGTCCTCCACGCGGGCCCGCCTTTGCGCCCGCCCGCCACCGTGTCCTGCCGACCTGGCTAACACCTCAGCATCCACGTCACCCCTCACCTGGGCCCCGCCATGATGTCATGCTGACGTCATCGGCGGAAAAGCGCCAAATTCATACTTTTGCCAAATTTACCATTTTAAACGGCTAAACGCATATTTTTCGCTTATTTTGCATGCGAAGCTGAACTAGCCGTTGTCAAGCCTGCTGCCGCGAAATCTTGCATTCAGCCATCAAATTCGACAAGTAAACCGTTCAAAGTTCGAGGCTTGACTGCATTAAGCCTTTGCAACCCAGCCCGCAAGCTTCCAGGTCGATTTGCCAGGTATTTTGCCGTTTTCTCCCATTCTGCCCGTGAATTCCAATTTTCTGCAAAATCACCATTAAAGTCTGCCAAAAACTCTAAATTTAGCTCTACCTAAGCACCCAAATCAGACATAAGCAACTTGTGCCATCCATTAAGCCCCAATTTAGCTCTGTACAAACCAGCTCGCGGGTTAAAACTGCAGAAATCGCCCTGAAGTATCCGGCATTGTTCCTTTTTGCCAAGTACTGGTTACCTACACTCTTCCTGTACAAATACTAATACCTCAGTAAACATTCCCTTAGACAATCCACATTCCTGAAAAATCATCAGTACTTTGCTAGCTTCAGAACAACTTCACACCCGAAGAAGACATCACACCAATTGCACCTACCTGCTGCTCAAAAGTCTTCAAGAGATTCATCAAAGCTCTGCATCCTGCTGCACACTTTCAGACTGTATCATGGCAGCATCTGCATCCTCCTCCCTCAGTGTCACTCCACTGAGTCAAACCAATAAGGAACTGGAAGCTATGCCATTAGTTGACAAAGACTGTCTCATAAATGATTTTGAGGGAAACAGAAACTTTTTGAAGACCTTCACCACATTAAGGGAAGACTATAAGGCAGGACTTGGTACAGATGGGATATGGGAGTCAAACCTGCCCTATTACTGCCTCCCAGCTGTGAATGTTTTCCCTGAAATCATTCACTTATGTGCTCAAAATTATGATCAGGAGCACAGAGCTGTCAACACTCAACTAGGGAGGATTTTGTTCTATATAAACGCTGACACCATCAACAAAATGCTGCACTTTGAACAGACAGAGTTATTAGTCCCTTTCTCCATGAGATCTTTAATAGAAGCAGGTGAGAAGATGACCAGTGAAGAGCTGCAGAAGGTCACCAGGAACTACATGTGGCCTGAGAACCAGCCTACAGGGCCACCTCCTTATCCACATGAGCACTTCAATGACTCAGGCAGGCTGCTCCTGGACATGATAGCCTATGTGCTAGGCTACCAGAGCAGCAAGCATGTGGATCTAGCCATGCTCGTAATGCTATCTGCCTACAGCCCACGACAACCCCCTGCCCGAAAGTACAACTTTGCCAAGTTCATAGCCAATAGGATCCATGATCAATTGTGCAAATTGGACAGACAAGGAGTCTTTAGATATTCAGCATACATCTACCACCTGTTCATGTATCATCACTCTGAAGCTTTCCCATGCTACATCAGAAGGCTGGACAACAAAGGGGAGAAGAGATCAGTCATATTCTGGACCTCAGTCTATCATGAAATCACAAGTTCACCCTACAGCTATTGTGAATTTGTAGATCAGTTTGTATACCCAGTCTCCAGCATACTTATGAAATCCCCTCCACCTAGAATATCAAATGAGATCAAGAAAGCTTTACAGCTTTCTAAGAAGTACAAAATAGGTGATTGGTACCTATATGAACACCACACTGTGTTCAGAGTGTATGGGTGTGAGCTCTGTCCATACAGACTACCCAAGTATGTTCCCATGAGATTATTTGCCTTGGAATATTACAGGCAATTAATCCAGTCAGACCTCACTCACTTCCACAGCTCAAAGAAAAAAGCACACCTTAACTACAAAAATGAGCTGGGCCCTTTTATCATGAATAAGAAGGAAGGATGGGAGGCTGCAGATTCGATCCTAAAAGACAAATATAAGTTGTCTTACAGTTTCCGGTGGGTCCCATATGACCCTCAAGGTTTCATCACTGCCAGGAGAACAAAGTACAGACTCCTAGCCATCAAACACTGCCACTATCCACATCTAGAAAAGTATGCAAACTTACAAGAGTGGCAGTTGGATACCCTTGTTGAGAGCTTGTCTGAAGAGGAAAAAATAGTTAAAAATATGAAAGAACTTGAAAAAACTATTGACCTGGACTATGTGACCCAGGTACCGTTCAGGCTGCCTCAAACATCAGGAGGAGGAACCTCAGTTACCAGGACAGCGCCGCCAACAACAGCACCAGGCTTGGATAAGGGAAAGGGAAAAATGGACGCCGAAGATGAAGCAAAAAAGCAGCAGTCAGAGCAGGGAAAGCAACAACCAGAGCAAGAAACAGGACAGCAAGAAGAACAAACCGGTCTGCCACAAACTGGGCTGCCAGAAACCACCTTATTGCAGACACCACCCCCTCAAGTGGAGCCCCTAACCACTTCAATTTTACAGACCCCGGCACATGAAGAAAGGGGGACCAAAAGACAAAGAGAAGAGTCCACTCCCCTCAGTGGATCCTCCCAACAACCAGAAGCTAAAAGGCAGAGGGCAGACTCCCCAGAAGTAGAAGACATTACTGAAGATGTCTTCAATGATACAGCCAAGGATAGGGAGGGCAGCCAACACACAGGGACTAGCTCCTTTCAGCAGGAGCAGAATTTACAACTTGGCTTGGAGGTATCATCTTCTTCTCAACAAAGCCAGAAGCTCAAAGGTGCTAAGGCCACCTTCAAAGAAATCAAGGCAGCAAATGAACTATTGAGGGCTGAGGTTTACAAGCAATTTATAGATGCCACTCCAGCCCAACAAGAAAGATTGATGTCGGTCTACGACTTCAAAGAGGAGAAGATGATATTCAGCCATTTCAAACCTAAGGGTCCCAACCCAATGTCCACTGCTGATTTCATCAAAACAAGGGTGGAGGTCTTGGCCAAAGACATACATCCTATGGACCAAATTGAGCTCCATAAGCAGACTGGAGAAATGGTCTATGCTACCTTGGTGGATAAGGCCACACTAGCTCATGAGCTGAAAGAATCCTTGAAGCACACAAATACTCAACTGGATTTTGAGAGATTGTCTTCCAGGGCCAAGGATAACAGGATAAAATCTCTTGAAGAGATTATTGTTGATCTAGGGCATAACCCTAGTGACCCAACCGGGGTAAAAGCCCTCCTGAAGAAAAAAGAGGATGATCTCAATGCCATGAAGAGGAGATTGAAGCTGTCACCTACAGAACATCCTCAGACAGCTGAACTGCAAAAAGAAAAACAAGTTGATCAACAACTTGATCTACTATTGCAGCAGGATCAAAGGATCCAAGAGCTAGAGAAGGAGCTGGAGAAGTCATTTCAGGGCAAACAGGGAGAATCCACACTACCAACTCCCCCAACAGATTCTACAGCAGCAACAGGCTCTGAGGCAGCAGTGGCCCCTACAACAGCAAATACAGTTGACCAGCCCAGCATAGAAGAACTAACTAAGGCTGTTAAGCAAATGGAGCTACAAGCAGATGAGATAAGGAAGGCAAAAGAAAAACTGGCAGAGATAGATGCCAAGTATGACCAGTCTAAAATGACAGTGGCAGAACAGGGCAGACAGATCAAGACCCAAAAGGACAGAATCAAAGCCCTGGAGAAAGAGCTTGATCTCAAAAACACCATGGCTGAGATCAAGAGGATCTTATGGAATAAAATCACCCAAAGCATGATTAAACAGTGGAAGTCACTCAAAACAATCCATGAACATATGGATTTAATTGTGCAAGCTCAGATAGATATCCAGAGGGCTAAGACAGCACTAGGAAATAGACCTGAACAAGCTAGCCAACTGATAGACTTTCTGAACAGGCAAGATAAAGATGAGCTGGCAGCAGTTGGAATCACCAACAGAACGGAAGCCATCCTTATGACCAAAAAGGTGCTAACACTCAGAGGATATGTGCAGACAGCAGAAAGGAGGAGCTATGAGATACAGACTGAAGTTGAAGACTTCAAGCTCAGAATGGGGATGCTACAGGCAAGAGGAATGCCTAGCCTATTGAGCGGTACAGGGAAATTGATCAACAGAGATCAATTTACAAATAGGATGGCCGCGTACATAGAAAATCAAATCACTGCATCCAGCAGTGCTTCTGAAGAAACTGTTCCTCCTACAGGACAGAGTTTGTACACTCAGCTTGAAGGGTCATTTTTTATTGAAAATGAAGTTAATCATCTATTTGAAACTCCTCCAAGTTTTTTCAAATACACAGAGCTTGATGAGACATTGATTAAAATGCGAAGGCATCAAATGCCCAAGGAGGACTGGTGGCAAGCCATGCTCCAGATTCTGCCACAGTAGTTTCAAAACTCCAGGTCAAAAGCCAGCTCAGGTCACCGCAAGACAAGTATAAAGTGGTCAGTGACTGGAAAATATCTAAAAGGTGATTCATCACTAACAGTGACAGCTAGCCACATTTTGAAACCCACGCCTTCAGCCGACTACAACTGCTACAAATTCAACAGCATCTGACAGATTTTGACAGCTAAAGGACTAAGAGCTACTACTGCATTTACTTCTTCATTTACTTCTTTGGCTACTGCTCACTAGCAGTTGGCAGCATATTTATGAGGCATTTACTCTTCTTTCAGATATTTTTCCAAATGTAAATCCGTATATATACCCCCCTTAGTAACGCATAAGGGGTTGCTGGAATTTTCTCTTGGATAACTTCCATCTGCTGTAATATTTTCAGAGAATTAATACAAAGGAGGAATGGAACTTCCAGAAGTTTGGTGTATTTGATGTCTTGTGGTGAAGGATGCATGTTACAGGATTCCATGGGTGTTGCATAAAACTATAAGTATTCTCAAATCTCTTGTCGTGTCTGTTTTGAGTCTTTTGTTCTCTTTGTCGTTTTAATGTTTTACACTTGATAGCAAGGTGAAAGGATAGTACCAGGATTTAACCATGTTTACCCTGGACTCAAACTGAGCTATCATATATGTTTTCCTCATATACAGTAATAGAATTGTAATTCTTAATTGCTGCAATTCAAAACTGTGTTTTTATTGTAACAGTCATTCTCAGGGATTCAACTTTTGCCCCTAAGACCTCTGTTTTCTCTTCTTAAAGCTATCTGTTGGGAACATATAGATAAATAGTGAAAATTCTTAAATGCTTTCACTGTTCGTGCTACCTGTTACCAGTCTTTTAATCAAAAATCTGTTCTATTAAACACCCAAATGGCCCTGTAAGTTCCATCTTTCATCTCACAGATTCAAACACATTAAGCCACAGACTCCATTGCCCAATGATATTCAACATATCTAAAAACTACATCACTGAAGTCTAAGGGAATTTCATCAACCGAAACACAAACATGACCTGTACTCAATACCTAGCCTAAAACACCATCACTGTAGATATAAATCATAAAGAGAGAGCCCTCTCTGATCACTGTTTGGCTAGAAACAGTGATTAAAAGATTGGTTAGTGGTTACCCCGGCCGTATTCCCTTGGGAGTCATAGGGAACAACCTGGGTGTTAACATAATTGGCGACTCCACTGGGGAACGAACTATTCAATTACTATCTATCTTCCAAAGCTTTCATCAAGCCTGAAACTAGCCAAGACATCTTAGGACTGTCTCTCTAATACAGGGGCAGTCTTAGGGAAGAGCTAACTAGGGAAACTTATCCTAGCCTTGAAACATATATAGTCATTCCAGAGTTCTTATTTTGCCCTTGTAAATACAAAACTTCTGTATAAAGTTCTGAAAGAACACTTAGAAGCTGGCTCCTAAAAGAAACCCAAGGCATACTAGGGCACACCCTGACCCTGATCAACCCATCATTGTTGATAACCCAAATATCATCCCAAAGAACATAAGGAAACAGCACAAGCAGGATAAACCTGCTGATTCAGATATAAGGTCAGACCAACCCATCCTCATTCCCACTCCTTGCAAAGTCCTTTTTCGTTCCACACCCAATTCCCCTAGTTCATCTTCAACCCCTCAAAGTCCTACCTTTCCATCTTCACCATCTGCACATACTCACTCAACCAATTCTCCACTTGTTACCCATCCTATTAACCCCAGTACACCTGTAATCCCAGTTGTCCCATTTGTTCCTATCAACCCTATTAACCCTATAAACATGGCTAACAGATATGCACCATTGCAGATTCCAGCCAATGCTCCAGCCCTACCCCAAGATTATCAAACCAGACTCTCATTTTTTGATTCCCATGGCCCTTTGACAGCCATCCAGCATGCTAAAAAGATGCAAGACCACTTTGAGACCTATGAAATTGATGATGATAGTGTCAGGATGAGAATTTTTGTCCAAAGCCTAACTGGGGATGTCAGAACTTGGTTTAGATCCTTGAATGCAAATTCCATTGCAACCTCTGAAGTTCTATACCAGGAATTTACCAACAGATGGGAGAAAAAGAGAGATCCACACCATATACTGGGTGAATATAACACTATTAAAAGAGGTCCCCAAGAAACGGTGTTGGAATATTGTGCTAGGTTTAACAACATATACAATGCTATTCCCCAGAACTTAAGGCCCCCTCCTGATTTAGCCCTTTATAACTTCCCTGATGGTTTTGACTCTGATATGGCCTATCAGTTGAGAGAAAGAGACCCTCCAACCCTTGCAGAAGCCCAAAGAGTTGCAGTCACTGTAGAGGCCAACCTAATTGCCAAAAGAAACAGGGCAAAGCTGGAAAAGAAGGTTGGTTTCAAAGAAGAGCCCTCGGGCTTCGATCAGAAGTTGGATGCAATACTAAACAGCATGAAAAGACTAGGTGAGAGAGTGGAATCAGTAGAAAGAAAGTCATCATGGGAAGCACCACAAAACAATACTCCTAGAAACCCAAATTTTAGGAGAACACAGAACCCCAATATAGGAAAAACAGGTGCTGACCAAGATATCAGACCACCTTTTCAAGAAAATTATGCAGAAACTTCCTCGGCTAATCAACTCAATGAAGATCCAGAGATCAATTTAATAGGTCTGGATGGTAAAAGCCATGTTTTCCTAACACAAGAAGACCATGATGAGGATGAGAACAAAACATTCCAAACACAATCAGGAGAATCCTTTGACTTTAAGCAAGGATATGATACTGCTGTCTATGAAGTCCATAAGCAGTACAAACTAAGAAGTCGGACTGTAAATGCAAATCAGCCTGAAAAGGTAAAGGAGAAACAGCAATCTAAAGAAGCCTCAGTCACTGAACCTAATGACAAAACAAACTTGCCTGCAAAGGAAGTAGTGGTTGAGGAGGTCACTGAATTTCTGTCCACACCACAAGAGCCCACAGCAACATCATCCTCTCACCCAAATCCGAACATCACCCCTCAAGACATGGACATGGGGGGCAGGTTCCAAAATCAAGATGAAATCCAACAAGAAGATTCATTGAACAAGAAAAGAACTGCTGTCCGTGACCCTAAAATTCAGGTGGATAAACCCTTTGACCTAGGAACAGAGATTGGCAAGTTAAAAATAGCAATTCCCCTTTTAGAGCTAGCCAAGCATGACATATATAAGCAACAGATCAAGAAATCCCTTCAGCTCACCAACAACAAAGATGATGTAAATGTGCTAGATGACACTCCAGAATTACTGTTTGGTCCAGAGGTAGATGGAAAAACAGTAGTCACAGGGGTTTTACCTTTTTATGTCAGCTTACACGTTCATGATAAAATACTGCACAATGCAATGTTTGACTCAGGTGCATCTCACAACCTCATGCCAAAAGCAGTCATGGAAAGATTAAATTTGGATATAACAAGACCATACAAAGACCTGTTTTCTTTTGATTCTAGTCAAGTAAAATGCTTGGGCCTGATTAAGGATTTATGTGTGTCCCTGGTTCAATTTCCCAACAAAACCATTTTAATGGATGTTGTTGTTGCTGATATCCCACCCAAGTATGGGATGCTACTATCAAGATCATGGGGAGCAAAGCTTCAAGGCTCCCTGCAGTTAGACATGTCATATGCAACCATCTCTGTCTTTGGACAACCAAAAAGACTTTATAGGGAAACACTCATGAAGTATATGGTTAGCAGTGAAGAGAAACCCCAAAATTTCCCAATATATGCAGTTCATTCAGACGTAGACTCTTACATCCTCTTTAATGACAGCATAGGCCTCTCGGACAGTCACATTAGCACGGAGACATTTAAACCAGAGCAAAACATCCATCAAACAAGTGGCACCTGCCAAAATTTAATCAGCCCAACAATACCCATTCACCCTCCTTTAGTTGTCAAAAATTGTCAAACAAATGATGAAGCTACCCTGGAAAACAAATGGGAGAAGAAACCCCAACTCATGCTCACACTGCCATCCCATGAACAGAACCTCAAATCTCCTGAACAGCAAGATAGTCTGTGGGTCCTAGAGTTTGACGGCTCAGTTAACAAGTTAGGGGCAGGAGCTGGAGTATGGATACATAACAAAGAGAAAGCCTGTGCACAAGGCAGGGCATATAGACTGAACTTTAAATGCACTAACAACATGGCAGAATATGAAGCTCTGCTACTAGGTCTCAAGATTGCTAAATCATTACAAGCACATAGCCTCTCAATCATGGGGGACTCTGATCTAGTAATTCAACAAGTAAAAGGGGATTTTGTCACCAATGACAAAAGATTAAGGTCCTACAGGTCTGCTGTAATTGAAATACTAGAAACTTTCTCCGAGTTTGTTCTCACAAAGATTCCAAGGGGCCACAATCTCCATGCTCACAGCTTGGCAACATTTGCCAGCACCTTCAAATTCCCACTACAACCCAACAATTGTTTCACAGCAGAAGTCAAATATAGGCCTTCTATTCCAAACAATGTCAAAGAATGGCAAGTATTTGAGAATGATAGGCAAATAAACAACTTTTTAACTTTGCAACAAGAGTTTACAGGATTAAATATTGACCTTGAGACAGCAAGTCAATCTCAAATTGTTGATGGAGCAAGTCAATCACAATTACAGTTTCAACAATCTGCTCACCCAATGTCACTTAGGACAGCAAAACAACTACTCAGCCCAACCATTTTCAACAATGAAAACATTCAACAAATTAAACAAATGGACTGTGAAGAGATGAGTAACATTGAAACTGAAATCATACAACTCAAAGACAACTTCCTCCCAGCAGGCCTTACCCCACTAGAGGACATTTTTGACTCAAATGATGTCCCCAGGAAACCAAAGATGCAGCCATTAGATGCAAGAGTTGAAGAATGTAATATTGGCACTATGGAAAAGCCTAAGATAGTCAAGCTGTCCGCCTCTTTGCCCCCCGATCAAAAGCCCAAATATGTTGATCTCTTTAAAGAATTCCAAGATGTCTTTGCCTGGGGTTATGAAGACTTGAAGTCTTATGATACCTCTGTTATACAGCACACCATTCCCCTCAAGCCTAATCAAAAACCATTCAAACAAAAATTGAGAAGAATCAATCCTGTGCTTCTTCCTTCCATTGAAAAGGAATTACAAAAAATGTTCAAAGCTGGGATCATAGCACCAATCAGGTTTTCTGAGTGGATTTCAAATTTGGTCCCTACAAGAAAGAAAACTGGTGAGATTAGACTTTGTGTAGACTTAAGGAATTTGAACCTAGTATCACTCAAAGACAACTATCCCTTACCCAAAATGGACCACATCCTCCAAAGAGTAGTAGGAGCCTCAAGAATATCATTGTTGGATGGCTTCTCAGGCTTCAATCAAATTTTAGTGCACCCTGATGATCAAGACAAAACTGCATTTACTACCCCATGGGGAACTTTCAAGTATGTGAAAATGCCATTTGGTTTGAAAAATGCAGGGGCAACATTTCAAAGAGCAATGGACATTGCTTTTGCAAAAGAAATTCATGATTTCTTGGTCATTTACTTAGATGATCTTACACCCTTCTCAAAATCTGACCAAGAACATTTGAAACATTTAAGACAGATTTTCATAACATGCAGAAAATATGGCATTTCCTTAAACCCCAAGAAGTCTTTATTTGGTTTGGAAGAAGGGAAACTTTTAGGACACATCATTTCAAAAGATGGCATAAGAATTGATCCAGATAGGATACAAGCGATCCTACAAATGCCTCACCCTAGGAATGTCAAAGAGTTGCAAGGATTCTTAGGAAAACTCAATTTTTTAAGAAGGTTCATCCCAAATTTAGCAGAATTGATCAGACTGCTAAACAATATGCTAAAGAAAGATTCAAAGGTTAAGTGGACTGTGGAAGCAAAGCAAGCCTTTGAAAGCATAAAACTGGCTTTAACCCAAACCCCGGTATTAACTAATCCTCAGTTTGACAAAGACTTTATTATTTTTTCTTTTGCCTCCCAGCATACTATTGCTGCTGTTTTATTGCAGAAAGATGATCAAGGGAATGAAAAGCCCATTGCCTTCTTCAGCAGAGCTCTTAGAGATGCTCCTTTGAAATACCAAATAATGGAAAAACAAGCCTATGCATTAATCAAAGCTATCAAAGATTTTAGGATCTATATCCTTTACTCTCATGTTGTGGCTTATGTACCAAGTCCTATTGTCAAAGACATTCTCACCCAAGAAAACTTAGAGGGTAGAAGAGGAAAATGGATTGCAAACATACTTGAATTTGACATTGAAATAAAGCCTACAAAGTTAATAAAAGGGCAAGGTTTGGCTAAGTTAATGACAGAATCAAATTTCCAAGCCTTAGATATCAACCAACTGGACAGTGAAACAGAGCTGGCGACTCCAAAGATCAATGTAGCCTTTGAACAATCTCCATGGTACTCTGATATCTGTTATGTGTTACAAAACCTGTGTGCTCCCCCAGGACTGTCCAGAACTAAGTCTAGGTTCCTAAAAATGAAAACATCCAAATTTTGTGTGTTAGATGAGAATCTACTCTGGAAAAACCATGAAGGTATTTTGCTGCACTGTCTTCTTGAGAATGAAACTGATAAAATTATGCAAGAATTCCATGCTGGAGACTGTGGTGGACATTTGTACTGGAAGTCCACTGTGGACAAAATATTAAGGGCCGGTTATTACTGGCCCACCATGTTCTCAGATGTGAAGAAATTCACAACATCATGCCACAAGTGCCAGCTGTTTGAAGGCAGAAGACAGTTGCTGCCACTTCCTTTGAGGCCCATTTCAACAGAAAGACCTTTTCAACAATGGGGCTTGGATTTCATTGGAGAGATTCATCCCTCATCTTCAGGACAACACAGATGGATTTTGACTGCAACAGACTACTTCACCAAGTGGATTGAAGCTGCCCCATGCAGACAAGCAAATGACTCAGTGATCATTCAATTTTTAGAAAACAATATACTGGCTAGATTTGGCTGCCCAGAAAAGATAATAACAGACAATGCTGCTGCCTTCAAATCCAAGAAAATGATAAATTTCTGTCATAAATTTCACATTACTTTGGGCCATTCTACAGCTTACTATCCTCAGGGAAATGGTCTTGCTGAATCATCAAACAAAAGTTTGATAAACATCATAAAGAAAGTGCTAGAAGAGAACAAAAAGAACTGGCACAAGAAGCTAGTAAATGCTTTATGGGCAGACAGATTAACCACCAAAAGATCAATTGGGACCAGCCCATATGAGTTAGTTTATGGATTAGAGGCCAGATTTCCCTCATCACTAGGGGTGCCAGTTATGAAACTTCTACAAGAAAGTCAAGCAGAGCCAAATGATATGCAAAGAAGGATCAACCAGATAATCTGTTTACAGCAGACCAGAGAACAAGTTTTCAGCAGAGTGCAAATACTACAGGAAAAACTTAAAAAGGCCTTTGACAGAAGAACCAAAGCAGAAGATTTCAATATGGGAGACAAAGTTTTAAAGTGGGATGCAAGAAGAGAAGAGAAAGGAAAACATGGGAAATTTGATTCTTTGTGGAAAGGACCATTTGCTGTCCAAGCAGTGCAAGGTAATAACACTTATTTCCTTAAAAGTTTGACTGTAACTGAACTGGATGAAGGTCCTGTCAATGGCAGGATGCTGAAGCACTATTATGATGGTCCACTATGATAAGGATCCAAAGGTTCATTGTATATATTCAGGCCTATATATGTTTTCTATTTTTAGTTTGTAACAAGAGGTTTTCCAAGGGCTGCACCTAGCAGCAATAGGCACATAGAACCAGAGGTTCCCCATCAAAAAGCACACAATTTTGACAGGTTACATGTATCAGAGCTCAAAGATTAAGATGGACAATCGAGCAACAAGGCAATCTGACCTGCTGTTCTTGGTCTTTCAAAAGAAAAACCATCCCCATGTGGAGCCACTGTTGGATACCTATAATAATAGGTTTCATATTTCATGATTGATTATTGAAAATCCAAATATGCTCTGCTTTGTTACTACAAAGATCCCATATTTCCAGGAAATCAGAGGTGTGTGAAATACTTCAAATATTGAGGTCCTTATTACAAAATTTTTGGATGATTCAACAGTCTAATCTGGATCATGCCATGTTTCAATTTTGAGTTGTAGAATAGAGAAAGAAGTCTGTCCAAACAGCTTAATCTTGGCAGACAAATAGTTCAGGTAGAGAAACAAAGGATCCCAACAGCTTAATCTGGGACCTTGAAAGAGATAAGGGTAGAAGTAGATAGAAAAAGCAAAAGAAAAAGCCAAGGAAAAGAAAAGGCAAGTAAGGGTCTGCAAGTCCAAATGCACCCTCCAAGAAGAAATAAAATGCTAGGCAAGTAGCTGGGTAGGTAGCAGGGGTTGCAGAAAGGTATCCCTATCATTGCAAGGTTGGTGATGGTGGGCAGCAAGGCAAAAGATTACAGCTGGAAGCATGACTAATTTCCCTCACTCTCCTCCAATTTCATTTCTAACATTCCCTCACTAGCCTGAGATTCATGGAAAAGACTAAGTTTTCATGGTGGTTCTTGATCTGTAAAAGCCACATTTCTTATCTAAAAGTTCTTTTCATTTTGATCTACTCTTGAAACCAAGCTTGTTTCATATAAACTCAATGATTTCCACATCCACTTACCCCCTCCTCCACAACTAACACTAACCCTATTGTACAAATCCCTTATATCGCCTTTCTCCCTAATATTACTAACACCAAGGTGTATAAATCCCAGCATTATCTACATATTCTCCTTTTGGCATTATAGCCAAGTAAATGGTCCAAGGAGACTTCAGTCCACCTGGGACTGTGGTCAACCTTGTCTTGGATGTGCTCTGACCCCTGGTTATGAGCAGAAATCCTGTCCCTCAAGCCCTTACCGTCTCTCTGCTGAAAGCGCACAGAAAACCCCCTTTTTCCTATGAAAACCCCTGAAAAGGCCCAAAAAACCCAAAGCTGCGAAAAAACCCACTTGCCTATAGTCCTCCGCCCAAAAATTAAACTGAATATTTTATTGCGCTGGCGGGACCCCTCCCCAACATGCTCGACCAGTCGGAAGGCCCGCCAGCCGTCAGATCTCCAGCGCCCAGATCTAAGGGTGGGCGGTCAATTTCAGATTTCGATGTGCCGACAATTAGCGTCCGGGGAAAGCGGTTTTACCTATCCCGTACAATGGACGCGTGGCGGACGGTAAGGTTGTTCGGAGCCCTCCTCCCACTTACCGCCTTTGCCCAAAGGTGGTGCGGGGAACCCACTTACCGCCACCCCGTATACCGCTACCCCACACGTCATGCCTACACGTCATGTCCACGCCGCTCTGACGTCACCCCGCCGGTGCCCGCCCCATCGTCCCTTGGTCCTCCACGCGGGCCCGCCTTTGCGCCCGCCCGCCACCGTGTCCTGCCGACCTGGCTAACACCTCAGCATCCACGTCACCCCTCACCTGGGCCCCGCCATGACGTCATGCTGACGTCATCGGCGGAAAAGCGCCAAATTCATACTTTTGCCAAATTTACCGTTTTAAACGGCTAAACGCATATTTTTCGCTTATTTTGCATGCGAAGCTGAACTAGCCGTTGTCAAGCCTGCTGCCGCGAAATCTTGCATTCAGCCATCAAATTCGACAAGTAAACCGTTCAAAGTTCGAGGCTTGACTGCATTAAGCCTTTGCAACCCAGCCCGCAAGCTTCCAGGTCGATTTGCCAGGTATTTTGCCGTTTTCTCCCATTCTGCCCGTGAATTCCAATTTTCTGCAAAATCACCATTAAAGTCTGCCAAAAACTCTAAATTTAGCTCTACCTAAGCACCCAAATCAGACATAAGCAACCTGTGCCATCCATTAAGCCCCAATTTAGCTCTGTACAAACCAGCTCGCGGGTTAAAACTGCAGAAATCGCCCTGAAGTATCCGGCATTGTTCCTTTTTGCCAAGTACTGGTTACCTACACTCTTCCTGTACAAATACTAATACCTCAGTAAACATTCCCTTAGACAATCCACATTCCTGAAAATCATCAGTACTTTGCTAGCTTCAGAACAACTTCACACCCGAAGAAGACATCACACCAATTGCACCTACCTGCTGCTCAAAAGTCTTCAAGAGATTCATCAAAGCTCTGCATCCTGCTGCACACTTTCAGACTGTATCATGGCAGCATCTGCATCCTCCTCCCTCAGTGTCACTCCACTGAGTCAAACCAATAAGGAACTGGAAGCTATGCCATTAGTTGACAAAGACTGTCTCATAAATGATTTTGAGGGAAACAGAAACTTTTTGAAGACCTTCACCACATTAAGGGAAGACTATAAGGCAGGACTTGGTACAGATGGGATATGGGAGTCAAACCTGCCCTATTACTGCCTCCCAGCTGTGAATGTTTTCCCTGAAATCATTCACTTATGTGCTCAAAATTATGATCAGGAGCACAGAGCTGTCAACACTCAACTAGGGAGGATTTTGTTCTATATAAACGCTGACACCATCAACAAAATGCTGCACTTTGAACAGACAGAGTTATTAGTCCCTTTCTCCATGAGATCTTTAATAGAAGCAGGTGAGAAGATGACCAGTGAAGAGCTGCAGAAGGTCACCAGGAACTACATGTGGCCTGAGAACCAGCCTACAGGGCCACCTCCTTATCCACATGAGCACTTCAATGACTCAGGCAGGCTGCTCCTGGACATGATAGCCTATGTGCTAGGCTACCAGAACAGCAAGCATGTGGATCTAGCCATGCTCGTAATGCTATCTGCCTACAGCCCACGACAACCCCCTGCCCGAAAGTACAACTTTGCCAAGTTCATAGCCAATAGGATCCATGATCAATTGTGCAAATTGGACAGACAAGGAGTCTTTAGATATTCAGCATACATCTACCACCTGTTCATGTATCATCACTCTGAAGCTTTCCCATGCTACATCAGAAGGCTGGACAACAAAGGGGAGAAGAGATCAGTCATATTCTGGACCTCAGTCTATCATGAAATCACAAGTTCACCCTACAGCTATTGTGAATTTGTAGATCAGTTTGTATACCCAGTCTCCAGCATACTTATGAAATCCCCTCCACCTAGAATATCAAATGAGATCAAGAAAGCTTTACAGCTTTCTAAGAAGTACAAAATAGGTGATTGGTACCTATATGAACACCACACTGTGTTCAGAGTGTATGGGTGTGAGCTCTGTCCATACAGACTACCCAAGTATGTTCCCATGAGATTATTTGCCTTGGAATATTACAGGCAATTAATCCAGTCAGACCTCACTCACTTCCACAGCTCAAAGAAAAAAGCACACCTTAACTACAAAAATGAGCTGGGCCCTTTTATCATGAATAAGAAGGAAGGATGGGAGGCTGCAGATTCGATCCTAAAAGACAAATATAAGTTGTCTTACAGTTTCCGGTGGGTCCCATATGACCCTCAAGGTTTCATCACTGCCAGGAGAACAAAGTACAGACTCCTAGCCATCAAACACTGCCACTATCCACATCTAGAACAGTATGCAAACTTACAAGAGTGGCAGTTGGATACCCTTGTTGAGAGCTTGTCTGAAGAGGAAAAAATAGTTAAAAATATGAAAGAACTTGAAAAAACTATTGACCTGGACTATGTGACCCAGGTACCGTTCAGGCTGCCTCAAACATCAGGAGGAGGAACCTCAGTTACCAGGACAGCGCCGCCAACAACAGCACCAGGCTTGGATAAGGGAAAGGGAAAAATGGACGCCGAAGATGAAGCAAAAAAGCAGCAGTCAGAGCAGGGAAAGCAACAACCAGAGCAAGAAACAGGACAGCAAGAAGAACAAACCGGTCTGCCACAAACTGGGCTGCCAGAAACCACCTTATTGCAGACACCACCCCCTCAAGTGGAGCCCCTAACCACTTCAATTTTACAGACCCCGGCACATGAAGAAAGGGGGACCAAAAGACAAAGAGAAGAGTCCACTCCCCTCAGTGGATCCTCCCAACAACCAGAAGCTAAAAGGCAGAGGGCAGACTCCCCAGAAGTAGAAGACATTACTGAAGATGTCTTCAATGATACAGCCAAGGATAGGGAGGGCAGCCAACACACAGGGACTAGCTCCTTTCAGCAGGAGCAGAATTTACAACTTGGCTTGGAGGTATCATCTTCTTCTCAACAAAGCCAGAAGCTCAAAGGTGCTAAGGCCACCTTCAAAGAAATCAAGGCAGCAAATGAACTATTGAGGGCTGAGGTTTACAAGCAATTTATAGATGCCACTCCAGCCCAACAAGAAAGATTGATGTCGGTCTACGACTTCAAAGAGGAGAAGATGATATTCAGCCATTTCAAACCTAAGGGTCCCAACCCAATGTCCACTGCTGATTTCATCAAAACAAGGGTGGAGGTCTTGGCCAAAGACATACATCCTATGGACCAAATTGAGCTCCATAAGCAGACTGGAGAAATGGTCTATGCCACCTTGGTGGATAAGGCCACACTAGCTCATGAGCTGAAAGAATCCTTGAAGCACACAAATACTCAACTGGATTTTGAGAGATTGTCTTCCAGGGCCAAGGATAACAGGATAAAATCTCTTGAAGAGATTATTGTTGATCTAGGGCATAACCCTAGTGACCCAACCGGGGTAAAAGCCCTCCTGAAGAAAAAAGAGGATGATCTCAATGCCATGAAGAGGAGATTGAAGCTGTCACCTACAGAACATCCTCAGACAGCTGAACTGCAAAAAGAAAAACAAGTTGATCAACAACTTGATCTACTATTGCAGCAGGATCAAAGGATCCAAGAGCTAGAGAAGGAGCTGGAGAAGTCATTTCAGGGCAAACAGGGAGAATCCACACTACCAACTCCCCCAACAGATTCTACAGCAGCAACAGGCTCTGAGGCAGCAGTGGCCCCTACAACAGCAAATACAGTTGACCAGCCCAGCATAGAAGAACTAACTAAGGCTGTTAAGCAAATGGAGCTACAAGCAGATGAGATAAGGAAGGCAAAAGAAAAACTGGCAGAGATAGATGCCAAGTATGACCAGTCTAAAATGACAGTGGCAGAACAGGGCAGACAGATCAAGACCCAAAAGGACAGAATCAAAGCCCTGGAGAAAGAGCTTGATCTCAAAAACACCATGGCTGAGATCAAGAGGATCTTATGGAATAAAATCACCCAAAGCATGATTAAACAGTGGAAGTCACTCAAAACAATCCATGAACATATGGATTTAATTGTGCAAGCTCAGATAGATATCCAGAGGGCTAAGACAGCACTAGGAAATAGACCTGAACAAGCTAGCCAACTGATAGACTTTCTGAACAGGCAAGACAAAGATGAGCTGGCAGCAGTTGGAATCACCAACAGAACGGAAGCCATCCTTATGACCAAAAAGGTGCTAACACTCAGAGGATATGTGCAGACAGCAGAAAGGAGGAGCTATGAGATACAGACTGAAGTTGAAGACTTCAAGCTCAGAATGGGGATGCTACAGGCAAGAGGAATGCCTAGCCTATTGAGCGGTACAGGGAAATTGATCAACAGAGATCAATTTACAAATAGGATGGCCGCGTACATAGAAAATCAAATCACTGCATCCAGCAGTGCTTCTGAAGAAACTGTTCCTCCTACAGGACAGAGTTTGTACACTCAGCTTGAAGGGTCATTTTTTATTGAAAATGAAGTTAATCATCTATTTGAAACTCCTCCAAGTTTTTTCAAATACACAGAGCTTGATGAGACATTGATTAAAATGCGAAGGCATCAAATGCCCAAGGAGGACTGGTGGCAAGCCATGCTCCAGATTCTGCCACAGTAGTTTCAAAACTCCAGGTCAAAAGCCAGCTCAGGTCACCGCAAGACAAGTATAAAGTGGTCAGTGACTGGAAAATATCTAAAAGGTGATTCATCACTAACAGTGACAGCTAGCCACATTTTGAAACACACGCCTTCAGCCGACTACAACTGCTACAAATTCAACAGCATCTGACAGATTTTGACAGCTAAAGGACTAAGAGCTACTACTGCATTTACTTCTTCATTTACTTCTTTGGCTACTGCTCACTAGCAGTTGGCAGCATATTTATGAGGCATTTACTCTTCTTTCAGATATTTTTCCAAATGTAAATCCGTATATATACCCCCCTTAGTAACGCATAAGGGGTTGCTGGAATTTTCTCTTGGATAACTTCCATCTGCTGTAATATTTTCAGAGAATTAATACAAAGGAGGAATGGAACTTCCAGAAGTTTGGTGTATTTGATGTCTTGTGGTGAAGGATGCATGTTACAGGATTCCATGGGTGTTGCATAAAACTATAAGTATTCTCAAATCTCTTGTCGTGTCTGTTTTGAGTCTTTTGTTCTCTTTGTCGTTTTAATGTTTTACACTTGATAGCAAGGTGAAAGGATAGTACCAGGATTTAACCATGTTTACCCTGGACTCAAACTGAGCTATCATATATGTTTTCCTCATATACAGTAACAGAATTGTAATTCTTAATTGCTGCAATTCAAAACTGTGTTTTTATTGTAACAGTCATTCTCAGGGATTCAACTTTTGCCCCTAAGACCTCTGTTTTCTCTTCTTAAAGCTATCTGTTGGGAACATATAGATAAATAGTGAAAATTCTTAAATGCTTTCACTGTTCGTGCTACCTGTTACCAGTCTTTTAATCAAAAATCTGTTCTATTAAACACCCAAATGGCCCTGTAAGTTCCATCTTTCATCTCACAGATTCAAACACATTAAGCCACAGACTCCATTGCCCAATGATATTCAACATATCTAAAAACTACATCACTGAAGTCTAAGGGAATTTCATCAACCGAAACACAAACATGACCTGTACTCAATACCTAGCCTAAAACACCATCACTGTAGATATAAATCATAAAGAGAGAGCCCTCTCTGATCACTGTTTGGCTAGAAACAGTGATTAAAAGATTGGTTAGTGGTTACCCCGGCCGTATTCCCTTGGGAGTCATAGGGAACAACCTGGGTGTTAACAACCTCCACTTTTCATTTGGCCGATCGTTCACCTCCATATGATTGTTTACCCATTTTGAGGAACAGCTGCGAAGAGTGATTTCACCTAGCCATCCTTGTGACACTGCCGTGATTGGAAAATTCCAACCTGTACCTGGAATCAGTTGCTATCCCTGTTTATCACTCGTTCCTCAAAAGACGAGTCTTCTTTAAGCTCTTTTCAATTGACTTGTAAAATATGAAAAGATTGCCAAGTTTTGGCCTTCCAGCTCGTTAAAGAGACCGGAAGAGCTATCCCTCCTTTAGATTTTAATCTTTTTGGACCTGAGGGATTATTGCACAAAAAGATCGAGCGCTTGTTTTGTTCGGCTCGTTAAAATGATCAAAAACTCATCCCTTCTATATTGTTTTATACTTTTTCGGACTTAAGGGATTAGATGATGAAAAAGGAATTTTGGAGTTGACTTTATGTACCTTTTCAGACTCTCTAAAAATGAAAAGGACTGAGTTATCCTTGTCGTTAGACTCGTTAAAATTATTAAATAGCGACAAACTTGTCTTTAGACGAGAACGAGTTTCACTATCGCTAGGCTCGTTAAAACATAGCGATGGGCTTGCCCGAAGGGCAGGTTATAGAACAAGCATATGTTATCCTCCTCAAGCTTGAAAAAAATAAAGAGGTACTGGTCAGCAATGACTGGGGAAAAATTGGGAGAAACTAAAGAAAACTTTGATGGTAGCAAGTTGCTCTTGAACATGACACTTTTCCTCCGTACCACAATTGGGTTGGGTTGTTTCATTCACCGGTCACATCACCATGGTCTCGCCATACCATCCATATTTGGGGTAATGCTACCGATCCATCGCATCAGTGTCGCCATATGTTCAAGAGAAGTCGTTCAGAAAGAGTCAACCGTGTCCCATCCACTGCCATACATTATCCTTCATCCATTCATGACCGCCACCCTAAATCATATGTCACAGATCGTTATCACCTCCATTAAAATCATTAGCTCCGTTCTGTGTCGTTGATGTGGGATTCATTAAGGCCCTCCTGTGATAGATCGCTTGTTGTAGGGAAAAGTATCCGATTCGGATGACCCTATCCCACTCTAAGGGTGATAGTACCTCAGCAACAACTATAAACAAAACTACTTAAGGTTTACTTCTTTATGAAAGCAATAGAGAATGAAGAAATGCACTAACCGTTGCCTTGCGCTTAATATTTGCTCCAATCTCTTCTCTTTGTTGCTTGCTCCTAGCTCTTTGCTCTTTTGCTAGCCCAGCTATAATGAGATCTTGCAAAATAACAAAGAAGGAAACTACAAGAAACATGCATTCATAACTGATTCAAGGATTAGCATAAATCAAATATACAATCATCACAATACATCATTGAAACAAATGCATATAGAAGAACCTCAATAGCTTTTATTAATGGAAGAAGTAAAGTTCTGAGAAGGTTACAACCATTGAAGGCCCCAATCCAGCAACACCTCCCAGCAGAAAGAATTTCTCCTCTTCACCTCCTTCAAGCAATCACCCAATAGTTCTATAGTGAAACCAACAGCATATCATTACTTTGCACAAAATTCCAGCCTCTTGAGCTCATAGGAGAGAGCTCAATATATAGATGAATTGAGAAAGGATGAGTCAGCTTGCAACTGATGTGTAGCTGCCTTGTGTCCTCTCTCTCTTCAGTTGATCTTCAGTTCCTGAGTCCACTTGGAGAACCTTGCTTCCACTTGGAGAAACAGAGCCTCTGACTCATCACAAGGCGAAATCCCTGATCCAAGTGTCATTTTTGGAAGATTCCAGAGCAATGACTCAGTGTGCCATTTGTCCCATCTCGCTCAGCGCAGGTGGCCTTTGTTCTACCTGCTTTGCAACGCAGGTACACCATGGAGGAGTTGAGTTTAAGCGCAGAAGCCTAGTGGAGCACCTACTTTGATTTCAGGATTGCTTGTTTTTGAGTGTTTTCAGGTGGAGAACTGATCTGAGAGCTGTTGGTTTGCTGACCTTGTTCCTCTAGGGGTGGGAACATCATGTTTAGGGACTTTGGATCCCTTGGATTATTGACAATTCATGCCTGATGCTGCAAGGCACAAAATTGTCTATAACAGATGCCCCCTAAAGTATGAGGTCGTTTATCGGGTGAAATGCTTTATTAGGAGGATCCGAAGTTCATTCAATCTGCTGAGAAGTGTCCTGTAATAAGATACAATACAATACATTATTTTTCATACTTTTTCATGATCTAGCTGAGGCGGGCATTCCCATGCTCAGCTTTATAAATTCATTTTGGTACATAGAACAGACGATTGTCTGATGGTAGACTGATAATTCTCTGCTAAAATTATCATCCTTTGAGAAGGATGATCATCTGTTGCAATGATGTACACATCAAATGTCTTTATATCCTGAATATATATCGCAGCCCGGATGGATGAAACTAGATCCGGGTCTTCAATCTCTTCCGATCTTCACTCGATGTACAAGTCGATCCATGTGAGAATTTCTTGAAGTCGAACATGGAAAGACATCGCTTGATTACCGGTCAATGATGTAAACCGTTAACAAGCGCGAGAGGAATCACCGATAAGGATGATGACCCTCAAGGTACAGCAGTACAATTCACATGGTGGGAATAAAGGACTTGGCGTCGACCACCATGCAAAATCCTCTGGTCGAAGGTCATTGATGTATACCTATCGCCGGAAGTGAGAAACTTGCCATTGAGGCATGCAAGCTTCAAAGTACTGAAGGGGTTGTTCCTAGATGAACTCCTTGGATAATGAGCTGATGTCGACAAGGAGCGATCCGTCAAAGGAGGGCCTTAATGAATCCCACATCATTGACACGGAACGGAGCTAGTGATTGTGATGAGGTGAAAACAAACTGTGATGTATGATTCAGGTGGCGGTCATGAAATGGATGAAGGACAATGTATGGCAGTGGATGGGACACGGTTGACTCTTTGCAGAACAACATCTCTTGAACATATAACGACACTGATGTGATGGATCGGTAGCATTACCCCAAATGTGGATGGTGTGGCGAGGACCATGGTGATGAGACCGGTGAATGAAACAACCCAACCCGATGTGATACGGAGGACAAAGTGTCATGTTCAAGAGCGACTTGCTACCATTAAAGCTGTGAGGTTCTCCCAATTTTTCCCCAGTCATTGCTGACCAGTACCTCTTTATTTTTGTCAAGCTTGAGGAGGATAACATATGCTTGTTCTATAACCTGCCCTTCGGCAAGCCCATCGCTATGTTTTAACGAGCCTAGCGATAGGGAAACTCGCTCTCGTCTAAAGACAAGTTTGTCGCTATTTAATCATTTTAACGAGTCTAACGACAAGGAAAACTCGGTCCTTTTCATTTTTAGAGAGTCTGAAAAGGTACATAAAGTCAACTCCAGAATTCCTTTTTCGTCATCTAATCCCTTCAGTCCGAAAAAGTATAAAACAATACAGAAGGGATGAATTTTCGATTGCTTTAACGAGCCGAACAAAACAAGCGCTCGATCTTTTTGTGCAATAATCCCTCAGGTCCAAAAAGATTAAAATCTAGAGGAGGGATAGCTCTTCCAGTCGTTTAACGAGCTGGAAGGCCAAAACTCGGCAAACTTTTCATATTTTACGAGTCAGGAGAAAAGCTCAAAGAAGACTCGTCTTTTGAGGAACGAGTGATAAACAGGGATAGCAGCAGATTCCAGGTACAGGTTGGAATTTTCCAATCACGACAGTGTCACAAGGATGGCTAAGTGAAGTCACTCTTCGCAGCTGTTCCTCAAAATGGGTAAACAATCATATGGAGATGAACGATTGGCCAAATGAACGGTGGAGATGGCTGCAACAAAACACGACCAAGGCTTTTATATGGCTGTCAAAGGTTACATTCTTTAAATGGTTATTTACCGGGCAGTTCATTTTTTAACGAGCTTAAACTTGCTCAAAAGCTTATGTTTATTTTTTAACGAGCATGAACTATGACGCTAAAACTGCTCGGATCTCGCGTTTATTTTTTAACGAGCATGAACTGTGTGCTAAAACTGCTCGATAATACCAGTCATAAGATAAGAAATGTCTCCTGCAAGATTCCAATTTTTATAGAGCTTGCACCTCACATAAGCTATGCTCTTTAGCAAATTTTGACCTTTGCCCCACATCCTTTCTTCATGCAAGTTCGGAAACGACTAATCCAAAAAATAGATAAATAACCGCTCTTTGCTTGCACTCCAAAAGGTTTGCATGCTCCCAGGAATAAAATAGAATTTCAAGGCTACCCCTCCTCTCCCTCACCTCTGCTTTTCTTTGGGTGTTCCCAGCTACTTGTCATCTTGCCAATCTAATGTTAACGATACTTGTCTTCTCGTTATTCTAAGGGATCTTACGCGGTACTTGTCTTCCCGTCGGCCCAACTTTTAACGAACAGCTATTTGTGACAAGAGAAGAACACTACTCAAAGACAAAACATTAATGTTATCGAGGGAGGCTTGCCTCTTTCTGGTTACCCGAAGAGTGGTTCTATTTGCTGTCGCAAATCAATCTCTTTCTTCGGCGATGTCTATCATTAGGTTACACAAGGATGGTTACAATTTGTTGCAGCAATAGAAACTCATTCTTTGGAGGCTGCCCCTACTTATCCTTTAAAACATTTGTTTTAATGGGTGAGGCTTGCCTTTTATCCAAAGACGGTTACTACTTACTGCCACAAATGGATCCCCTTCCTTGGCAGAGCCTACTTATTTAGATAAAGATGAATGACCTTTGTCAAACAAGTAACCTTGACAAAAGAATCCTGTTCCAGAACAACCCCTCTTCCATCCACGGACGGGGTACGGACTAGTCATATTCTTTCGCGGAAATTCTACCCTATACCCAAGGTTTCTTCTGCCCAAAGCAGACCAGGGTGCATGCCCCTTGGGTTCCAGTCTTATCTTTCCGAATCACTCACATTCATCGGGAAGTAGAACCGGGGGTGGAGGCATTTCTTGAGTGAATAAGCCGTTTAGGATTGGTATTTGACTATTTGCGATGCGAGATCCCGGAAATGAAAGTTGGTCTACGAGCTTGACCATCTTTCCTTCGTGTGGAAAACACATTACTCTAAAGAGTGAGGAGACTATAGCTCCCATGCAATATATATAGTCCCGTCCAAGGAGTAGGTTATAATCCAAGGGTCCTTGGACGACCATGACATTCATATGAACTATCTTCTTCCTCAATGTAATCGGAACATTGGGGAGGATCCCTAAAGGGCGACTGGTTCCTTTATCAAAACCTGATAGATTTCTCATCTCAGGTAAAAGCGCCGGGGAACCCAGTGCTTTCCAAGCAATAGAGGAAAGGATACTCACAGATGCCCCTTCATCAATGATAGTTCCAGCCATTACCATTCTATAGATTTGGACAATGATTCTGAATGGTATATTGGCTGGTAACTGGGGTCTGCCTAGTTGGTTCCAATCAAAGGACACAACCAGGTTGCTTGGTGGTGGGACCGAATACACGGCCGGATACGACCCTGACGATGTTCCTTCCTGCGATAAAGGAATGGGCGCATTGCCCTGATGCTCATCAGAGTCTGTGTTGATGAAAAGAATCTGGATGATGTCATCCTTATTCTCTTCAGTGAGGTGTCATTTGAAGATGAATCTTCAACGACGGTGTCATTTGAGGATGAAACCTCTGAAGGAAGGACCGGTCAACTGCCGTATCGACCTTTAGACTTTCGTCTGGTCTGGATTCATTGGTTCATTCTCAATGACCGACACTTCAGCTGACCACTTGATCGGGCCAGCTGGATTTTCAACTACCGAGGGACTTGGCACGAGTTTTTGGTATCTAGGAGGAAGTCGTAACGGTGAAACCGGACGATCTTCCAAAACTCTTTTTGCCTCATCTAAGAATGGACAACGGTGGATGGCGTGATCGCCTTCACACAGCATGCAGGGTGATCTTGGTCTCCCTTTTCGTCCTTCACTCTCGCTAGTTGACAGACTGCAATCAACATGACTACCAGAGGTTGATGCTACCAGATTGTGCAACCTGGGGGACCAGTCCCTTAGTATCCGGGGAATACAAGGACAATCACGGTGGAAGTGGGTCCCTTTGCAAATGACACATGGCGATTTAGGCCCGGTCGGTGCAGTGTGTGGATTTTTGTCAGATGTCTTTTGCTTGCCCCCAGTCGCCTTAGGCTCCTTTTGCTTCTTTTCTTTCTTCTTCTTCTCCTTCTTCTCCATGGGAGGCTGACTTCTGCCGGCTCTACCTTGTGAAGATGAAGGATCAGAGGAATAATTGTAAGAAGTGGAAGGCTGGTGGGCAGTTCTAGACTGGTCTGACTGTTGATTCGACTGCTCAAGAGTGGTGGTCTGAACTACATTAGTTGAAAAGAGCCATACAGGTAGGCCAATTGTCAATCCTGGAAGTGACAATGTGGCCATATGGGGCGCACCAACATCTCCCCAGGAGGAGAAGGGACTGGGACTTCCACCAAGGTGACTTCCTTGGTTAGTGGGCTCCATACTTTTCAACTGAAAGATCAACGTGGGAATAACAGGTGATTATTTTCCGTTTAAAATAAATTTTCTTAACGACGCTTTAGACACAACTTTGCTTTTTCATGTTTTAAGAGTCGAGAAAAAGCTAAAGATGACTCTAGTCTCCTTCGATGTATTAACGAGCCCGAAGTGACAAATGCTCGGTTGGACTTTTTCAGTTATAGAGTTTGAAAAAGGCCAAAAGAAACTGCTCTGGAGATCTAGGCAGAGGGTGTGCCAAACTTTTCACGAAACCACAGAATACGTTTTACGGTACGGGTGGTCGATCTTCGTGAATGCTGTGTTCACTGCATCGCGATCAGTAGGGCGGCCGACACGGCTTCCTATGGATAAAGGCTTTGTTCCTATAGGGGTCTCCCAATATATACGCGACGGTACGTGGGAGCACAAGTCCGTATTAGTGCCACCGACTCTCAGGAGGAATCACCCACCTTCGTAGAGATCGACAGTCACTACGTTTAATGACGCCGGAACACGTCTCTACCTAGACCTCTATGTGTTTGCGTTATGTTACAAAGCGTTGTTATGTAAACTGAATTTATTTTAATGTTGATCTTGTTTAGCAGTTTGCCTTTAAGGATCACCACGAGATGTATGTAACAAATTCCTGAATGCAATCTAAGATGAGAAGCAAACTTTTCAATCTTTCAACTTTGAAAATCTTAACTATTGAGGAGAAGAAAGGCAAATCTTTTCACATAGATCATAGAGCACACACTAATGCAAAATTTCCTAAATCAGCATGCAAACAGTCAAATGCAAAATGCACAATGCATGTATTTTCTTTTCCCTTTCTTAATGTTGATGTATTACAAAAAGAAAGTTGTTATATAACTTTGATTTCGATTTCAAGCGAAAGTAAACAAGCTTGTCCAAAATCAAAAGACACCTTAAGATTTACTTGTTTAATCACTGGAAATACATGAAATCAAACCATAATGACGAAAGTAAAAAGACTAATCAGCTATGGACAGCAAACAAGCTAACTCTTTAGACCAACAAAATGCCTAACACAGGTTCAGATCTAAGAGGCCAAAGCAAGACTAGTTCACTTTCGTTATGGGAAATTGTAAATGATGTAAGAAATACAAAAGAACAAGTACAATTTCGTTATATAACAGAGGCGGAATGATGGCAAGTAAGGTTGGTTTCAGAACAGGTACAAGACTGGTAACTGGCTGCAAAATCTATAGTGAAAACAGGCAAGAAAAAGGGAGGAAACCCCAAATGCACAAGGCAAAATTGGGCCAACGCAGGTGCTGCACAGCCAGTCTGGCTCTCAGCGCAGGTAGCCCCTTCGGGACCTGCGTTGCAAAGCAGGTAGCCTGTGTACTACCTGCTTTGGAAAACGAAAGTTGCGTTTTCTCAGTTTCCGGGTCACAATTTTCTCAAAAATTCACAGTTTTTGCTCAAATCAGAAGCTATTAGTCAAGCACACACTAAGGGATGACAAGGAAGATGAAAAGCTATCACTAAGAGCTTACAAGGATCCTTGTAGATCAGCTCTTCAAATCATGAACATGCTCAGAAATGAGCTAGAGTAGTTGCCCTCTACTTCGCTTTTGATATAGTCAAAAGCTTTTCGATTTGGTACTCTTTTGTTCAGGAAATGAATAGAAAAATACTACAAACAATTAAACAGATACGTTCCCCAGCGGAGTCGCCAGTTTGTTGTAGGGAAAAGTATCCGATTTGGATGACCCTATCCCACTCTAAGGGTGATAGTACCTCAGCAACAACTGTAAACAAAACTACTTAAGGTTTACTTCTTTATGAAAGCAATAGAGAATGAAGAAATGCACTAACCGTTGCCTTGCACTTAATATTTGCTCCAATCTCTTCTCTTTGCTGCTTGCTCCTAGCTCTTTGCTCTTTTGCTGGCCCAGCTATAATGAGATCCTGCAAAATAACAAAGAAGGAAACTACAAGAAACATGCATTCATAACTGATTCAAGGATTAGCATAAATCAAATATACAATCATCACAATACATCATTGAAACAAATGCATATAGAAGAACCTCAATAGCTTTTATTAATGGAAGAAGTAAAGTTCTGAGAAGGTTACAACCATTGAAGGCCCCAATCCAGCAACACCTCCCAGCAGAAAGAATTTCTCCTCTTCACCTCCTTCAAGCAATCACCCAATAGTTCTATAGTGAAACCAACAGCATATCATTACTTTGCACAAAATTCCAGCCTCTTGAGCTCATAGGAGAGAGCTCAATATATAGATGAATTGAGAAAGGATGAGTCAGCTTGCAACTGATGTGTAGCTGCCTTGTGTCCTCTCTCTCTTCAGTTGATCTTCAGTTCCTGAGTCCACTTGGAGAACCTTGCTTCCACTTGGAGAAACAGAGCCTCTGACTCATCACAAGGCGAAATCCCTGATCCAAGTGTCATTTTTGGAAGATTCCAGAGCAATGACTCAGTGTGCCATTTGTCCCATCTCGCTCAGCGCAGGTGGCCTTTGTTCTACCTGCTTTGCAACGCAGGTACACCATGGAGGAGTTGAGTTTCAGCGCAGAAGCCTAGTGGAGCACCTACTTTGATTTCAGGATTGCTTGTTTTTGAGTGTTTTCAGGTGGAGAACTGATCTGAGAGCTGTTGGTTTGCTGACCTTGTTCCTCTAGGGGTAGGAACATCATGTTTAGGGACTTTGGATCCCTTGGATTATTGACAATTCATGCCTGATGCTGCAAGGCACAAAATTGTCTATAACAGATGCCCCCTAAAGTATGAGGTCGTTTATCGGGTGAAATGCTTTATTAGGAGGATCCGAAGTTCATTCAATCTGCTGAGAAGTGTCCTGTAATAAGATACAATACAATACATTATTTTTCATACTTTTTCATGATCTAGCTGAGGCGGGCATTCCCATGCTCAGCTTTATAAATTCATTTTGGTACATAGAACAGACGATTGTCTGATGGTAGACTGATAATTCTCTGCTAAAATTATCATCCTTTGAGAAGGATGATCATCTGTTGCAATGATGTACACATCAAATGTCTTTATATCCTGAATATATATCGTAGCCCGGATGGATGAAACTAGATCCGGGGTCTTCAATCTCTTCCGATCTTCACTCGATGTACAAGTCGATCCATGTGAGAATTTCTTGAAGTCGAACATGGAAAGACATCACTTGATTACCGGTCAATGATGTAAACCGTTAACAAGCACGAGAGGAATCACCGATAAGGATGATGACCCTCAAGGTACAGCAGTACAATTCACATGGTGGGAATAAAGGACTTGGCGTCGACCACCATGCAAAATCCTCTGGTCGAAGGTCATTGATGTATACCTATCGCCGGAAGTGAGAAACTTGCCATTGAGGCATGCAAGCTTCAAAGTACTGAAGGGGTTGTTCCTAGATGAACTCCTTGGATAATGAGCTGATGTCGACAAGGAGCGATCCGTCAAAGGAGGGCCTTAATGAATCCCACATCATTGACACGGAACGGAGCTAGTGATTGTGATGAGGTGAAAACAAACTGTGATGTATGATTCAGGGTGGCGGTCATGAAATGGATGAAGGACAATGTATGGCAGTGGATGGGACACGGTTGACTCTTTGCAGAACAACATCTCTTGAACATATAACGACACTGATGTGATGGATCGGTAGCATTACCCCAAATGTGGATGGTGTGGCGAGGACCATGGTGATGAGACCGGTGAATGAAACAACCCAACCGATGTGATACGGAGGACAAAGTGTCATGTTCAAGAGCGACTTGCTACCATTAAAGCTGTGAGGTTCTCCCAATTTTTCCCCAGTCATTGCTGACCAGTACCTCTTTATTTTTGTCAAGCTTGAGGAGGATAACATATGCTTGTTCTATAACCTGCCCTTCGGGCAAGCCCATCGCTATGTTTTAACGAGCCTAGCGATAGGGAAACTCGCTCTCGTCTAAAGACAAGTTTGTCGCTATTTAATCATTTTAACGAGTCTAACGACAAGGAAAACTCGGTCCTTTTCATTTTTAGAGAGTCTGAGAAGGTACATAAAGTCAACTCCAGAATTCCTTTTTCGTCATCTAATCCCTTCAGTCCGAAAAAGTATAAAACAATACAGAAGGGATGAATTTTCGATTGCTTTAACGAGCCGAACAAAACAAGCGCTCGATCTTTTTGTGCAATAATCCCTCAGGTCCAAAAAGATTAAAATCTAGAGGAGGGATAGCTCTTCCGGTCGTTTAACGAGCTGGAAGGCCAAAACTCGGCAAACTTTTCATATTTTATGAGTCAGGAGAAAAGAGCTCAAAGAAGACTCGTCTTTTGAGGAACGAGTGATAAACAGGGATAGCAGCAGATTCCAGGTACAGGTTGGAATTTTCCAATCACGGCAGTGTCACAAGGATGGCTAAGTGAAGTCACTCTTCGCAGCTGTTCCTCAAAATGGGTAAACAATCATATGGAGATGAACGATTGGCCAAATGAACGGTGGAGGTGATGGCTGCAACAAAACACGACCAAGGCTTTTATATGGCTGTCAAAGGTTACATTCTTTAAATGGTTATTTACCGGGCAGTTCATTTTTTAACGAGCTTAAACTTGCTCAAAAGCTTATGTTTATTTTTTAACGAGCATGAACTATGACGCTAAAACTGCTCGGATCTCGTGTTTATTTTTTAACGAGCATGAACTGTGTGCTAAAACTGCTCGATAATACCAGTCATAAGATAAGAAATGTCTCCTGCAAGATTCCAATTTTTATAGAGCTTGCACCTCACATAAGCTATGCTCTTTAGCAATTTTGACCTTTGCCCCACATCCTTTCTTCATGCAAGTTCGGAAACGACTAATCCAAAAAACAGATAAATAACCGCTCTTTGCTTGCACTCCAAAAGGTTTGTATGCCCCCAGGTATAAAATAGAATTTCAAGGCTGCCCCTCCTCTCCCTCACCTCTGCTTTTCTTTGGGTGTTCCCAGCTACTTGTCATCTTGCCAATCTAATGTAACGATACTTGTCTTCTCGTTATTCTAAGATCTTACGCGGTACTTGTCTTCCCGTCGTCCCAACTTTTAACGAACAGCTATTTGTGACAAGAGAAGAACACTACTCAAAGACAAAACATAATGTTATCGAGGGAGGCTTGCCTCTTTCTGGTTACCCGAAGAGTGGTTCTATTTGCTGCCGCAAATCAATCTCTTTCTTCGGCGATGTCTATCATTAGGTTACAAAAGGATGGTTACAATTTGTTGCAGTAATAGAAACTCATTCTTTGGAGGCTGCCCCTACTTATCCTTTAAAACATTTGTTTTAATGGGTGAGGCTTGCCTCTTATCCAAAGACGGTTACTACTTACTGCCACAAATGGATCCCCTTCCTTGGCAGAGCCTACTTATTTAGATAAAGATGAATGACCTTTGTCAAACAAGTAACCTTGACAAAAGAATCCTGTTCCAGAACAACCCCTCTTCCATCCACGGACGGGGTACGGACTAGTCATATTCTTTCGCGGAAATTCTACCCTATACCCAAGGTTTCTTCTGCCCAAAGTAGACCAGGGTGCATGCCCCTGGTTCCATCCATCTTATCTTTCTGAATCACTCGCATTCATCGGGAAGTAGAACCGGGGTGGAGGCATTTCTTGAGTGAATAAGCCGTTTAGGATTGGTATTTGACTATTTGCGATGCGAGATCCCGGAAATGAAAGTTGGTCTACGAGCTTGACCATCTTTCCTTCGTGTGGAAAACACATTACTCTCTAAAGAGTGAGGAGACTATAGCTCCCATGCAATATATATAGTCCCGTCCAAGGAGTAGGTTATAATCCAAGGGTCCTTGGACAACCATGACATTCATATGAACTGTCTTCTTCCTCAATGTAATCGGAACATTGGGGAGGATCCCTAAAGGGCGACTGGTTCCTTTATCAAAACCTGATAGATTTCTCATCTCAGGTAAAAGCGCCGGGAACCCAGTGCTTTCCAAGCAATAGAGGAAAGGATACTCACAGATGCCCCTTCATCAATGATAGTTCCAGCCATTACCATTCTATAGATTTGGACAATGATTCTGAATGGTATATTGGCTGGTAACTGGGGTCTGCCTAGTTGGTTCCAATCAAAGGACACAACCAGGTTGCTTGGTGGTGGGACCGAATACACGGCCGGATATGACCCTGACGATGTTCCTTCCTGCGATAAAGGAATGGGCGCATTGCCCTGATGCTCATCAGAGTCTGTGTTGATGAAAAGAATCTGGATGGTGTCATCCTTGTTCTCTTCAGTGAGGGTGTCATTTGAAGATGAATCTTCAACGACGGTGTCATTTGAGGATGAAACCTCTGAAGGAAGGACTGGGTCAACTGCCGTATCGACCTTTAGACTTTCGTCTGGTCTAGATTCAGTTGGTTCATTCTCAATGACCGACACTTCAGCTGACCACTTGATCGGGCCAGCTGGATTTTCAACTACGGAGGGACTTGGCACGAGTTTTTGGTATCTAGGAGGAAGTCGTAACGGTGAAACCGGACGATCTTCCAAAACTCTTTTTGCCTCATCTAAGAATGGACAACGGTGGATGGCGTGATCGCCTTCACACAGCATGCAGGGTGATCTTGGTCTCCCTTTTCGTCCTTCACTCTCTCTAGTTGACAGACTGCAATCAACATGACTACCAGAGGTTGATGCTACCGGATTGTGCAACCTGGGGGACCAGTCCCTTAGTATCTAGGGAATACAAGGACAATCACGGTGGAAGTGGGTCCCTTTGCAAATGACACATGGCGATTTAGGCCCGGTCGGTGCAGTGTGTGGATTTTTGTCAGATGTCTTTTGCTTGCCCCCAGTCGCCTTAGGCTCCTTTTGCTTCTTTTCTTTCTTCTTCTTCTCCTTCTTCTCCATGGGAGGCTGACTTCTGCCGGCTCTACCTTGTGAAGATGAAGGATCAGAGGAATAATTGTAAGAAGTGGAAGGCTGGTGGGCAGTTCTAGACTGGCCTGACTGTTGATTCGACTGCTCAAGAGTGGTGGTCTGAACTACATTAGTTGAAAAGAGCCATACAGGTAGGCCAATTGTCAATCCTGGAAGTGACAATGTGGCCATAGGGGCGCACCAACATCTCCCCAGGAGGAGAAGGGACTGGGACTTCCACCAAGGTGACTTCCTTGGTTGGGCTCCATACTTTTCAACTGAAAGATCAACGCGGGAATAACAGGTGATTATGTTCCGTTTAAAATAAATTTTATTAACGACGCTTTAGACACAACTTTGCTTTTTCATGTTTTAAGAGTCGAGAAAAAGCTAAAGATGACTCTAGTCTCCTTCGATGTATTAACGAGCCCGAAGTGACAAATTCTCGTTGGACTTTTTCAGTTATAGAGTTTGAAAAAGGCCAAAAGAAACTGCTCTGGAGATCTAGGCAGAGGGTGTGCCAAACTTTTCACGAAACCACAGAATACGTTTTACGGTACGGGTGGTCGATCTTCGTGAATGCTGTGTTCACTGCATCGCGATCAGTAGGGCGGCCGACACGGCTTCCTATGGATAAAGGCTTTGTTCCTATAAGGGGTCTCCCAATATATACGCGACGGTACGGGGAGCACAAGTCCGTATTAGTGCCACCGACTCTCAGGAGGAATCACCCACCTTCGTAGAGATCGACAGTCACTACGTTTAACGACGCCGAACACCGTCTCTACCTAGACCTCTATGTGTTTGCGTTATGTTACAAAGCGTTGTTATGTAAATTGAATTTATTTTAATGTTGATCTTGTTTAGCAGTTTGCCTTTAAGGATCACCACGAGATGTATGTAACAAATTCCTGAATGCATCTAAGATGAGAAGCAAACTTTTCAATCTTTCAACTTTGAAAATCC